>CM035806.1:138494474-138947333 GCA_020466095.1 Chlorops oryzae
TGACACAGCCCCTTTCCATTCTTTATTGTATCCGAAGCATTAAATTACAGTTTTGATTCATTCTTGTCGTTTTGATTTCAGTTTTTCCAGACACTGCAACATTGGGTCTATGCCATTATAACATAGCTGAGAAATTTTGTTTTTTCAGCAAATATATAAGGAAAATCTTCAACTATTATCCGGCATGCATTTCAAAACACACTTTCGTTTCTGTGAAACGAATATGAATATGAATGAGAATGGAAATGCGCAAAAACCTTTTGAAAACAAATACAAGAAAAGTGAACGCCAACTAGAGGTAGAAGAATAAGTAGAATAAAATAAGAAATGACTTTCCTGTAGCTGATAACTTTTTTCGTTGCACGCTAGTGGCTTCAACAATGAACAAGAAACTATAGCGCCGATACCAATGCTTATGCTAATCTTCTTCTTTTGGTTGTTCGGCTTCTTCTGTTGGAAAACTCTAAAACCTCTTTTCCTTTTCATAAACCTCTTTTAAACAAATCCCTTTCTCTCTCTCTCTCTCTCACTCTCTCTCTCTCCCTCTCTCTCTCTCTCTCTCTCTCTCGCTCTCCCTCTCTCTCTCTCCCTCTCTCTCTCCTCTCTCTCTCCCTCTCTCTCTCTCCCTCTCTCTCTCTCCCTCTCTCTCTCCCCTCTCTCTCGCCACTATTGAGTTCACATACAGCTTCCGTTTCCGCTAAGCTCCTGTGTTGCACCAGGACAGCTTCTGTTATCTTATTATATTATTTGCTTTGCAGACACACACGTTCACACCCGTGCACACGAATGAGTAGACATAATGTGACTGCTATTCATAATGCAATATTGTCTCAGTAACTCTTCGTGTGAAGTGTGTTTCTCCTTCGCCGTGGACGTCTTCATATGAGCAATCTTAACTGCCGTTTCTATATGGCTTACGCTTATGCTTGCCCACTGGCTCGTCTGATTTTTCATGGTTTAAAAAAAAATTTTCCGTCACTTTTCTCTCACAAGTAAGTTTATCTTTTTTTAGCATCGTCCATGACATCTGAGCGAAGTTAATGGCCTAAAAACGAAATCTTTGTTAAAAAATCGGACTGACTGGAGTCCACAAAATGAAAGATGGAAAATGGAAGCAGAGCTTTTGAATGCCCTCCGAATGTACAGCAAAAATTCATATGAATATCGGATGGAGAAAAATAATCGTAGCATACTTGAAGGGAAGTTCAATATTTTTCATGCCCGATACCTGCATTTATTTGTTGTGTTGATGGCTTGGTTTTTGATGTTTTTTATTTTTTGTGAAACACTTTTTTTTTTTTTTTTTTTTTTAATTCATTTTGGTGCGAACGCAAAAGAATCCATATTATTTCAGTCTATTTTGTATGCCTTATGAAAAACGCTTCGATGTTAAAATTTTTTGAAAGGCCAATGTGAAATGTGAAAGGCCAATAAGAAAATGCTGCATTCTCCGGCTTTTTACGCACTCGAATATTAAGTGCATCCGCACGATAACAAAAAAGGATGCGGAAGCACATACATACATACGAACACCAATGCTTACATTGTCGTCGTTTTCTTCAATTTTAAATTCAATGAATCAACGTTGCCTCATATGAATGTTCAATGTCTGTTCGTCCCTCAGACTGTTTGCGTTCTTCAAAAATATTCCGAAAATTATATGAGAACTTTTCTGCCACCCGCCGAACTTCTCGGTTACCTCCAGCGAACCCAAGAATTTTTGAGAGATTCGAACTTTCTTCCTCCTTTATTCTCTCGTCTTCCGTTGCTCTTATCCTATCTTATCTTATCTTATCAATCGATGTTTATGAGAGAACTATTCCGCAATTTAATTTCTCTTTTCTTTGTTAAAAAACAAAAACTTCCGTTCTTTTTTCAAAGATAAAAGGAACTGCCCAAAAGTATTCACATATCGCACACTAATCACTAAATCGGCACAACTCAAAATTTTTCATTTCTCTAAACTTATATTATTCTTTATTGACTGGAGAATCAATAAATATCAATGTTAAATTTCAAAGTCTTCTTTTTCCTGCAGTAAAGTGTTGGCGAACATGAAAAATATGATTGAAAAAATTTTGAATTGTGCCGGTTTAGTGATTAGTGCGCGATATGGGTATTTCCAAACGGACGTGACAGTTACTTTATCAATTTTAAGTCCCGAATTGAAGAATGTGGAAAATGGTAATTTTGTTTCTAACTATTATCGCGCATCTCTTCCGGAATTTTATACTTATGAAAATTTTATGCCGAACAGAAAGGCAATTAGATATGTTCGGACGTGACAAAAAGTGTACTTTTTTCTGGTAACTGGTAACGTTGCACATAACAAATGTTCGTCCGTTTTTATACCCGACACACTCTGTGTCGAGGGTATATTGCGTTTGTGTGGTTGTTTGTAACACCCAGAACCAGTCGAGATAGACCATACAAAATATATATAGAAATGATCAGCGTCACCAGGAGATTCGATTTAGCCATGTCCGTCTGTCTGTCTGTCCGTCTGTCTGTCTGTCCGTCTGTCTGTCCGTCTGTCCGTCTGTCTGTCCGTCTGTCTGTCTGTCCGTCTGTTTGTATACAGTTTTCTTATCGAAGGAGTTGAGCTATCTCGATGAAATTTGGTATGCGTACTCAAAGGCATATGAGTAAGATCAAGTTCGAGAATGGACCTGATCGGACCATTTTTAGGGGTACCTCCAATACTAGGGTCTGTCACAAAAATCTCAAAACTGCCCCAAAATCTGACATTTTCGATATATTTCAATTAAACTTAGAATTTGCGCGTATATTTAAGCTTCCGATTAGAATTCCGAAGAATTGAAAAAGTGGGTGTGCCAAAGGGGCAGTTTTCATAATGAAATTTAACAAAAGTCGGTATATGGGGCCCCTTATGGCCTTAAACAACTCCTGATATTAAAAACTATTTCAACATGTGTGTCTGTGTCGGATATTCTATTGTCAGGCTCACCTGACTATAACACCCTTACTTGTTTTACATGTTTCACTTCGAACTTGACGAAAGACAATGAAAACACAAATTTTTTTGAGCCCTTGTGTTAGAAAGAACTAGACTTACAATTCGTTCCTTAAAATATTTTTGATCACACTTATGGTTAAGGAGCTACATATAAGCGGTTAAAGATTTCTGGTTACGTTACCAAAAAGGGAACTTTTGTGAAATTTGGCCAAATGAACAATGAGGCTTTTAATCGCATAGAGTAAATCCATTTTAACATTTTAAGTCTATAATTCGATGGTCTGGTCAAAACAAATATATCTCCATTCCTACATCCTTTATAAATATGTATGTATGATTAAAAGCTCAAATTATTAAACATAAAAAAACAATGAAAATAATAATCATAAAGGAAGCTCTTTGAACGACCACTTTATAATTTAATTATATTCATTTACCCTAATTTCCACGCCATTAATAAATTTTTTTGGTATAAATTGAAGTCCAAACGACTTCCATACAATCATACGGCTGGTTATCATCCTACTACACATCCACTCAAAGGCGAATCGTTAATTGTACATATTTAATTGTGAAAGCTTACCAAAGGCATAAGCTTACAACGCCACTTTCAATATCACAAAAACACCAACGCCAAACACACGGCCGCACACACATCCGCACATCGAAACACACACACACACACACACACACACAAAAATATCGCTGCACGTACCGCATTTTGAGAGTAAGCTGCTATAATTACTAGGGATGTGCCGGATAGTGAATTTGCCGGATAACCGGATATCGGATATCCGGTAAAAATATGTAGCCGGATACATAGTATCCGGCCGGATATCTGAAAATGTTTTTCTTTGTATGAAATTGTACTTTCGCTGGCCACAATTGACCAGATTGTCCGAAATAAATGATTTTCTGGCAACGCCGTTCATTGGATCTGAAACCGAGAGCAGCTTTGGAGGTGAGGCAGAAGTCTCCACAATCTTCCAAAGACAAAACAGTGATCGTAGCAAAAAGCTTGTGGCAAAATTTAGAATGGAAATTGAAAACTATATAAATTTGTCGTTGCTTCCCAGGAAAGAGTCGAGCTTTTTATGGTGGAAACATAATGGTGTTGAATATCCCAACTTAAAAAAAAAACCATCATCGGTGAAATCGGAACGACTATTTAGCGCCGCAAGCTCTGTATATACTGAAAATAGAAACCGTTTTTTACCAGAAAATGGCGAAAAATTTATTTTTATCATGAAAAATATGAAAATCTTAAACCTAACTATTGATTTATCAATAAAAAAAAAAAATAAAATATTGGTATTTTTTTATCGGTATCCGGCCTGATAGTAGTGATATCCGGTGGGCTTGCCGGATATCTAAAAACCAGCCGGATACGCCGTATACCGGATAGTTACCGGATATGCGGCACATCCCTAATAATTACCTTCGATTTTAATATTTATACATTTACATTTATGTGTCTTTATTGGCTCAGCCATATGCTTATCACTTATAGGCGTAATTGCATTTGTATTTGCGCCTAAGTGACGGGCGTGCGTGCGTGTGTGCGTGAGCGAATCCGTTTGCACGGTAAGCGGAATTCAATTAAGCAAAATCATTGTCAGAGCAGTATAATTAATTATGTTAAGGGAAACATTTTTTCGACAGGTCACCATGTTGACCAACAATTTTAACCAATTCAATTCATACAAATGTATAAATTATTTTCGTAATCAAAACGCATTTTTATACCTTTTCCGAAGGAAAGGGTACACGCAAAGAAATAATTCGTTCAAAATAAACGAAAAAAAGGCCAACTGAACTTCGTTTGAAAATTTCATTTCTTTTAAATAAAGCATTCGTTTGATTCGAATGAAGTATTTAGTTTATTTCAAAAAAGCAGTTCGTTTTATTTAAATGAATAATTTCGTTTGTTTTAAATGAAGTACGTAGAAATGAAGTAGTAAGATTATTTTAAACGAATTACTTCATTTGTTTCAAATGAATTACTTCGTTACTTTTGAATAAGTTCCATTTTGGTTTCGAACGACGCACTTCATTTACTTTAAATGAAGCGTTTCGTTTGTTTGGAATGATGTATTTCGTTTACTTTAAATGAATTCATTCGTTTGTTCTAAGCGCATATCGCATTTATTTTAAAAGAAACAATATTCATTATGAACGAAATATTTTTTTTTATTGGTTAATATATATATTAAGTTTGGCTCGGAGTATGTAACATACCAAAGGAGTCGCCATAGATATAGACATATATATATATTCTTGATCAGGGTGACAAGAGGAGTCGATCTAGCCATGTCTGTCTGTCTGTCTGTCTGTCGGTCACACTTTAGTTTTTCGTAATTTACTCCTAAGCCATGAAAGATATCATATTGAAATTTGGCATGGACTTGAACCAGGTAAATATCCGAAAAACTGCATACAAATTTTTTTCGTAGTCCCTTCTTGGGTCGTGGGAAGTGGTTAAGAAGTTTCAAAAATCACGATTTTTAACGTTTTTCCTGGATAAATTTTTTACTATACATCCCAGCTTATTGAAATTTGGTGTGTGTATAGCTACCATGTAGACTTAAGCTTTCGCTGAAAAAAATTGCGACATCGCTATAACTATGGTCATCATCCTACACATTAGAGAAAAACACTTTTTCTCTTATTCTCATATCTGTATACAAAAATGATTTTTTTTTGGTTCTTCTGATTGTGTATTTGGCCGCCAAATAAAGTCGTCACTTATGCATAAATTTTGACCATGACTATTTTGAATTGAGGATTTCGCAGCTAGACAAAATGTCCTCTAACGGTTAAAACTTGACCATGCCCACCATCGGCGAAAATTTTGTGCTCGATCTCGAGTTTTAGATGCTAAATCGAAGTACAGATAAGGTATAAATAGATATCCAAGCTAGAACAATGAAAACTATAGGAATTTTGGTTAAGGTAATGTTTTAACATATTTTAGGCTGAGGAAAAGGTATGTGTGCAATCGGCTTAGCCGATGTAAACTTCTTTACTTGTTTTCTTTACTTTTCTTCTTTCCTTTTCGTTTGTCCTTTTTCTTTGATTTCGTATTTTTTTTTTTTTTTTTTTTGTTCTGTAATTATTTTTCTTTGCTTTCGCAAGAATGAAATTACAAAGAAAAAGAGCCCGAAGCCATGGAAAATATGTACCTGGAAAGTAAAATCATTTTTACTTTTATTTCGAAATGAATGAATTTCTAAGCCTTTCATGATAACGATATACGCCCCGGAGTTTAATTCAAAAAATTTTTAAAAATATATATAAAAAAAAACAAAAGAGCAGACAATAAGACGTATCAAGGACAAAGATTTCAATTGTCTTTGCAATAATCTATGAAATATATTTATTATCATTTTATGATTTTATTTTTGTTATATTCGTTCTATTGAAATTTATTTTCAAAAACTTTCGACAGCATCGTTTAGTGTTCGGATTAGTTCGTAATTCGATTGTTTGCCAAAGAAATCTTATATGCAAATACTGGTACATAATTCAACATAAATAAATAATCGGACGGACGGGAAGATGGAACAAACATCAATGTATTATGATATTTTTACGTAAAATCAACAAAGAATCGAAAGAAAACAAACGGCTTAAATCTGTCTTGGTCGCTTGTGGAGCACTAGATTTAATATGACTAAATCAGAGTCTGATTTTTTTGTCATTGATATGTTGTAGGTAGGTACTTATTACCAGTGAAGGCTCTATTAGCCTGAAATCGTTGAGCGGAGCGTAAACTGAGTTCACTGGGTGGAGCCACGGGGCCCAACGATTTTATTTTTAGTATGACTCCTTTTTTTTGGTTGGTATATAGGTTATAAATTCTTTAACCTTTTATTATTATATTTTCCCTGTTAGATTTCTCAATTTTTCTTCAAAGGTTCAAAATTAGTATTTTTGTGAAGATTTTCGTCACAGTTCCTCTTATAGGAAAAAAAAATTAGCCAACAAGTTTTTTCTTGGTTTAATTTCATTTTTATTTTTTTTTTTGTAGGCATTAGGAAACGGGTCAAAACCACAACTTATCAAAATAGCACATGTCTATGCAAAGGTTTGTTCATCCCGGAGGACAGAAAACTGTTCTGTTTATTTAATTACACAGTGCGACACGATTTTGTAAACAAAATTTTAACGACTGTTTTTGAAAGTGCTCGGTGAGTATAACAACGCCTCATACTCAGTTTTGTCAAGTCACCTCTACTTTTTTTTTAAATAGACTTCAAAAAGTGGGGCCGAGAATTAAATTACTCACTTACTTATGGCTATATCTCGTAATCCGTTCAATATTATAACTTCCTATCTATCACATAATATAGCTCTGAACTCATTTTAAATAGTTTTAGTACAAAAATTCCTAAAATTTGACGTGTTTTTTGTCATATTTTATTTTGTATGGCCTATAGCTCCCAAGGCAATAAACATTTTTTCAAAATTTTTTGATGCAAATATAGAACGACTATAACTTAACAACTTCTTTTTAAACACGAACTGAATCCGAGCAGTACTTGATACCGTTTTGCCGCTGCAAAAATGAACAATTTTTACCAAAAATCGGAAGAAAAAACGCAAAATCACCCTTTGGGTATGCACGAAATTTTTCCATGCAGTTTTCAAGTCACTGAGAGAGATTTGGGAGAAGATGAAGGTTATGTCAAGGTGAGGTTGAATCAAATTATTTTCGGAAAACCGAGCTTCCTAAAAGGCCTTATGGGTATAACGGGAAGAATCGGGTGATTTTGGTTTGAAGACAAAAAAAGGAAGAGCGGATTGCTCCCTAATGTGGAGAGAATAGGAGCATTGCGTATGTGAGGTTTTAGCGAGTTTTAGCTAAAGAGACTTGGTGAGTTTTTTTTCTTACCCTATGCTCGGTCGACTCCCAGTACAATTTGTTCCGATTTTTCACATGCAATTCCGGTATTTGTACCGATTTTTGGTAAAAAAAAATGGGTCACGTAATTCATACCGTACATGGAACCCAGAACATTGAAATAGATCCGGACGAAGAAATGATTGATGATGAAGGCAAACCAATAACAACTAATGAATAAACCATGTATTTTTCACTTATTTTTTTATAAGAATACCTGTGTTTCATTAATTCAGTAAAATCCTTCGAAAATCCTGTCTTCGAAAAAAAAAAATCCTGTTTTTTAAACTATTTTCGCATGTTTTTCCTGTATTTTAAGAAAAAAAAAATCGAGGAGCATTAGCCATACCCCTTTTTATTGTATTTTAACACTCTTACTTGATATTTGAGCTTATTTGTTCGGATTTCTTTTTCAAATACATGCAATTGTACAGACTAGACAATACGAATCCCATGAAAAGCTTAGCCAGTTTTAGTGAAAATCAATGCAGGCTTTTCGTATATTTTGTTTTATTTTTATTTCGGTCGCCAATAAAATGACACCACGGAGACACGAGGGACACTACACAGAGAAAGGAATCAACAAGAAAATTGTCTAATTCAAAAGGGAAAACATACAAATTCAATAAGGAATACGGTTTCGATAAGGAATATTTTTAATTTTAACAATTTTTCATATTGGAAAAATAAAAGATTTTCCCTTTGAATCAACTTTATTTCGAGTTGAGTTGACATGATAATTTTCAAAAATGGACTTAAATTTAAATTGTTGAACTAACCACAGACATAAATGAAATGAAAAGATAATTTTTAAAATAAAAATAAAAAATTACTAAAATACCTATAAGAGAAGAAATGTCAAAACGAATTTATTTAACGTTCAAAGCAAATGGCCACAGAGCCCTCTGCTGAACATAACCCCAAAAATAGCCATCGGATGGACTTGATCCGATTTTGTCACTCCGTTGTCATGACTGCTTTCGCAATGCTTAAAAAGTTTTAAGATTTATAAATATCATAATGTATATAAAACACATGAGAATTATACGAGTACCGAACGTAAAGTAATGTAAGGAATTAAACATATTTCCTTTCAAATCAACCAAAAATTCTGTTGGCTAAACCATTTTTCTTTTGAAATTTTTGTTCTGCTCGAAAATCAAAAGGACTGTGAATAACAATGCGCCCTTTAAAAAAATTCATGGTTACGTTCGCTCAGTGTACTACAATCAGAATCAAATTCAACAACAATTGTCTAATTGTAGAGGATGCAAAGCAAAACAAAACCAGGCAAATCAGTTTAAGACCTTTATTAAGTCAATAACAAAGCTTGACCTGCTGCAAAGCATTGGGGACACGCGAACAAGAAAAAGGAAAAAAACAAAAACGTTTTGTGCATAAACGAAGGTAAATTACAGAAATTGTATTTTCGTTTTTTTATATTTCCTTTGCTTCCTTTTGTTCTTTAACACTTCGTATCGTCCATGTTACGCTGGACGACAAAATGAAATATTTTAAGCAATACAAATGCAAGCGTAAATATAAGCTCGCTTGAAAAATTCGTGTGCAAACAAATTACTTGCGCCTAAAGGTATGCAAACAGAAACAGAAAACGGAATATATTTGGTGTGGTATTAACAACGGGAAAGAAGTGAGGAATTGCAGAAATAAAAGTAAAGATGAAGGGAAAAAAATTGCAGGCAATTGACATTAAAGATGTATCTAGCGGCATAAAAAAAATTGTTTTTTTATTGCAGCACACCAACAGCGTGTAACTTTTATTAACGAGTAACCAATTTGAAAGTCGCGGGAAGTATAAGTTACCAGAGCGATAGGTAAGGAATCCAAAAGGCGTTCTTTTTATACCCAGCGTAACCAGGGTATACTAATTTTGTGCAAATCTTGTAACAGGGATAACTAAGCTCCGGAGATATAGCTAAATGTATATAGAAATGATCAGGATCAAAAACTGAATCGATTTAGACATGTCCGTCTGTCCGTCCGTCCGTCCATCTGTCCGTCTGTCCGTCCGTCCGTGGTCGGATCTCCTCCGAAACGGCTGGACGAATCAAGTCGAAATTTGGTACAAAGGTATATCGGGGTCCGAGTATGATCCTAAGTAAAAATGGGAGACATCCGCCCACTGCCACGCCCACAAATGAAGATTTTTCGTAACTTCCGTAGTAAAAGGCGTAGGAGCTTGAAATTCGCAACATAGGTTGACCAAGGCGAATGGAAGGTGTAGGACCAAATTTAATGTGGCCCGCCCACTGCCACGCCCAAAAATGGAGAGGCAAGACATAGTGCGCCAATAATTTCGGGACGCTGGGTGTTTTAAAGTCGGGCTTAACCGACTTTAACTTTCTTACTTGTTTTTTTTTTTAAGATTGCGTCTTAATTCATTAAGGAACAATACTCAAATAATAATAAGATTTATCTATGGTTTTTATCGCAGAAGATTGTCTTATTGAAACAATAAGATTTCTCTATGGTTTTTATCGCAGAAGATTGTGTAATTGAAACCATAGAGAAAAACTTATCGTTTATTTTAACGAAAAATTGAACGAAAAGTCAAGAAGATAACTTATCATTTTGATATGAATTGTGAAAAACAAGGTCGGCGGGATCGATCCTTGCTCCAGCGAGCGTCGATTTTTTTTTCTTTTTTTTGGAAAAGTAGATTATTTAACATTTACATTATTTAAAAAACTGAGAAATAAAAGATTTTAATAAACTATTTTTATGCTTAAAATATTAAAAAAAAGATTATATAGGATTTTCTTGAAAGAGTTTTGGTTCGCGTCCAACTTACTTTTTGCTCCCCGTATTTTTTTCTTCAAATTTACTTGTCTGTTTCAATCTCCATTTTTCCACAAATTCTTTTGGACGTGACAGGGTTCGAACTCGGACCTTCCATATAACAAATCTAGCACACTTCAACTACGTCTTTTTAAACTGTGGAATTAATACGGAATTTGTATACTTTTTTAAATCAATAAGTCTTGCTTTTTATATTAGAAAAGCTTCTTCTTAAAGCAATTTTCTTTCAATAAGGATATCTTATCAAAACGTCATTTTTATAAGAATGTCACATAGTTTAATTGATATGGTCACCTTATTATTTTACAATATCAAGTAGTTTTCCATATTCTTCTACAGAAATAATAAGATATTCACATGAAATATATGGGGATATCTATTTAAATGTTTCAATAAGATTTTCTCTATGCATTCAAAGAGTTTTCTCTATGGAAAAAGCATATTATTCACATAGTTTAAGCAGATATCTCTATAAAAACGTTCAATAAGGGGGATCTTATCGATTTTATGTGGTCATTTTTTTCTGTGTGTAAGATTAGGGAAAGATCAAAAATAGGTAGATTAGTTTCCCTTTTCTCGGGCCACTGCCGACTGAAATACCAGATCAAGAAGATGCACCTGATAGAAGTCTCCGAGTACAGACTCTGTACCCAGGACAAGTAGACCGCATTCCATATAATGGGTGAAGAATGTCTTGCCCTATATAGGCTTCGAATCAGGGTCTTGCATAAGCCCTTTTTAAGCCACGATGAGCTGAGGTGCGAAACTTATCTCAATGTCTTCTCCTTCATAAGGAAGGTAGAGGTCATAATAGAACAGAGAATATTAATGGGACCAATTAGCACAATAGATCTGTTAATGGTCGCAGTGCCTCAACTTCACCAGAGGGCAAAACCCAAATAATGTATTTACATGAAAACAAACAAAAAATAGGTTAGGTTAGGTTAGATGGACCGCCCCTAGGGCGCACTTAGACCATGAAGGTCCATTGTGGTACCCTATCTCTTCTTAGAGATATATATACATGTTTTACGGATATCTATTATTTTGAAAACAATTTAGTGCTTTCAATGAAGCTCGATATATTGAAAGGGTCAATGCGACCAATTTCAGAAAGCGAGTGAAGAAAATAACCATTTTTGTCTTAGCCTCGAAAAGGCCGGGCAATGTAAGAGCAGGTGCTGAGGGGTTTCTTCCTCCTCTTCATCCTGATAACTTCTACAAAAATCAAAAGCTGGCGCTCTCAGTCTTCTTGCGTGTGTACCAATCAAACAGTGTCCAGTCAGTACTCCGACTAGCACCGAAAGGCGGTATTTAGGCAGCTTCTCAGTTCTTTTTTGACTTACAAGAGGCCAGGTCTGCCTGGCCTTATTGCAAGTATCTATACTATCCCACCTATCCTGGAAAGGTTTGTTTGCCCATTGGTCAATTATAAGACGGCAAGTTGCAATAGGCATGTAAGCAGGCTCCATATGAGATGGAGCCGGTAAAGCCGTACCGCGTCTTGCAAGTTCGTCTGCTACACAGTTACTTCCGCACGGTTTTGGAGTTCACTGCCGAAGAGTTCAGTGATTTAATAGACGCCTGGCTGTCTGTGAAAATATTGACTTTGGTGTGTGTTACCACATTACTCCTAAGCCAACTAAGTACCTTCCCTATAGCAGACATTTCCGCCTGGAAGACGCTGCAATGATCGGGAAGTCTGAAACTACTTTCCAGATGTAAATCCGGACAGAAAACACCCCCTCCTACCTTGTTATCAAGCTTAGAGCCATCCGCGTAAAAGTTTAGATGGACCTCATCCAGGTTGAAATCTCCGCTCCAGTCTTCTCTCGAGGGTATAAAGATCCGGAACGGTTTTTCTAGGTTTACCATAGGTACACAGTAATCCGTTTCTTCCGGAATGTTGCTGATAACAGCCGGTAGTGGAAGATTAGAATTCCAACCTCTGATAGCCGTCTCCCTCAGGCGCAGGGAAGAGATGATTGCAGAGCGTTTTGCCGCAATTTCAGGCGGTAATAAATTAAGGATCACGTTGAGAGCCATAGTGGGGGTGGATCCCGGAGCTCCGGTAGTACCCACAAGGGCAATTCTCTGAATCCTATCCAACTTCTGAGCTATAGAAATTTTATCTACTGCTGTCCACCAGAAAGTACATCCATAAAGGAGAATCGGTCTGACAATGGCAGTAAAGATCCATAGAACAGTACGTGGGGGTAGACCCCAACGTTTTCCACCAGCCTGCTTGCAACAGTAAAGTGCGACTTCGGCTTTTTTAACACGTTCGTCTAAGTTTGGGTCCCCAGTTAAGCTTCCTATCCAATAAGAGACCTAAATATCTCACCCTTTCAGAGACGACGAGTGATACCCCGTCCAGGTTGGGTGTTCGAAATTCCGGAATTTTATGTTTCCTAGTGAAAAGGACGAGCTCGATCTTGCTGGGATTTACAGCAAGGCCGCAGCGTACCGCCCATCTCGAGACATTATTCACGTATGATTGCATCAGTTCGCTGAGCGTATCTAAGTGCTTGCCTCTGACTAACAGTGCCACGTCATCGGCATAGGCTATGACGCGGCACCCCCTTCGATCCAGATCGTTCAGAAGATCGTTTATGACCTCAAGTCACAAAAGAGGGGATAGGACCCCGCCTTGAGGGGTGCCCCTCGCTACTCTCCGGGACTTCATTGTGTCGCCCCAAATGGCAACAATGGTCCTTTCAGTTAGTAAATTGTGTATGAGTCTGACTATATTATCTGCTGTGGCTAAATTAGATAGAGCTTTCGTAATCGACGAAGGCAGCACATAATTAAAGGCCCCTTCAATGTCAAGAAAGGTTGAAAGCGCGAACTCCTTTTGGGTCAGCGCCCCCTCCACTTGGTTAACCAGTGAGTAAAGAGCGGTGTCTACTGACTTGCCTTTTAAATAGGCATGCTGCGAGTTTAACAACCTGTCTTTTGCAATTTTATTTCTGATATGCAGCTCCAGGAGCCGCTCCAGAGTTTTTAATAAAAACGAAGAAAGGCTATTTGGCCTAAAATCTTTAGCCGACGTGTGTGATCTCTTCCCTGCTTTAGGAATGAAGATCACCCTATTTTGTTTCCAGCTGCAAGGGATGTAACCCATTTTAATGCAGGCTCGGAAAATTTCAATAAGCCAATTACTGGCTGAATCAAGAGTTTTTTGTAACTGTGCAGGGATAATACCGTCCAAACCAGGGGATTTGTAGGGCTCAAAATTGTTGACAGCCCATACAAGCTTCTCCTGATTTACAATATCCATAGATAGAAGGTTGCCTTCTGTCTGACTGATGTCAGGAGTTTCCGTCGTGTCCTCCTCGCCCGGAGGGAAATGACTCTCCAATAATGCGTCAAGCGATTCTTCGCTACTAAGGGCCCAACTTCCGTTCGTTAACTTGATGTAACCAACTGGAGAAGAAGTTTTTGATAGGACTTTCCTAAATCTAGCTGTTTCCAAAAAATAAGAACACTGGAAAATCAAGGTAAGACAGAGAAAGATGAAAAAGGATAGAGAGAGAGAGGGAGAGAGAAACAAAAATAACGCTCAAAACATTCTTCTCACGAAAGCATATAAAAATTCTCAGCTCTTCAAAGGACAATAAAAATTTTTGAAGTGCCAAAAATTATACCTGAATTGATGAACAAGTAATAAAAGAGAGAGAAAACTTCATCATTCGAATCAATCAAAAATTGTTTTCGAAATAAAAGCACCAAAACAAAAACATATGTGCATATGTGTTGATGACAAGGACAATGAATTTAAGTGTAGCCAGAAGTGTCCTGATTGTTATGCGTGTGTGTCTCATGGCATTGTGACCAAAAGCGATGCCTTTTGAGAGCAAATAAATGGTTCGTGGCATTGTATTTGGACAACCTTCAATTTAAGGTAATTAAAAAGATAGACAAACGCAGACAAGGAAGGCGAATTAAGGGCGGGAGATCACTTGCATTCTCATGAAGTGAATATGTATAAACGATTGGAGTGAAGAAGATGACTAAGCACACGAACAAATAAATGATAAAATGACTTTAAACTTTTTTGTGCTTTATCCTTGTAGTTTGCGGTGTCAATTGATGGAAAGTAAAAGAAAAAATTGCGATTTTTTATTTTCTGGTTTTGAACAGCAAATGAATCTCTCCTTTTTTTTCTCGTCACCAAAGCGAAGGACAAGAGAAAATGACAGGAAAATTGATTGCCATCAGTAAGAAAACAGAGCATGGAACTTCACGAACGAAGATTGATTTTTAAGGTCATTTGAATACAAAACAAGGCAAAAGCTAAGCATGAAAACTCGTCAGAAAATGCAAGGAAATTCTGAAAATTCCAAAGGAGAGGGAAAAGTTTAGCATTGAAATCGAGATGAGGCAACTAGTTCAAAAGAGTTAAGGACTCGATTTAACTTTGGCCTGCATAATTGAAACGGAAATTTAAAAAAAAATATGAAGATATAAATTTAATTGCTTTTGTGGTGACCTGTCAGTTGAAATCCTTCGTCGAGATTTCATCACAGTCACGCATACTTTATTAAACCGAGGACACTTAAAAATCCTTAAAAACTCTTAGGCCCGGTTTCACCAAGCTATTTAAATAAAACTTAAATGAACATTTACTTTTTTATATGAAATTGGACTGTTCGTTTCATTTAAGTTTCATTTAAATAGCTTTATGAAATCGGGCCTTAATTTTTTTTTATTCTATGTCGCATCATCCTGTATGAAAAAAAAAACTTCCAAAATCGCTTGTAAAAATTAATGCATGTCTCACGGTAGGGTAAATATCACGCACTAAAAATTTTGGAAATCGCAAAAACATATACAAACGAATACGAAAAAGGAAAGCACACATACGCGCTCACTGATATGCCCGCACACACACAAACACGCTTATAATTTAGAACAAGAGTTTAACCTCGCTTTTTGTTACCCGCTGAGTTTTGTCAACACGCCTCTGGGATCTATGCCAGCTGTAATTTCCTACATCTTATGCTTGTTTCATTTTTTCCACACAAGGCCTACGGGTGCATATGTCAGAATCAACACACGCACACACACACATGCACACATGCTCATGCACACGCACAATGTATGAGCACGCTGAAATATGATGCCTCAAGTGCTCAACTTAGACATCAAAGCGACTCCCTTTCTGCCAGGAAAGTTGATATTACCTGGCGCATGTAGCTACACGCGAAAAATCCTCCGGAACTGGGAACACAAAAAACAAATCCACGAAAAGAAAAATATATACAAAAAAAAAAAAAATAAACAAAATTGGAAAATAAAAATCAAATAAAAAAAAATAAAGCAAAAAAGGCAGTTTGAAAACACTTAAAAGAAAACAAAAAGAAATTCACCGAAAGAATATATGGAAGTTTAGCTATAGTCGGTTAAAATCGCTTTTGCTTTTCTGTGTTTAATACACCAAAACAAATTGTTATTGTAGGCGTGACAGTTAGCAGGGGTCATCTCAAGTAAGATATGCGTAACAAATTTGGTGTTCGCTTCAAACATTTGCCACAAGGAGTCAGACAGTCTCAATTTTCGAGCTAGATAAGGCAGGGCCCCAGGGCAATTGTTTTCGAACTTTCTAGTTGTACGTAGCATTTTTTTTTTCTTTTTAAAAGCTTATGGGTTAAAGTATTTTGAAGAGTTTTTTCGGTTTTTTTTTTTTTAAAGGGGGTTTCCCAAAAAACCTCTTTTTTCCAGATATTTTGAGTTTTTACCCAGCGGCCAAAATGCTGCCTACAGAAGCAATGAGCCGTAAAACATTTCGTAGGCCAAAGGCGGTAGTGCTTACGACCTCATATACCATCCTGGTATACTTTTGATCGAGCGTGGCCGTTTTGTAGAGTGAACGCCTACCACCACCACATGAAGTAAGCTATTGGTAGGCAGTTCGCTTACAATCTCGTATACTTTGTAAGCTATTGTCAGGCAGGTCGCCTACAGTCTCGTATACTTTGTAGGCGGTAGGCATTGTTGGCCGCTGGGTAGTGAAGGTCACTCAGCAATATTCTTTCACGTAATTAAACTAAAAAATTTACTAAATTCATAAGTGATTTGTGTGAATCAATAGTTGCACCTTTTTGTAACAATTTCCGATTATTCGAAAAGAAGGCTTCATAACTTGTAAGCGTTATATGAAAATGGGGATATCTGAACGGTGCAGTAACTAGAACTATGTCCCATTACGTTCTCACACATCTTGTCACAAAAATTCATTGCATACTTTACGGACTAAATCTTCTTTTTGTTTTTTACATACACTATCATGGCTGTGAATGTTTAACTGTTTATGCACGCATCTCCAAATTTAAGAAATTTATTCATTTCTAAAGTACAACCACAAATCTGACTTTTCATTTAAGGGTTTTTATAGCCTGGTAGTCTTTTTTATGTTATAACTAGGGCAGCAACCACAAATATTAAAATGGAGCCCTAAAAATAAACATGTCAATATTTTGAAATGTTTCCTATGCTGGAACTCTGTTGTTTTCTTCAAAACACGCCTATTTATACACACAGTGCTCTGAAATATGATTGCGAAATTAGTCTGAAATATATGTATAGAAAATAGGAGGCTCATACGTATGAGTCCGAAATGAGTCCGAAATAAGAAAAACAAAGACTTTCGATTAAGCTAACACGGTGTCATGGGTGAGCGAGATTTCCGAGGTTCAAATCCCACACAGGAGAGAGAAATGAGTATTGAAAAAAATGTTTGAAATAGTAAATACGTAAAAATTTAGAAATGTGCGTGTATCTATTATTAAATTTTTTTACAGCATACGATTATAAATATCACTCAACATTTTTGAGGCTTTTTAAACTCATAAATATGAATCCGGTAGGAGTCATATATGGCTCTTATTTAAGCGGAAGTAAGAGTCAGATATGAGTGCGGAAGGAGTCATATATGTTCTGCTTCGTTATATAACTTCGGACTCATATAAGGCGGTCTTCGCAAGAAGGGAGACATGCTCTTTAAGACTCTTAAAAGAGTTCATTATGAGGGCTCCGACTCCTATTAGACGTCATATATGAGTCTTTTAGGACACAGAATGTTTGCTGTGTAAGTTCCACAGGAAATTAGTTTAAAACTCAAATTCATTTTCCCCTAAAAACGGGCGTGCATACTTTTAGGGCTAGTTGCCAGATGAGCTCTATTCCGTTCGTCACAAGATTCACACGAAATCAATAAGCCCTGTTCAAATTGGGCAACAAAATGAAAAGTTGTAAGTTTTCGTGCGGTTTTTCACGCATTTTACTTTGAAATTCGAAGCAGCAGCTAAACTTAACCCAAAGAAAAATAACAACTCAAACGATCAGAAATGTATGAATATAAAAACGTAGTACATATTCATTTAGACGAAACTTTTTTAAAGAAGGAAGTAAGAATCGATGAAGGGAAAGTTTGAGCAATTGTGTAAAAATTTTTAGCTTGGGTTTTATTGCATGAAAGTATTTAAGTAATTTAAATTCGTATGAATTTATTATGGGCCACGAAAGAAAAACCTTAAATGCGATACATCCTTAAGCTTGGACCTTCAATAAAAAGTCCATTCAATTTAACAGGCTTAAAAAAAAAGAAGAAAAGAAGAAAAGTCGAAAAACGCTCGATTAAGATGACTCACAATAAAAACAAAGAAAAAAAGGTTCACGCATTTCCCCAATGATCCCTTTCCCTTTCCCTTTATTATAATTCCGTTATCCTCTCGTTCACTCCGAAATTCCAATTTCCACATCAAAACACTTGCCACTAATGCCAGTGAGAAACCGCGTAAACGGTCAACCGCGAGGGTTCTTGTATTAATTAAGCGATTTCGAGGCTTACACGCTTCGTTTGCCTTTTTAAATTGTTGTTTCCAGCCCCTGTTGTCTGTCCCCCGATTTCTTTCGAGTATTTTTAATTCGTTTTATTATATTCAAATTTCATAAATAAAAAGTAAATATTTAACGAAAACGTTGTCGTGATTTTACTTCGTTAAAAACAAAAAAAAAAAAAATGTGGCAAAAGGAATGGAAAGCCCGAAACCATTACAAAAAAAATAATTCATTTCAGGAGCAAGAAGAAAAGAATGGAAAAAAAAAACAAAATTAACACAGCATGATAATAAAATAAGCTGAACAGAATAGAAGAAAAATAGGACCTAATGTAGAAAAAAAGAATGCATCGAGAAAACAGTTTTCCTCCAATGGGAAGCAACGAAATGGAATGGGTTCCATTCCATAAAAAAAAAATATAAACAAATGTCAACAGAAATCTCCAGGACTGAAGCAAAAGATCTTATTTCATGTGCTCGTGCACTCCTCGATTGTCTATGACGCGAATAATGAAACGCGGAACGGGGGGCTTGCGGGAAATCGTTATTTTTCCGCCCGCAGTCTCCCTATAAAGATCAAGCACCAGTGAGTAGAATGCGAGTGGCCAGTGGATTCGGATTTGCCAGTCGATGGTTTCAGAAATCTCTTCAAGTCTCAATGCCGCCCGCCTGCAATGAAGCTCCAGCTGAGTAAACACTAAACTAAGCACACAATAATCACAATAATACAAAAATTTCATTAATTAAAGTTAAATGAATTTTTTAGGATTTGACTCTCCTTTCTCTCTCCCTCTCTCCATCAAACTTTTGCTTAAAATACCATCGAAGTCGCTTTTGATGTGCTTACATTGATTGAGGAATTCAGTCAAGTTTCATGAACTATCAAGAGATAGAAAGAGAAGAAGACTTAGCCAGAGAGACAGAGAGAGAGAGAGAGAGAGAGAGAGAGAGAGAGAGAGAGAGAGAGAGAGAGAGAGGGAGACAGGAAGCGCGCGAGAGAGAGACCGGAAAAGAGAGAGAGATAGAGAGAGAAAATAAGAAGTTTCAAGCATACTTTGAACTTATTATGCTTGATTTGAGTGGAACGAAATGAACTTCGGTCATCAAATTTGGTTTTTTTTTCTTTTGCTTTGCCTTCATTTGAAATTATTTTTGCGAGAAAATTTCATGCCCGAAAAGCAATTTCGCGCGCATAAAATGAAAATAGAAAAACAAGCTATTAAAAGGGGAAAATAGCTATATCTACGGACTGAAGAGTGAAATCAGCGACAGATAAACGGAAACACAGACTAGCAGGCAGATATGAAGGCATGCAGAATGAGCTTATTAAACACGCTCTGCGAGAGCGAAAAAATAACTATATTGAGTATACGTTGTTAATATATTAGTGTATAAAAAGAAATCCATTATTTTTGCATTAAATTGAGGGCTTTATTTAAGATAGTTAGAATGACCGATTTAGGTCAAATATGCGCCGTTTTGTTCGATAACTTTTGCCCTTTAAAGGTAATTTCATTATGCCTCTCTCATAGAAGCCCTGTTCCTATTAGCAAAAAATTGAGACAGTCGAATTTCAGAAGCCTTCTTGAAGCGAATGTTTCACCAGCAAAATTGTTCGCCATGGACAGGAACAGATGGTATCACTTGGTGCAGGTCCGGACTATAAGGTGGATGCAGAAGAACTCCCAACCAAACTCCGGAGCTTCTGGCGATCACTATCGATGTGTGTGGCCTGGCGTTGTCCTGATGAACACAATTCTCTCCTATTGGCCAAAGCTGGCCTCTTATGGGCGATTGCTTCCTTCAACGGTCCAATTGTTGACAGTAAGAGTTCCGAGTTAAGAGTTTTGCCGTATGGGAGCAGCTCATATAGATAATTCCCTGCCAATTCCCACAAACACACAGCAAAACCTTCCTGGCCGTCAATCCTGGCTTGGCCACCGTTTCCGCCGTTCACCGTGTTTTCGACCACGACGTTTTCGCTTGACGTTGTCGAAAGTGACCCACTTTTCATCACCAGTCACCAACCGCTTCAGAATGGGTCGATTTTGTTGCGGTTCAGCAGCGATTCGCAGATGGAAATTCGGTCTATGAGGTTTTTTTGCGTTAATCATGTGGCACCCATACATCGAGCTTCTTTGTGTATCCAGCCTTATTCAAATGGTTCCAAACGGTTTTTTGTGCAATCTTTAGCTCTTTTGCAATCGAAACAGTGCTAACATGACGGTCGACTCGATAATTTCCATGATTTTATCGACATTTTCGACAATTGCCTTCCAGTGCGTGGTGCATCCTTGACATCGAAGTTACCGGAACGGAATCGACGAAACCAAAATTGCGCATGATTGGCTGTTACAGTATCAGGTCCATAAACGCTATTCACATTTTCAGCCGCCTGGCTTGCGTTCTCTCCCTTATCGAAGAAAAACTGTAAAATGTAGCGAATTTTCTCTTTGCTGATGTCCATCTTTGACAAGCTCTCAAACAAAACTGAATCAATCAATCAAAAAAGTGTCAAAAAAGCTTTTTTAGTAGGAATTGTCATCTTTCTAATGCCCCCTAGCGGAACACGATCGACTTATACAACGCGAGATGCAGATAAATAACGCCATCTATTGGAAAAATAATGGATTTCTTTTTACTACACCATATATACATATATATTAAGGTGGATCGTTTTGTTCGACAAAAAAAAATTAAAATTGCCCCAGTGAAATAAGATTCTACAATTTTTTTGGATAAAAAATGCCCTGGGAACCCTAGGTCGAAGTCAAATTTTATTCTTCCGCTTTTCAAAAAGGAGGCCCATCTTAAATATGCCTAAAAGCATGCTAAAATTTATTGAAATTTCTACCTAATCAAAAAAGTTTTTAAATTAGATTTTTCTTATTTTTATTCTTAGCATAATTTTAGGCATGAGACATAATAAAATGTTGCTTAAAAAATCATCATAAATTGGCCATTTTAAGATAGTTATTCAAGAAAATATAAAATTTTTTCAATGGCTTGAGTTTTGAGGGACGTTGAAGTGATTGTTTCTCTGCTTTTTTAGATGTTTTCACCAAAAATGATGACCAAAATAAGTCGAATATGTCATGAAAAACCTTTGTTTGCAAAAGCGGAAGGTTAAAGTTCACATTTGACCTATAGTTTCTTCGGCATAATTATTAAGTATGGGCAACAGAATAATATTCTGCTAGGGCAATTGGAGGTTACGAAATCGATCCACCTTAATATATATATATATATATATATATATATATATATATATATATTTATTTATATATATTTATATATATGTATATTGAAATCATCATTTTGATCTTCATCATCATTTTCATCTGGAACTTGATGTCTCGCATCATAAATCAACTTGGCCATGTCCTTCTGCTTTTGCTGGCGCTGCTACTTGTCCGCACACTTGTCATTATCAGTTAAAGATACTATTTATAGCATTCATCTATTCGTTTGCTCATCCGTTCATTCGGCCACCATTACCATATAATATTTTCAATTTCTTTGCTCTACGGACTTGAGAATGACGCTGAGGTTGAGGTTGAGGATGATGCTGCCAATGTCGCTGCCTTGCCGCTGATGTTGCTACACCAACGTAGCTCGATTCTCTCTCTCTCTCTCTCTCTTTATCTCTCTCTCTCTCTCTTTCTCTGTCTTTCTGCTTTGGCAACAATTTTATTTTAATTACTATCATTTTGGGCCGTATATTCTGTCATAAAATGCACAAGCACAATGGTAATTACGAACAGGGCCCAGCAATCGAGCACTCAACCAAGAACATCATCATCAAACCATATCGCTCGCATTGCAATGAACATTGTATGGCGCTTCGGCTCTATGTAATACCATCAATTGAACAACGGCAACGCCAGAGCTTTGTACTTAATGTGAGCATTAAGGAACTGTAAGCTCTTTGTTATGCCCTGCCGTGGTCTCTCCTTGCTCTGTATTAAAAAAAAAAAAAAACTGCTTTTCAGGCAAAATGAGAAATCCTTTTTTCCCCTCTTCTTATTTTCTGCACCCCATACCGTGTTTCTCTTGTTGTAGTTAAGCACTTTTGGTCTTAAGAACAGGTGTGTCCATCGTTTTATATTTCATAAAAGACAAAATGAAAAAAAAAGAGCAGGAAAATCAAGTATATTTTTTTTCCTTTTTTCATGAAAATTATGAAAATAATATGCGTTATTTTCGACGAGTTCAGCCAAGTGAGAATTTTTTATGAAAGCACATAAAATTACTAAAGCATAAAAGAATTTTCAAGGGGAAAATTAAAGTCTGTAATGGTTTGGAATTCGGAGCTGCTTAACGTTAATGGAAAAGATGAATTTTCCTTTTGAATCTGAGAAGATAAATTGTAATTAATTTAATATGTGCTTAAATTAAATTTTGTTTTTTTTTTTTTTTTTTTTTGGAAAAAAGGCGAAAGAAATATTAGGCAAATGTGCTCATTACGAATTTCACTAGAATTTTTAAATTAGTCTTTAACAAGACTTTTATTTTTTATGTACTTCGTTCGCAATTAAGAAAGACCTCCTCTTGCCCACTTTACGGGCGAGGAATTCGCAGCGCAGAAGTTTTTAAACTATAAAACCGCAACCTCGAATAGCACACAACATCATTCAGATGACTCTCGCCAATAAACCGAAACAGTTAAGCATCCAACCGAACGGACAGACCAAAGAGTCATGTAGCAACACGTTAGAATTCGCTCATACCCGCACTCACAGCTTGATGCCATTATTTTCTGTCGCTGCAATCAAGCTACAACAATCTAAAGCAATTCAGCAACAAATTCGAAAATAAATAGTTCACATGCACGGAATCCAACAAAAAAATAAAACAAACAACAAAACACGATAGGGCGAATTATACGACCTATTCTCAAAGCCCTACGATCCGACCCACCCATGCCGTCACTCCTCGGCGATTTCTCAGTGATGAGATTTTGGCTGAAAAGTTTTCTTGTAAATGAATTTTGCACATTTTTCACTTTTTCACTAGGACGATAAAACGAAAACCTAAAGCAGCACAATACAATTCAACGATTATGAGAGGATATGGCGTTTGTTCGTCCAAGTGTTACGTTGCGAACGACTCCAAGTGCATCGTACGAAATTATCATTAAGATTTTCAAATTAAGTAGTCGAACACATTGGAAAATTTCTTGCCGGAGACCGGAAGTTCGGAAATCGACTTTTGCTTTCGAACCATTCTGATCATCTATCTATTTTATAAATCCAAAATTCTAACCAAAAGAGTCAACGCCCACAGGCGGGAGATGCAAAACGGTTAAGCTCGGATAAGTAATTTTCAAATTACATGAAATATTTTGACACCGCGATCATTAATTGATCTTTTCGACCTTTTTTGTCTAATACAGAGTCAATTTTTGATGAAACTTTTTAATTTTTGTAGGAGTAGCCTTGTCAGTTGGAATAATCATTAGAGGATATATGTATGTATGTTTGTTGAGTAGCGTAAATAGTCAACCCTTTAAGCCCCGCATTTTATCCTGCTGTCTCATACCATTATTTTTGACTCGTAACGAAAGGTGATGGTGAGTAGTTGAACCAGGCGAGGATTTGAGCTGTTTTGATCAATTATATACGTTGCTGAAAAAAATTATCTCCAAACAAAAAAGGGCCTAGAACTTTTTGAACAACCAATAAAATTATAAAGATTTTTCTTTTTCCTCATTTTTTGTTATAATTGCGCTTCAAGTCTGCAAGAAGCCAATCACTATAAAGTCATTTCCTTTGCTCAATTTTCAAATTTAAACTTTTTTCTACATGGCTGCACTCTATTAAGCCTGAACTCCACTAAAGAGTTTTTACGTAGAGAAAATAGTGTAGAGTGTAGAGAATCTGCCTCTAAACTGAAAAAGAATGTTTTCTCTACGACTCTACAGTAGAGAAAATTACTTTGGCAGTGTATGTAGTCGTTGAGCACATACTACAGCGCTACTCTAAATATGTCGACAACAGCCTGACGTTGAGCTTTAGAATTGCAGAGACGGTCTTCAGTGTATACAATAAAGGTACATTCTCTACACGCTACACACTTTTGTCTATGTAAAAAACTCTATAGTGTATTTCAGGCTTTACAAATAAATTCGAAATAAAAGGATTCTCTTAGAAAAGTTTTCATGCATTCTTTTCTTAGACAATTAATCGACCATAATAGAAATAAAGTCTTTGACATTATAGTACTATGAAGTAAAAGCTACAGAATAAACCTTCAATATAAAGCAATTCATAAGAGGAATAACCACAATTTGAGTAATTAGCTTCTATGGTGTTCATAAAGATCCTCTACGAAAAGTGAAGGAATCGTATCCATTTTTACAAAAGTTTATCTATATGCCGGGTATTGTATTGCAAGGCTCTCGCCTGACTTCATATGACACTCTAACTTGTTTAATTTGTTTTTTTTTTTTTTGTTTTTTTCTGTTGACTATATCTACCCGTTCATTTTGTCTATTACAAGAGCATTCACTATTTACAATCGGGCGGGAGGTTCGGGTGCGTTAGAGTGTGTCCATGTGCACATTTGAGCAATGAAAACACATACAGACGCATTCGAACAACTCACTAGAATCGCAAACGAATTGCCCAAAAAATAGAGTGAGAAAAAAGCAGCAGAAGACATAAGTATATATGTCTATATATGCAGGTGCCAGCAAAAAAAAGCCAAACAACTGGATTCCCTGCGAGAGAAACGAAAATAAAAAAATAAACGGAGAAACGATAACAGTAAGAACCCAAAAACTTTATTTTCTATTGAATTTTTCCAATCTGTTTGGTTTTTTTTTTTTTGTTTGTTTGTTTTGTAATTACATTCTTTTTGAGCCCAGTACTGAAGAAAATTCATTTCGGACCATATTAAGAGCTTTCAAAAAGTATTGCAATAATGTTAAGCAGAGACCTCACAACTATGTTCGACGTGATCGAGTCCATGTTTTCTGCAATAAGACTCAGTCCATAATTTACCCAATGCAATGCAGATACAATTCTTTTGCCATAATGAAGAATTTAAATCTGACTCTTCATATTGTAAAGCATACATTACAACCAAAACGAAATTTCATAAATTTTATTTTGGGCTTCATTGGTCTTGGTTTTCTTTTGATGAAATATCAAATCAACCAAATTCATTTCACGTTTATCCGACGTCTCGACGATAATTTTTCGCCATCTTGAGGGATTTCTTGTAAATAAACATTTTTTCATTTAAATAAACATACACATCCAATTTTCTTAATTGATGCCAAATATATTTTGGTATATATCTATATTAGAATGGGTCAATTTGTATGGACGAAAAAAACTTGATAAGGAGTATATCAAAATCGTAATCTACGGAAAAATCTAAGCAACTTTACCGAAGAAACTATAGGTCTAAAACCAAAACTGACCTCCCGCTTTTCGATCCAAAGTTTTTCTTAAGAATTTGAATGTATTGGGTATACATATTCAAAATTCGAAATTTTTTGAAGTAGAAAAATTTGAATTCCAAAAAAATTGACCCACTCTAATATATATACATATAAGTATATTCTTGAATAGGAATCTGAATCGACTTAGACATGTCCGTCTGTCCGTAACTTCCCAAGTAAATGGCATAGAAGCTTCAAGTTCAAAATATTGCTTTACCAAAAAGAAAAATAGGTTTAGGAGGAAAATTAATGTAGCCCGCCCACTGCCACACCAATCAAAACGTATTAAAACTTCTATAGAGGGAGGCTTAACGTAATGCGCCAATATTGTCGGAATGCTTTATGTATGTATATTAGGGTGATGACTTTAAGTGTTTTTTTCTCAAAAAAAAATTCCTGTATTATAGTACGATGAACTTTTATTAAAGATGACATAAAACATTAATTTTAAGGTTGTTTGATAAAAAAAATGTCACGCACCAAGTCATTTGAAAAATTTAATTTTTTATTTTTTTCCACATTTTTTAAGTTAATGTAAGCAGAGTCGCTCCTAGAGGGGTCAAATGTAAGACCAACTCCCATTATTTTTTTACTCCCAATAATTTCTCTAAGCAAACCTTCCCCCTATCTCCACTCCTTAAGGGGGCTCCCATACAAAAGTAATTTTTTATGAATTTTCCCCCCACTGTCCTAACTAGCCCCAGAGTGCCCCTAGAGGAGTCAAATGTTTCACCGACCCCCAATAACTTTGTCTCCTTAACATTTTTTCCCAACATACTGACCCCCTATCTCCCCTCCTTAGGGGGTCACCCATACAAAATTACCTTAATTTTATCACAATTTCATACAAAATGGCTGTCACTACAGTCAAACCCCTCCTAGGGGGATTATATATATGACCGACCCCTATTATTTTTTTACCCCAAATATTTTCTTCAAACATACCTACCCTCTATCTCCTCTCCTTAGGGGGGTTCCCATACAAAAATAGGCTTAAATTAAAGAAAAATGCCTCACGAACTTCAATCTATAATATAGATGCCGTAGGAACAAGAACGAGCATGTTCAGTATGCATATTCGAAAAATTTACAAATTTACCTTTTAAACGAGCCTAATATGAAGAATATTGGATTAGTTTTTGGTATGTTTTAATAATATGTTATAATTATTACCTTTTTTTTAAAACTGAATTTTGGGTTCCATCCCCTAACTGGGCAAATAATGACCCTAGTAGAAAAAAATAAATTTTCTAGTCAAATGCCGCAAACCTCAATCTATGACGAGTTTTTTGAGACTATAACTTTGCATGTCTCTCTCGGTCTGTATGCATGCAAAGACTCAAGACACGAACGTGAAAACAGTGAATAATGCGTTTCAAAAAATATTTGTTCTGAATTAATTTCATGAATAGAAACCACTAACCGATATAAATGGTTATAGTTTTAAAAAACTCGTCATAGATTGAGGTTTGCGGCATTTGACTCGAAAATCGGGAAAGTAGAATAATTATTATAATTTGCCAGAAAATTAGAGTAAAAAATATCAACTACTCATTTTTTGTTGGAAAAAAACTTTATGTGCTTTACCTTGCTTGGCCCTCTTATTATATAAAAATGAAAGGTACGAGTCTATACTTTCAATCTAAACCAAAAAAAATTCACCATCTAATACCTTTTCTGTAAGTAACATCGATTTGAATTTCAAAAGTCACAGCAATGTTTCATACAAATGCTCAATAAGACAAAAAAATGGGGCATACTTTTAGGTCTTACGAAATTAAAACATGGAACGATTTATAAATGAAACATTGTTTTTGTTTACGAATATTTAGGCGATACCATTTCAATGTAAAAAAAACATATTTAACATCAATATCTTTCTATGACACACTTTAACTTGGCATGCTTTACTAGAAAAGCGGAATGCATTTGTGAGATATTTTCGGTGATTTCGAAGGCTAATATCGTTCGCGGAATGCTGTTGAGGGTATTATCCTCTTTTGAATGGAGACAACAATGTTTAAGCTTTTGGAAAAAATTAAAATTCTATAATTTATGTGAAAATTCCATATAATGCTAGAAAGGAAATAAAAACATGTAAAATATCCAACTTTCGATGGGCGTTAAACCCAAAGTAGGCGTGGCAGCCCCAAAATTTTTAGCTTTTTTTTGAGGAGAACTCAATTAAGAAGTGTCTCGAATTTCAAGTCCCTAGGTTTAAAAATAAACATTTTGACTTGTGAATGTATATGGGAGGTGGGCGTGGCAGTGAGCGGATTTCCAAGATTTTTCAAAATATCTTAATTTAGTCCACAGAAGTGTTTCTGCAAAATTTCAATGCTCTACGACCACTCCTTCTATTTTTTCCAAAAAATATATGGAGCGGGCCGCGTGAAAACGTACTTTATTAAGGGCTAGAGGTAGGAGTAGGGTCACAAAAATATGCATAACCCTTTAGTCAATAGAGAATCGGGGAATTTTTTTTCTTGTTTATTGTTCGAAATTCTTATACGATTGTATCCCACTAAAATTGTTTTCATTAGAACATTGAGAAAGTCGATAAAACTCATTTTGTTTATAAAAAATCATTTTTTATGCAAAAAAAATTATTTTTTATTTTTTATAAACAAATATGTGAAAAACAAGAAAAAGAAAAACGATAGGGCCGTAGAACCAAAACCGTTCCTATCAATGACGTATATCCCGAATATAACTGAGAGATTGAATAGAATAAATTATTACGACCACAAAAAAGTTAATATCGCGTACAAAATGAGAAACACGGTTCGGAGATTTTTCAACAATAAAAAGAGCAAAATTGACAAAGGAGACAGAAACAACGTTATATACCGGATAAAATGTAAGGGCAACAATGACGAACCGTGTGGGAAGATATACGTGGGAATAACAGGAAATGCGCTAAAAACCAGACTAAGTGGACATAAATCAAACTTAAGAACCCGTAATCGAGGATTGACCAACAAAACAGCACTATCGTCCCACTGTATTGAAGAATTACACTCTCCCGACTTAGAAAATGTTCGCATATTACAAACGGAACATACATACAAAAAACGCTTAACTTTAGAGATGCTGCACATTATTGATGTACCGCCGCATAACAGAATCAACTACAAAGCTGATATAGAAAACGTCGCACACACATACAGACATATGATCTTTAAAAACAAAGCTATAAAAGCGAGAGCACAACAACATTAGCCGTACACAGTTCAACAGATAATTTTAAAAAGTTTTTTGTCATAAGAAAGTAATTGTTTAATTTTTTGTACATGTAAATAATATTTGGTGATTTGGTAATGTAAGTTCTATATTGTTAAAAAGTTTGTTGGTGATATTCCTCTTAATGTGTTCAATGTTATATGTAATTTTTTAGAGTCCCTGAAGATGCTTTTCGACGAAAAGCGAAATATTGGACGTTTTCAAATTTAAATAAAAACCAAAACCTTGACCTTAAGCTCGAAAAAAACGTGTAGTATTTCTACAAAAGAGGAATAAATTTTTTATGTAAAGTTCATCAAATTTTGAACAATTATTATAAGGTGAAATTTAATTAAAATGCTTCGTTTACGTGATATAAATAATTGAAAAAAAAAAGTATCAAAAATACTATATTGTTAATAACTTTTGCAATTTTTCGAATTTTTCTCTGAAATTTTAGGAGAAGTCAAGTGCGTTGAATAACTTTAAAAAAAATTATTGTTTTCAAGATTTGAAAATTTCTTGAAATAGGTGGCCCGTTTCACGAATTCTTACCCTGCACTGTTTCTTTCCCGAACATAATATAAGCATCGTATGAGTGTTCTTCGTTCCATACTAGGAATCACGATGCACATACGCAGTGCTGTACGCGTAAAGAAAATCTTTGTTCGTTTTCGTTAGATTTTAAAATTTTCAATCCAATTTTTTTATTATTTTTTTTTTTTTTTATTGGAGGAGATAATTTTTATGGGAAGTTTCGGACACTTCATGCAATAATAACTAGAGATATATATTGATATAAAGTAAAAGGTGATTTCTCCCTTATTGGAGCGTGTCAATTTTTTATGCTCTAAAGAGGCACTATCGTAGGAAAATGTATTATTTGACTTCACAGAGCGACCTATCAGAAATGAGACGTGCGATTTTTATTGTTTTTGTTTATAGCTAGCCTGAATCTTAAAATTAAAAGATAACGCACACGATAAAAGTAATTTCACCTTTGGGTTTCACTATGCTTAATATATGTTTTCGGAGACACCGAATTTGAATTGAGCTCTATATTTGAAGCTGAGGCTTAGCCATAATCTCAAAATACAAGTAACAACAAAAAATCCTATCGTGGAAGCTCTTTTGTGGTTATGGATAAATCTGGAGCCGATGGAGATGAGATAATATTGCAATTCCCGGATTCATAGTGAAATTTTTTATTTGGTGCTGTGTAATTTTCCTAAAGCGCGTGTCAGGTCACGTCATAAATGGCTAAAGTGTCATATACAAAGCAGTAACTAAAATGGCTTACACGTTTTCGAATATGATTGAAATTTATCTGAAATACTCCAAAACTTGGAAATAAAAAGTGCTTTGAGCTTTTTAAACTTATAAAATAAACGTCGAGCTCAAAGCTTCTTATCTGAAAATTCCGACATTTCGAGAATCTTATTTGGAAATGTTAAAAGTTCCACTTATTGAATCTCCACTTCTTCGTGCGCGCGTCACAACACACCACAACAACAACAACAAGAACAACAACAGCAATAAAAAACGAGCACGAAAAAAGAAATCACATCATCGACTGCATGCGCACAAAATTCAATTAAAAGATAGTTTCACAAAGGTATATTCTATGCTTTTCACATTTCGAAAGTGTGTGAGAAAGAGTTGTTTTCTGCAGTATAGTGTAATTTTGTCGGGTTTTCTCGTTCGCTACATTTCCTTTAGCTGCTCAGCAACAAGATGCCATCGCATTGAAGGTTTTACTAATTTAGTTTTCTAACTCTTTTCGGTTTTTTTGTTTCTATTATAATTTTTTTATTTATTTTTTTTTTTCGGAATGTGAATATGGGGGATAAAAAGCAAAACTTGAACTTAACTTGGACGTTCAATAAAATTGAAATAAAATTCTTTAAACGAAATCTTAAAAATCCTCCGAGAAATTGATTCTTCTCTTAATTCAAATGAAAGAAAAAGAAAACAAGAAATTCCAAAAAAAAAAATTAAGTCAAAATAAAATGAAATGAAATGAAAGAGTAAACCATATAATGTAGAATGGAAAAAGGTGAGAAGGTATAAACCGAAAGAACATTTAGCAGCAGAAAGGAAATTTCAGACATTCAAACGTATTTGAAACTCACTGTTGAATCCTTTGAAGCTCAAATGTATTTTCTCAACGCAATATATACAGCTTAATGCAATAACAAGCAATCCAACCCGCAGACACACACCCACACACACACACACACACACACATTTTTTATACAACACACAACCGAATTCTGCAAACAATCGTAGTCGCATATCCATGCAGTATAATACAGACTAAGATGCACAGCAGAGAGTCATGTACTTTTGAGTAAAATAAATTCAAGTGCTAAATTGGATTGGCTAATATATCCTCGGCTATATCCTTCAATTCATATTTACGATTTGCATATCGTATCGTATGGTCTCGCATCGCATCGTATCGCCTTGGCTTTTGGGCTTCTCTATCGCATTTTCTCTGATCTTCTCCCTTATCTTCGACATTTTAATATACGAGTAAAATATATATAAATATACCGATATAATATGCGTTGTGCTTAATGTAAGCGAACCAGTACACACAGGAAGAGAGAGCCTCCTAACATAGGAAAGCATTCATACCAAACCTTTCTCTCAGTCTATACATTCGTTTGCGGGATTGTGCTTTTCCGTTTATGTTTGTACGATTGTATTTGTGTAACGACATGATATGGCCTTTGTAAATCTTAACTGTCAAGTTGACAGCAATTAATTTATATTTGTTGGTATAACTTTGGGGTTTTGTTTCTTTGGTCAATTGTTCGTATCAGATTACGCAAACCGCAGACAAATGTAAGTACTAAATAAATGAATTCAAGACCATATGCATTGCTACCTTCATGTGGGTGGGCGTGTGCGCGTGCGTGCGTGTGAGTGTGTACATTATAATATGTAGGAGACATGCTAGCATGTTTCTCTTGATGAGTTCATAATTGACACCACATTTGCGACAACATTTTAATAAAGAAGCAATGCTTGTAATATACTTAATATTTAAGATTCCATTCAAGATAAAGGAATGAAAGGACTTATGCAGAAGACGTTATTACATTTATGGTCTTGATTTTGCGAACAGCTGTAGATAATATACTGTAGTCATTAGGACCAATTTGTTATAGTTCGTGTTATGAGAAAGTCACGAAATGTTGTTAAGAAATCGAACTTTTTGTTTTGTCTATTGGGTAATTACGATTTTCCCACATTTACAGAGAAAACTCGATATAACAATATATAAAAATATAGAAAACAATTTTTGGATAAATTCAACTCCTAAAGGTATGCAATTGTGATGATCTCTAAAACCAGTTCAATAAGTAATTTTGAACATCATGGATCCGAAATGGATCCTGGAGTTAAAGAATGTCGGGACACGCCCATGCACTCCAAATAATTATGTTTTTCAGAACAATTCTTCAGGAACTTCAGAAGCAGCTCACCAGTTTTCCTTGAGTTTTGAGTGGTACTGTACAACTAGAAAAGTTGAATTCGGAAAAAAATGGACGATCGCATGGCCGAGTACTGCTCAAAAAATCTTACAATATGCTCAGTAAAACGAAATAAATTCCAACTATGGTTGACCATTTTAGGGAATAAAGTTAGGATATAAAAATTAATGGGCTGCACGCTTCCCATGAAATTTTTTAATCAATATGTGAGTTAAATTCACATACGTGTTTAGCAAGGCATGCAAAGGTGCTATGGGAAATACTGGCCCGCCTGCATACAAATGAGATCTTCTTTGTAACATCGAAATGGCTGAAAAGCTGTGAACTTCAACCATCTCGAGACAGGGACCATACAATATACAAAGTGAAGGTCACCAGAAATTTGGGTCCCCTTGCCCGCCTCATAGAAAACTGCTTACTTTCGATAAAAGGCGTATGAACTATCTAATTTGATGTGTTACGGGAACATGAGAGAACAAGTTCAGTATGCACTCCACTGCCATCGCACACTATTTAGGGAAGCATACCTTAGCAAATGCGGGATCTGTTATGTATTTCAAAGTCTACCAAAATTGCTTTCTAAACAATTTGTTTAAAGATATTTTTATGAAATATAATATGTGATCATATTTTAGGGAATTAAATTTCATTTGCATAATTGGAAAAATGGGTGGGGCAACGCTTCTTTTCGGTTCCATTGAAATCGTTTTTGAGTCTTATATTGAGTGAAATATCACATAGCAACAGGTCGAATGATCATATTTGTATACCCTGCGGGATTAATTAGCGACTGCTCTATTATTGTACTTTCAATACGACACGTGTTTGAAACATACAAATGAGTCGTTTTCGAGTCTTCTTTTAATCGTGCATTTGATTATATTTTAATCATTAAGAGGACTCGAAAAAGACTCGCAAATGAAACTCCTCATAAAACATTCTTCCAAATGCTAGCTGAACAGGCCCGTAGAGAGAAATTTGGGGCCCAGGGGACTTTTCCGGGGTCTCCTCACAAAAATGTGCGACCACAAAAAAAAGTCCCATGCCAATTGTGGGCCCCTTCAGAAAGCCCGGGCCCGGGAGAAAGCCCCTTTCCCCCCCCCCCCCTCTCTACAAGACTGTAGCTGAAAACTGACAGATTGATGTTAATTACACATACAACACACAGCTCTTGATACTTAGCCTAACAAACTGAATATGAAACATTTCGAAGTTCACTATTTCGATTCATCTACTATAAGTTTTATAATTTTTGGCCAACTTCAGGGTTGTTTATTAAAGCCCAGCGGCAAAATACTGATTACAAAAGGATGAACCAATACGCATTCCGTAGAGGTAATCATAAACCACCTCATATGCCACCTAACTGTTACATCTCGCTTCTGCAAAAATAAAAACGAAATAGAATGTATAATTGAAACATTTTAGTTTTTTACGCTTAAAAATTTGGAGAAAAGTAGACTTAAAACGGACCATTAATTTAAGCATTTCGCATTATATGCAAATTGTACATGCAATAAATATCCATTATTAGTTCAAACAATTTTGCATTACTTCGGAATCAAACGAACAATTGTAAGATTTCCAAATACAACTGGTAAGCATTTATGCCTTTTGAGAATGCGTGTTAAATCACCATGATTAGCGAATGAATAAAAAAGCGTTTGAATGTCATTTTCATTACTTACATGACAATAATCTTTATTTGCGTCTTGACAACTAAGCCAATTTAAATAAACTTGTCGAATGCTTCCAAATTACATTGAGTGGCTATATTCCGGCTAAATTTTTTGTGTTTATAGGCCAACTGAAGGGCTTTTTATGTAAAGTAGGGCAGCGGTCAATTTGTATGACAAAAAATAACGCAACAATCGTTAGCGGTAATGATAACTAGATGAAATCCTAAGAAAATCATCGCTTCTCAAACCAAGGGTTAAAAATAATTCCTTAGCTACGCAAATAAAAAAACTACAAAATATTGAATTTTGGGTTTATGAAAATCCATGTATTTACATTCGAAATTGAATTCTTACATATAAAACCAATTTAACCCGGTAGCGCCTGAATTAAAAAAATAAATCTAAAAAATAAAATAAAATTTGAACAGGCTCAGATATGGCGATGACAAAAAGACCTTAATTCTAAATCGAGACCGGTAAAACAATTGTCAATGTGCCATTTTACATTAGGCAACTATTGCGGGCAATTTTTTGGTTTATAGGCAAGACGAAGCGTGGGGATGTAGAGAACCTACCCCTCCGCGCTTCTTCTCGCACATAATACAAAAAAATTGCCGGCTATAGTTGCCCTAATGTAAAAGGGCACAATGGTACTCGTCGTTTGTCGGATCTTGAAAATTTTGAATTCAAAAAATGATGGGCTGTGGGCGTATTTCAAAAAAAAAAATAACAATCGCATGACAAATCATGATTTCAAATATGTTCGCATGACCAGCTGTATAGGCTTAGAAAAAACGGACTGTCCAGCGAAAAAACGGACTTATGGTATGGTTAGCCATCCTAGTATACTTTTTTCGAGCGGGGCCGATTTGTAGAGTGAACGCCTACCACCACCACATAAACTAAGCTATTGGTGGGTAGTTCGTCTGCAAGCTCGTATACTTTGTAAGCTATTGGTAGGCAGTTCGCCTACAATCTCGTATATTTTGTAAGCTATTGGTAGACACGTAGCTTACAGTCTCCAATGCTTTGTATGCAGTAGGCACTATTGGCCGCTTGGAGTTTCAGCCATAAATTTTAGCCCTGTTTTTTCATATTTTTTGTTTATTGTGTGGATCCAGCTATTTGAAATGGCCGCTGTATTCTCACTAACACAATCATGTTTACCAATTCACCGAGCCCTCGAATGCACAAAAATGTATTTGAGAGCATCATTTAAGTAAGACACAGACAAGGGCGTAGCCAGAGAAAGGGTGCTTTTGTAGTGCATATATTTGCCACAGTGGTATATTGAGCAATTATAAGACATTAACCGAAAAAAAATTTGGGGGGGTCAAGTAGAAGTTTAGAGAATTTTGGGACCAAAAACCCAAAAAATCCGAAAAATTCATGGCGTCCGATTTCGATGAAAATTTATATATAGAATAAGTTAAAAATTCTGAGAATTTTGGCACCAACACTTTTTCAAAACACTGATTACAACTAGTCCTTTTTGGACCAGTTTGGAACTAGACCCAAACTAGACTAGTTGTAATCAGTTTTTTGAAAAAGTTTTAGTGCCAACATTTTTAGAATTTTTCACTTATTCTATATATAAATTTTCATCGAAATCGGACGCCATGAATTTTTCGGATTTTTTGGGTTTTTGGTCCTAAACTCTCTAGACTTCTTCTGGCCCCCCAAATTTTTTTTCGGTTAATGTCTTATAATTGCATACCACACAGACACTCTTCTCTCGCAGCCCTTGGGCACAGAACACACACACAGAGAGAGAGAGAGAGAGAGAGAGAGAGAGAGAGAGAGAGAGAGAGAGAGAGAGAGAGAGAGAAGAGAGAGAGAGAGAGAGAGAGAGAGAGAGAGAGAGAGAGAGAGAGAGAGAGAGAGAGAGAGAGAGAGAGAGTATAATTGAGAGCTTTGACGAGACAAAATGAGATCTCCTTAAAACACTGATATTTTTTATTAATATTATGAATCTCATTTTACACATTCATTGGATAAAAGGCTGCTTAAACTGTCTGCACCTCTTCTTTCCATCCATTCGCGACAATGTTTCAACGATACGATGACAGCGACAAGACAACAGTGCTTTCCTCAGGTGCTTTCTGCAAGTCTTCTTCATTGTGGCAAGAGAATCACTATCATTTTCAGAATAAAAAAAATAAAAAAAATAAAAAACTAAAATAGAAATAATAATGCGATGCAAATGTAAGAGAAGAAGAACAACAAGAAGTTGCACATGCTGAAAAGATTGAGGAAACTCTTAGAAAGTGTCGTTGTTATGACGAAAAGGACATAAGAAACCAGAACGGATGTGAAAGACGCCCGAAAACACACACGAACACACGCGAACATCCGTGAATGCTGCATTGCAGCACAACTGTATCTACCCGGCTACCTGCGCATACACATACATACATACATGGGAGAGTGTTTGCATAGCAGGCAAACTGTTGAGGATACTATGAAAACATGTTACTGCAGAAAGCTATGAAAAGTAAACCCATTTGACGTCTGCAACATGCAATGTGCGACTTTCAACTTATGAAGTTGTTGTATGCGTACTGCAACGAAAGAACAACAAAAAAAAGAAAAAAAAACAAACAAAAAACGAGAAAAGAAAAATGGCGACGAAAGTAATTTGCAATAAACAATGGCATTTAAAGTGCCTCGAACTCGATGGAAAAAGAAATGAAAGCTTTCAAGCTCAGCTTGAGTGTGTGTCATGTGGGTGGATGAAAGTCTGTCTGGCTGTCGTTCTGTCAAGCTGTTACGATGTCAATTAGCCAGCTAGTCAGCCGGCAAAAACAAAAAAAAAAAAAACAAATTGAGTATAGCATAATGTACTCGAGAATATAAATTTCGTTTTATTTCAGTTCAGTTCAGTTCAGCTAAAAGTTGGCAACTCGACGCATTACATAGTTGTCTCCCAGATGAAATCATTTCGGGGAAACTTTATGTTGCCTATTTTTAGGGGTTCGTTTCCGCATTTAAGACATAAGAAAATGTTTGGTGAACTGACGATGGAGGGAGTCCTTGTCGTATTCTACCCACCTCATCCACACACACACACACACACACACACACACACACACACACACACACACACTAAAGATGCGACTTGAAGAGCTGAAGGGGATAGGGTTTAGTACGTAGGCACCGTCATAGGAAATGGCAGTGAATCGTGCATGTGGCTGAACCTGGAAAAGTCGCATCTTTAGAAGATTCCCAACACCTCCAGGGGAACAAGAAAAAAAAATCACACACACACAGGTACATAGTCATCTATTATTTATATATAATGCTCAATAAATTATTTTCCTTCTACAAAGTAATTATTTAAATGCCAAATGTCGAACGGATACGTTTAATTTCCGGCTTAAAGTGCGAACCAATCAACACGTTCATATGTAGCCTAATAAACAGAAGAGTGTATGGCATAAGGTTGCCGCATGCAACCCATTCCACACTTATATTTGTGTGTATTGAGGTGTGCGCGTGTGTGTATGTGTGTGTGTGTGTGCGTTAAGCTACATAAGAAATTCATCAATAAAGCAAAAATAAATAAGAAAACGAAGCTTGCCTATAAGCTTCATTTCCTCGATTGACTTTTAAGGTACACACATCAATTTTTGAATAGAAATGAATTGATTTTAAGTTAAATTTTCGATTGAAAGGAAAATCTTTTATGTGTGCCTTTTTACGAAAGGCAAAAGAGAGAAAGTCAGAAATATTATGATGACATGGTAGTTTTTTATACCCGACACACTCTGTGTCGAGGGTATATTGCGTTTGTGCGGTTGTGTGTAACACCTAGAACCAGTCGATTTGGACCATATGGACAAAATATATATAGAAATGATCAGCGTCACCAGGATATTCGATTAAGATATGTCCGCCCGTCTGTCTGTCTGTCTGCATACAGTTTTCGTATCGAAGGAGTTAAGCTATTTTGACAAAATTCGGTATGCATGCTCACGGGGACATGAGTAAGAACAAGTTCGAGAATGGACCCGATCGGATCAATTTTATGGGTACCTCCAGGTATTAGGGTCTGTTACGAAAATCACAAAAACTGCTCTAAAATCGAAGTTTTTCAAGATATTTTGATGAAATTTGATATTTAAACATTTTTAAAGACAAGTAATATGATTTCCAAAAATTAAAAAAGTGGGCGTGGCAGAAGAGTGCTTTTTCGAAAATTGTCTCCCACACCCGAAATGCAAATGGGGCTTGAACGAAATTTGGCACTTATGCTGCCATTGTAGCCATAAACATCCTCCCAAAAAATTTCCTTAATCGGTCCATTATTAAGGGTATCTCCAGTATACTAGGGTCTGTCACAAAAATCCTAAAACTGCCTCAAAATCTGAATTTTTCGAAATATTTCAATGAAAATTAGAGTTTGAGCGTATACTTAAGCCTCTGACTAGAATTCAAAAAAAATTCGAAATTGGGCGTGGCAAAGGGGCGGGTTTCATAAAGAAGAAATTTAACATAATTCGGTATATGGAGTCCCTAATGGCCTTAAAAACTTATTCAATATTCTTTCTTAGTGGTCCTGTTTTTTGGGCGTGGCTTAAAAATTATTTAAACATGTACATCTGTGTCGGGTATTTGATTGTCAGGCTCGCCTGACTATAACACCCTTACTTGTTTTTTTTTTTTTATATTGATGAGGAATAAGGCGAAACAAAAAGCAGTGTCAATTAAATTATGAATTTCCTTTCGATAAGATTTTCTGTTTGATGGAACCCTGAAAGTTTTCGTTCGTAAAAATTCACAAGTGACTTCTGGGAAAAACTTTCGGTTACTAAGTAAGCCCCAATAAGTTGACTTTGTGACAATGGCTGCAAAACCAAAAATGTTTACCCTGAGAACTTTCATCGAGACATGGAGTGTGCCGGGTATTAAAATTGATGATCCACATGGAGAGTACGAAGAAATTCTTATCAATGATCATAAGTTTTGCTTGAGCTCGAATCGGCAAATCATAACTACATACATATACTACATATTTGCATTAAAAATTCAATTTTCAATAAAAAAAAAATTTAACATACGATGATTTCGCTAAAAAGGGACGATATAACCGTTCAGTTGTGGATGTGACCCCTGAACGCAGAATCGCAACATACCACCGAAACACAGCCTGTCGGGTATAAAATAGAACACATGCATAGTTAGCCTCTCTCTTTCAATAAAAACAACAACAACAACAAATTCCCTCCAACATGAAATGCAATTTTTTTGGGCTATTTTTTTCAGATTTTTTTTAAAAGTTTTTCGTCGACAGTTTTTCTGGCCGGCGTGACCAGACTTCCGTTTAGAATTTTTAAGCATTGCATATCCTGCCGTATGCACGACAGTTTTTCGTAGAAACAAAAAAGAGCCAAAACCAAAACAGACACACACAAAAACAACAGCAACAACCAATTTCAGTGTAAAAAGGTACCTAAATGGGATACTCGTAGAGGCCAACAGCGTTGAAAGCGTAAATACGTTCAAATCGGTTAAAAATTTTATGAACTGTAAATGTGCAACGGAAAACGAGACTCTGTAAACCTCAAAAAAAAAAAAAAAATATAATAAAAAACCTAGATCCATGTCAGTGTTTGTGTGTGTGTAGGTGATTTTTTTTTTTTTTTTTACTCATCCACTAAGCTGATTAATTTGAAGAACTCGATTTAAGCATTAAGCTCGAGCGACTGTATGACATAGTGGCAGAGGTGAAGCAGAGTTAAGAAAAAGCTACGGAGGGGAGTTAAAATATTGCGGAAAAGCAATTTGCACAAAAGAAATATTGAATGAATGCCAAAGGCTCAAACGCTCTTTTCGCCTTATGCGTGCTCGTGTGCGTAAAGCGTTTCCTTGGAACTGTCTACGACTACGAAAATTTTAAATTATAAAATACAGAAAGCAATTTACTTAATAGCTTCAAAAACGTTTGCACACGTACGAGATGTACTCGGGCACCCAATGCAACTTAGCACTTTACGTTAAACAATACCAAAAAAAAAAAAAAAAAAAAAAAAAACAAGAAAAGTAAAATCAAAAAACAACGAATATTTCTATTGTTCAAATATTGCTTTGAAGCGCTATCACTATCACTAACCTACACGCACACAGCCACGCGTTTACACACCCTCACACACATACAGCGGGCATAGACAAACGACAGCGAATATGAAAATTGGTCCGTGCGCGCTTTAAAATATAACGATGTAATTAAATGAAATATGCGAGCGAGAGAGAGAGAGAGAGAGAGAACATTGCGTTGATGTGCCTAAATGTATACCTTAGGCCTTTTCAAAAGTAACGAGCGAAAAGTGACAGCGAAACGACAACACACACGCAAACACACGAAATGAGCGCGTGTTAATGACAATAAAGCGAAAAGCCAAAAATTAAACGGAAGCCACGCGTACATCATGCACACATTTGCATTTGTCCCCCTGTGTGTGAGTGCTTTTTTTGATTGTTCTTGTTTGATTATTGTTGTTTATGCGATTGTGCGATTGTATGCGTGCGTGCTTGAAATAAATTCAGACAGCAAAAATGATTTTCCCCCACACATTCAGTGTTCATTAAACGAAAAAAAGGAAGCCCAAAAAGCTTAAGAGCACTTATTAATTCGAGAAATTTTTACTGTTTCGAGTTGGGGAGCGGTGCAACTGGGTGAGCTAGTTGTACCAGGGGCAAGTAGTTGATTTTCAACCTAGCTTATTTCGTAATATTTAGGTACCCATTCTGTCATATAATCACCATCATAAACCTGCCGGATAGCGAACGAAGCGGTGCTATACAGGGCCACAGCCACAGATATATGTACATATAACAATACGGAGAAGAGTAGCTTAAGTCGACACAAGCGGGAAATGAATTAATGGCTTTCAAGCTATGAGAAAGTTTGGGGCGCCGATGTGTGCTCAATCCAAATTCATAACTCATGATTTTGTCCGAAGTTATTTGCATTTACTTTTTAGCTTATGTATGTATTTTGAAAAACTTTTGCTTTAGTCACAACTTATGTGAACTTAAGGCAGTATTACAATAAGGCAGTGACTATTTTCGAAATCAGCAAATATTTTTGAGGACACTGTTTGATATGAAGCAAATTTCAATACGGCAGTGGCAATGTGCAGCGCTGCCCAGCTTGGAAAATTCTCTAAAATCCTGCACACTCTGAGTCGAGGGTGTATTGCGTTTGTGTGGTTGTGTGTAACACCCAGAACCAGTCGAGATAGACCATACAAAATGTATATAGAAATTATCAGTGTCACCAGGAGATTAATTGGTCATGTCTGCCTGTCTTTCTGTCTGTCTGTATGTATGTATGTCCGTCCGTTCGTTTGTCAGAAATTGGATCAGTGGGCGTGGCAAGGGACGTTTTTAATTAAATTTTTAACAAAACTCTGAATATGAGGCACTAAATGGTCCTAAAAATCTCCAGAATACCTTGTTTTTATGGCAGTGGTCTTGGACCTGTTTAAAAAATGTTCTAACATGTATACTCGTACATTAGGGTGTCCCATAAAAAACAAAAAAAATGCGTTTTTTTCGAAAGCTTATGGAGAGAAGAGAATTTTGAGAATTTTTTCAGATTTTTTGCAAAAGGTTTAGAGGTACTGCCTCAAATATAAATTTCATAAATTATCTTAAAAAATTTCATTTTAGAGCAGTTTTTGTGATTTTCGTAACAGACCCTAGTACTGGAGGTACCCCTAAAAATGGTCCGATCGGGTCCACTCTCGAACTTGTTCTTACTCATGTCCCCGTGAGCATGCATACCGAATTTTGTCAAAATAGCTCAACTCCTTCGATACGAAAACTATATGCAGACAGACGGACTAAATCGAATCTCCTGGTGACGCTGATCATTTCTATATATATTTTGTATGGTCTATCTCGACTGGTTCTGGGTGTTACACACAACCACACAAACGCAATATACCCTCGACACAGAGTGTGTCGGGTATAATGAGTGCATCTTTTGGGACATTTTTATACGTTTTTCGTGCATATTATATGCGCATTTTTTGAATTTTTCGGGCATATTTTTGGTTGCTCTGTTCATAAGCAATGTGTTTCAATACTTTAAGGCAGTAAGAAATCGGCAAAAAAGTATTAAAGCTTTGTTTTCATGTACATAAACTACGCCATTTTGACGTCATTAATTGAATTTTTTTTTTTTAACAATTTAGGGACCAATAAAAGAGGCCCTCATCATTTCATAATTTTATATGAAAATGGTTAAAAGTAATAATGCAATTTCAAAGGACGCAGAGTCGTCTTAAATTTATTATAAGAAATTACATTTTTTATTTTGTAGCTCCAAAGCTATGTCCCATTTTGTTCACAAAAACATTATAGCCAAAATTAATTGCATACTTCCAGGCTTCAATTTGAAACTTTTATTGCTTACATGATACCCACTCTATATCAAATAGAATCAAAATGACGAGTTTTTCATGAGCCAAAAATCAATGCCGATGCAAAACTTGTCATTTTGGTTCTATTTAATATAGATTGGAAAGTACGCTGCTAGAGCCTACGCTGCTTTATTGTACTTACAACGGTAGTAAATGCGATACTGACAGCAGAAAACTGAAAACCGCCACTGCCGCTGCCTTATTGTAAAACGTTCAGCCTTTTTTTTTTTTTTGATCACACATTCCGAATTTTCATTTTAAGTAAGAGTAAAAGTGAAAATTTACATATCGATAAAGCGCTTAAGTAGAAAAATTAGAATACCTCAAAGCAAAAAATTTCGACTTAAGCTACTCGTTCATATTGCCACAGATATGTATGTACTTATTTTATATGGACCTTGCACTAAATACAACCATTTATGGATATTTCTCAGGCATTTAATGCTTCGGACTCGGTCAATTATAACAAAAGGAAACATGCAATAACATGCTTTAAGCCGACGAGATGTTAACAATTTGCTACGGCTCATGTGCCTTGAGGCCGTATAGCAACATGCATAAGGATATTTTCAAAACATAGACATCCAGTTTTGGGACACGTCAAGTGGATAAGAATGAAGATTGAATCTGAAATAAATATTACGCATAGGCTTTTGTCTTCTTGCATTTTTATCGCTCCTTTTGCCTTTATACGCTTTTCTTCATGGAATTTTTATAAGTAAAAAAGAACAAGAGAACAAAGAATGCCATTGTGCGAGCATATTCGCATAATTTCATATTTTTCCCAACGATTCGCCGTTGATTAACTTATTGACCCATTAGGGTCTGTTGTGCTATTGACCACGAAATACGAATTCGCCCTTAGGAATGGAATTTATGAAAAACCTTTGATGGGCAATTTTCTTCTCTGTTTTCTTTTTTTTTGTGGTTTTTTTTTTGTGCCTCATAAACTTCATGGTTCGTGAGCGGACTTTTTACTTTGGTTTTCACGTTTAAGCTCGTTTGTTTTTTGATTTTTTTTTTTTTGGTTTCCCTTCGCGCCATTTTGATTGTTGCCACATAAGATGTTCGCATGCCTATTGCTTGGTTTCTTGGGCTGTTTTTTGTTTGGTTTTTGTTTTGCTCTTTCTTTTTTCTTAATTTCTAATTTAAAAATTTTTTCTCGGAAATTACAATTTGTTACTGAGCGAAACTTTGTGCCGTGCGCCTTGTCATTTGATGGAATTTATTGGATTCGATTTTTTGTAGTCTTTTTCTTTGTTTTTGCTTGTTCGCGGTTTGGGGAGCGGGCAAATTGCCGAACTCTCTTATTGATTGTTTTTTCGTATGGCTTTTCTTTTCTTTTTTTTTTTTTTTTTTTGCTTTGTTTTACTTTCGTTAAAATGAAATTTATAGCGGAAAGTGTTTTACTTATTGTCTCAAGGGAAACATTACGCTGCGATTAAGGGTTTTCCTATACAAGAAAATTAATGAAGGATACGTTTTTGCTCCAAAACATTTCCGGGCCTTTCCGGGATTTCTTTAAATAGGTACGTTTATTGGTTGAAACGTGCTGATACATTCATACAATATTTAAGCATATGGCAAGCCAAAGGTAACATATTTCCATTGAGTCTTCAAATTTTCTACATATTTCAATGTTAAATAAATTGTAAAGCTCATTACAGTAGGGCGTTTCAGGCGTGCGGAAAATGTATTGCGACTTGAAGATGGCGGGATATAGAAAGGAAATTTAAGGTTATAAGAAAAATGTTTGCTTGATTAGAAATTGTTTGTCAATTAGGGCTTCGAGTTTGGAATATACTTAATAAAGCCCTTGCGAGGGAGCGCCGCGGCCGCGCGCCGTCTTCGGACCATAGTCAAACGTTCACTAGTACATTGATAGGGGATGCAGGATCAAACTGGTAAGTATTGTATGGGTGTAATATACGGCTAATAATAGTGCCAGATCTCCCATCATTATTCTGGATTACTTCTTTATTTAATGATTAGTACGATCTATAACAATTTAATTCTTTTGTACTAGATTCCATACATATAAAAAAAAATAAATAAATAAATCTTTGGGAGGCCCCCGTTATGTTAGTCTCGCTGGGTCTGTCGCCAACGATGAGGTGGGTATGGCACCAAATCGTGACCAAGAATTTCGATGAATCCTTTGCCCACATTTGATATAAAACTGGTAGGTACGCTAAGCCGACAGAGGCGCCCCAGCGGCGTCATAACTGAGTAGGGGGCAGTATAGTCGAGTGAGTGAGCATCGAAAACAAATCCTCCAATTTTTGTAGCATACTTTAAGGAAGCATATCGTAAAGTGTCCTCGAAATCGCAGATTTTTAACACTCAAAAAGAATATCATGCAGCATTTTTATTTGAGAATGTATATCACCTTGAACTCATTGTGCTCCTATCGACAAAAACTCAGAAAAAATGCTTTAAAAAAACTGTTCAATTGGAGGAATAAAATGTGAAAACGTCTTGTTGGTGCTGACAGATACAGAAGCCGCTATTGGAGCACCACAGCCCCTTTATCGAAATAGGTTAAATATGAACTGTTTATTATTTGGGAGCTTGGCTCAAATACAATCTGGTCTATACTAAAGACCTCAGTAAAAGACGAGGCACGTCCAATAATACTATCATGTGCACATGGAACTCGTACATAAATAATCCTAATATCTCTCTCTCTCACAAAATTAAAATATATAATGCCACTGCTAGCTTAAAAAATGGTTTATGTGGCTACGATTTGGCGAGTGCAAGAACACCACCTAGTAGAAAAATTATTCCGTTTCTTCTTAAAAAAAGGTGCTTCGACTTTCGAGTAATACCCCCAACTATATGTTACATTTAGAGTCCCGCCTATGTTTACAAGAACCACATATAATAGCATGGAAATGAATCTAATTGCGATACTCCTGGGTACGTAGCTGGGACGAACTATATGAAAATATTAAATCCACACGGCTGAACTCATTCAATGTTAACGCTCTAAAGGGTAATCATACCCGATTTTTTCAAAATTTTACCAAATGGCTATGGGATCGTAATGTTTCTTTAGCTAGATGTGTGCCAATTCCATGACATGTGCAGTCTTCTCGAATACAACTGCCCGTTCTTCGTGTCTGATAAGTTCCATCAGAATCGAATTTGTGTCTAAGATTAATCTTCTTGTGCTAGGATAACAAACCTATTTAAGAGTTAAGTTAATTTAATTTTGTATAAGCCGTTGGCTTAAAAACAAATACACAAACAAACAAACAAACACTACAATTACAAGGTTGCAGACAACGAGGTCATCCGAAACAGCGTTGGAAGGATGCAGTAAAATGGGACCTAGAGGCTCTAGGAAATACCGCGGGGGATGCAACCGATAGAACAAAATGGAACAATTCGTAGTGTTTTGCGGACTTTTAAAATGCAAGAAGAAGAAAAAGTGTTCGATCCGCGGACTTCACCGGATGACTGAATTTATGGTTTCACAATTTGCAACAGAAAATAATATCGGTTCAAATTGTTATTAAAATGTTCTTCTCGTCACCAAATCCGTCCGTTATACGCTGGGTGACGCACAGTGTCGCGAGTGCTGCCAAAAATCAAGATTTGAAATGTTAAAAATAAGTTTTGGGACCCGGTTAACAATACCTCCATTGAGAAAAAGCAAAACCAAAAATCTTCTTAGCTAATGCCATTTAAGCCCAGCACGCCTTAAAAGTTGCACTTCCAATCACTTGTTTATTTCTAAATAAAATTTAACTTTGAATCGCAATTTTGTAAGATGCGTTTTTGGGTTACATTATAGTCCGACCTTTATGATTTATATGTCATATTAAAAAAATGACATTTCTATTTTCTGGCAATTTTGTTCTTTTTGGACATCTTGAGCCCATATGTGAAACGCCGTCGCTTTTAAAGTACAACTTCAGAGAAGGGATTTTGGAAAAAAATAAAATATTTGAAAGGCAATTTAAAAAAAAAACACGAAAAAACACTTTTTTTGTTTTTTGATATATCATAATGGCAAGTATGTACTAACTTTGAAAACAAAAGTCAGCTGCATTGGCCTGCAATGTTGAAAGTTATGTTTGTTTTTGTAGCGGGAGTAGGAATTAAAATTGGTGAAATTTTTGACGTGTGGATTTTAAAAACAAACCAACTTCGTGTGATTCTGAAGATAATTAAAATTTTTTATTTTTCAAACCTATTTCTAGTATATAAATACCTTCAATTTTTATTTCGAGGTGGACATTTGAGTGGGCAGATTTTTATAATTATACCCGAGACACTCGGTGTCGAGGGTATATTGCGTTTGTGTGGTTGTGTGTAACACCCAGAACCAGTAGAGATAGACCATAAAAAATATATATAGAAATGATCAGCGTCACCAGGAGATTCGATTTAGACATGTCCGTCCGTCTGTCCGTCTGTCTGTCTGTCCGTCTGTTTGTATACAGTTTTCTTATCGAAGGAGTTGAGCTATCTTGATAAATTTAATATGCGTCTCACAAGACATGAGTAAGAAACAAGTTCGAGAATGGACCCGATCGGACCATTTTTAGGGGTATCTCCAGTACTAGGGTCAAACAAAAACTGCTCTAAAATCGAAGTTTTTCAAGATATTTTGATGAAATTTGATATTTGATCATATTTAAAGGCCAGTAGTATTATTTCCAAAAATTGAAAAAGTGGGCGTGGCAGAAGGGCGGTTTTCGAAAATTGTCTCGTACAACCCAAATTCAAATGGGACTTGAACGAATTTTGGCACTTATGCTTTGTTTGTTGCAAAAAATATCCTCCAAAAAAATTTCCTTGGTCGGTCCATTATTAAGGGTACCTCCAGTACTAGGGTCTGTCACAAAAATCCCAAAACAGCCCCAAAATCGGACTTTTTCGAAATATTTTAATGAAACTTAAAAATTGAGCGTATATTTAAGCCTCCGATTATAGTTCAACAAAAATTGGAAAAGTGGGCGTGGCAAAGGGGCAGTTTTCATAAAGATCTCTATCAAAAGTCGGTATATGGGGCCCCTTATGGTCTTAAACACCTCTTGATATTAAAAATTATTTGAACATGTGTGTATGTTTCGGGTATTCTATTGTCAGGCTCGCCTGACTATAACACCCTTACTTGTTTTTTATAAGCTTTTTGCATTGATCATGCAATCGATGTAAAGGATTGGTACGTCTAAGAGGTAGAGGAGGGAGTTTAAAACATGGTAGACATTAAAGATGGAGCGAAGGGAAAATTTCAGGATTTTAAGCATCGCTGCATGAAGGAGTCGGGCAAAACATAGTTTTAAACGTATAATTTTTATCTGAACTTTTCGTTTGAATTTCGGTGTTTTTGTTATGATGCATTTCTTGTTTTCCAAGGATTGGACTAATGATTTTTATGTTTTGTGGGCAATATGTGTTTTAATTTTTCAACAAGTACCACATTTACCAATTCCTGCAAACTTTTTCATACCAATTGCAGGGCACTTCCTTATTGATCTTTTTGCCAGCATTGAGTGAGCATGGCCGAAAAATTGGGCGTGGCAACCCACTTTTTCCATATTTGTCTAGTATTTGTGGTCAAAAGGAATCCATGTGCTGAATTTCAAAACTCTAGCTCCAAAAATGCAAATTTTGGAGTTTCAGTTACAAGGGGGGATGGGTGGCGGGGTGGTTGTATGTTGCTAATTTTTTAAACATTTCTTAATCTTTTCAAAAGTAATGTCCATGCCAAATTTCATTGCTCTAGGGCAACTCCTTCTATTTTTGGCCAAAGAATGTATGAAGACGCGACACTGTGTGACGTGGCTTAAGGCTGTCATATATTATAAGGCGGACTTTTTTAAAGAGGCACGGGAAGCCGGAAACTTTTCTATGCCAATGAACACAAAGCTGTAGTTGTATATAGAGCATAAAAGCTGTGTCGTACACAAAACGGGACATGAGTAAGAAAAGGATCGAGAATAGACCAGATCGGACCATTTGCAAGAGGACCTCTAATACTAGGGTCTGTCACAAATTAACGAAAGAAGAAATATTAGGCTAATTTTTAGTCTTGAAAGTCCTGCGGCATGTCTTATCGATATCCGGTTAATGGGTCACACTGGTATGACTATGGAACCTTTGGCCCATATAAGCCTAACCTAGCCCACCAAAAAACAAAAAAAAACAAGTAAGGGTGTTATAGTCAGGCGAGCCTGACAATAGAATACCCGACACAGACACACATGTTCAAATAATTTTTAATATCAGGAGTTGTTTAAGGCCATAAGGGGCCCCATATACCGACTTTTGATAAATTTCTTTATGAAAACTGCCCCTTTGCCACGCCCACTTTTCCAATTTTTATTGAACTATAATCGGAGGCTTAAATATACGCTCAAATTTTAAGTTTCATTAAAATATTTCGAAAAAGTCCGATTTTAAGGCAGGTTTGGGATTTTTGTGACAGACCTTTAGTACTGGAGGTACCCTTAAAAATGGACCGATCAAGGAAATTTTTTGGAAGGATGTTTAAGGCTACAAAGGAAGCATAAGTGCCAAATTTCGTTCAAGTCCCATTTGAATTTCGGGTGTACGAGACAATTTTCAAAAACCGCCCTTCTGACACGCCCACTTTTTCAATTTTTGGAAATAATATTACTGGCCTTTAAATATGATCAAATATCAAATTTCATCAAAATATCTTGAAAAAATTCGATTTTAGAGCAATTTTTGTGATTTTCTCAACAGACCCTAGTACTGGAGGTACCCCTAAAATTGGTCCGATCGGGTCCATTCTTTTGTTCTTACTCATGTCCCCGTGAGCATGCATACCAAATTTTGTTGAGATAGCTCAACTCCTTCGATAAGAAAACTGTATACAAACAGACGGACAGACAGACGGACAGACAGACAGACGGACATGTCTAAATCGAATCTCCTGGTGACGCTGATCATTTCTGTATATATTTTGTATGATCTATCTCGACTGGTTCTGGGTGTTACACACAACCACACAAACGCAATATACCCTCGACACCGAGTGTGTCGGGTATAAAAACAGATCGAGCTGATTTTAATCGAGAGAAAGTGAAGAGGGCGGTATACAAGTTCAAGAAGTAATTTTCACCGCTTCCATCGAAAAAAGCTCTCCAATATCGCTTTCTTATAAGCAAATCACGGTAAATAGAGGCACACGCACGCGCCCATACACACGTTCACGCACGTATACGCACGCACACCAGCATACTTAGTGTTTATGGACTATTAAATTTCCCAAACAAATAACCAAAAGGTTGCCACTTTTCGATTTTATTCAGCCGAAGCAAATTGTATGAGCTGCGGGCATTTTGAAGTGCATGAGCGCATGTATTTGTGTTTGTTATTGGTTTAAGTGTGGGACAACGCTTAAGTGTCTGTGCTTGTGGCTGTGTTGCTGTGTGTCTGTATGAGTGTGCGTATTTGTGTATGCAAACAGACGCCAAAACCCACGTTCATATGATTGAAAGCAATTTTCAGAGTTGGGCAAATAAAAACAAATTTTTTTTTCGATTCGATTTTCCCTCAAAATCCTTTCAAAGGATTACACACGTCAGCAGATGCGCTTTAACGGTCGTTGTTGTTGTGTTACAGCAAAAATTCGTGTCCCATACATAGGGGTCCCTGTGGATATTTTTATGTGGGTTGTGAAAAAAGGTATGGAATGGAATTGAATATAGTAAAGTTTTTGGTGGTAGCGCGCTCGGGAGGTTTGGAGAGAAAGAATACGCTCCAGCTACGGATGGAGGCTTAATGATGAGCCTTCGATTGAATTTGATTTTTTTTTTTCTCGACTAAATTATTATCTTTTATCTTTAACAAGCATATTCTTAGGCATTTTCAAAGGTTCTTTTTTCTCTTCTTTTTCGTTTTATTTATTTAATTTTTTTGGTTTTGTATTTGAAATCTATCGAAAAGCGATAGAAAATATATATGTATATGATCTATGGTTGGAGCATGAAAATATTCGTTTGTTTTTTTTTTTTTTTTGTGTTCTCCCAAAAGTATGCTCCGTGTTATATGCGTTTTCCTTTATAATATTAATATATGTATGCAGGCACGTAGCCAGGATTTTCAGACGGGGGGGGGGCTTTTTATATTTCCAAATTTTTGCTGCGTAACAATTTACATTCTTTCGAAACAATACGTCAATGAAACCGATAGTCGTAACAAAAGTATAAAAAAATAAGAATCAGAACTCTAAAAGAAGAAGCACCATAGTGTGCGTATAAAAGTTGCTGAAAATTTTATAACTTAAACCAAACCAAACAATCATTGCTGATTTTATTAATTAATAGTTTTAATAATTTTTTACAATCAGAACAGAGTTTACCCGAGAGGGTAGTTGTCGAGAGTGTGTTTTTCTGTGGTTCAGTGGTATGGAAAGTTCCAACAAAATCGACATACCAATATCAAGTACATTAAGAGATAATAAAAATATTATTTCATATACACATTTAATAACCAAAATTTACACTTCATTTAAAAGAAAATAATCTTTAAAACTTCTGAAAGTAGTCGGTGAATATAGTAAATCCCGATATTTGGATAAGTCAGATTGTCTTAATTTATTTTTTCGATCTCAAAATGTCACCAAAAATTAATTTTTGGACTAATATTGAAAAACTTTCGTGATATTCCTACAGAGTGAAATATTTACTTGAAAAATTTCGAGTGGGTAAAATACCCATGTAAACGGCGTTCTGCCGTGCCTGTATTTGATTATCTGCACACACAACTGCACATAAAAAGTTCACGACTACGAAATAACTCAAAAATAATCGGGATTATTTGTGATTAATGAAAAAATTCGAATTATTCAAAAAATAATAAAAAAAAATTTTTTTTTTTTTTTTTGGAGTAACATTTAAATGATGCAATGGTGCTCAAAATTTGAAACGGAATTTTCTCGAAATCCTTACGTGATATAATTTTTTTTGGTATTTTTCAATTTTTCGGGAGACAAAATCAAACAGAAGCACTAATAAACTTTAAAGGAGGATTTCGTTGCAGAACAGAGTAATTTTCATTTTTTCATATATCACAAATAATCCCGATAAGTTTTGAATTATTTCAAATCTGTACCACTAATAATTCAAAATTTCACATTAATGAAAATGAATATTGATTAAAATTAAAAAAAAAATAAACGAATTTAAATATGTAGTTCTCGGGCTTAACACCCAACCACCCCCTACCCCCCCCCCCTTGGCTACGTCCCTGTATGTATGTATGAGTGAAACATATGAAAAGTTTTTAGCCTCGACCCAACAGTTTCAGGAGCGCTTTTAAGCTATATAAATCCAACGCCTATAAATTCGACTACATTTTATTATCCTATTTAATATACTTAGTCAAAGTTACTGCAAGCTCATTTGATGTGCGCTTGAGCTTTGATGCCGCAAGAGATCCGTGCTTGACAATACGTTCACAAAAAGGGACAAGAAGAACATCAAGTTTTTAATGTATTTGTGTTAAAGTTGTCACCTTTTTTCTCTCCCTCTGCCTCTGTCTTTGCCTCTCCCTCTCCCTCTCCCTCCCCTCTGCCTCTGTCTTTGCCTCTCCCTCTCCCTCTGTCTCTCACTCAGTCAAACATGATCGTATGTACCGAAAGACACATACCTTATCTTTATCCGAGATATCCTTCGTATGAGGAAAATGAATTTTAAGTAAAATCCAAATATACAGGCACGGGTTCTCAATCGTAATTTGAAGGGAAACAAAAACATAAACACGCACACACACATGCACGCATAAAATACTCAATTTCATTCACTTATTTAGCACGTAGTCCCATATGTGTGAGTGTATGAGGCTTGTAACGGATTTTTTGGGGTTTGTTTAGGGATACCCAACGAGCTGCAAATGTTTTGGGAAATTTAAAGGTGCCACCAAAAATTTTAAAACCTCTACTCCGAAAGTAATAACACACATTGTGTCCATATATACATATATATATTATATTATATATATAATATATATATATATATATATGTACAATTGATGTGTACATAAGTATATGTATATATTTGTTTATATAGATTTACATGTGTGTGTGTGGATGCGTATGAACTTGCTTAGCGAGAAGCGGAGAGACACAAAATTGTACTTAGATACAAACACATGCATAAATTTATAACAAAGAGAGCCCATGTAAATCCTTTTTCCAATTTCATTTTGTTGCGATTTTCTTAATATGCGGTTTAGCATACATTTTCACATCCTCTTTTTTTGTGTGTGGCGTGAGTGCGTTTGAGTGTGTGGCCTAACTACCTTTGGGAAGGTAGTGAATTTGTTTGTTCCATTATAATAATAAGGCTATACGGGGAATTCCCGAAGGCGTTTTGTATACCCTTCGACTCGCAACTTTGGGGGAAACTTGGTAACAAAAAAGTTTTTTTATCCTCCTCATTCGTTTGCTTGATCTACTTTTTCATTAATGGAGACAACATGGGAGTTTTTTTTTTTTTGTCAATTTTTGGCAAATATAATTCATTAATGAGAAGGAATTACTCCGAAAGGTATAGCGAGCAATTCTTTATTCGACTAAAAAAAAAGAAATACAATATCACACATTGTTTAAGCTCTTGATTTAAAAACAAAGACTCTTTTTTCATGTAATTTCTTTTCCTTCGTATTGTTTATTTTTTATCTTTGTTATATTTCTTCTTTTTAATTTTTCACTCGCACCGCAAAAGTTAATTGCATTGCCAGAAAATTCCGATTCAAAATGAAAGCCGCGAAAATTGTCTTATCTCAACCTTTCAACGAAAGTCATGACCAACTTGTGAGTCTTCAACTTTCCTTCTTACTACCTCCGTCGACTTATGCTTTCCTAACAAAAACGTCATTTAAAAGGTCGTAATTAGCCTAAAAGAAATGCTCCATTAATTTGAGCGTTTTTTTTTTTTGCCTTCTTCTTCTCTCCTCTTTTTTTTTTTCTTTCGTTTTTGCCAGCAAGCAGAATGAGTGCTCGCAAAACGAAACGAATTCACTCAGACGAGAGATAGCGTGACCATCTTAAAACGGAGCATAATTGTACGGATCAAAAAATAGTCAAAAGCTTCATTGAAGCATCACTGCGAAAGGATAAAGGAAGAAACACGAATGTCTGCATGCAATTTGAATGGCCCTCGTAGTTGGGCCTTGATTCTGCTGAGAATATTAGATTCGACTTAATTAAAGACGCATTTGTGCTTAATTTGCGTTCAGCTCCAGCGAGGACGACCCGTAGAAAGAGAAAGGTAGAGAAAAGAATTGAAGAAATCAAGAAATTTAAGAAGTTCGGTTGGGAATTTCGCTTCAGAAAGAAATCATCTCGAATCATTCATGTTTTTGCCCTTTAGGGTCGTAGTCTTCAACTCGGCTTAAGAGTTTCAAGACCTCAAATTCATCAATATATTCTTTCAGTCTTCATGCTAGTTTAACTCAATCAGATATATTTGCTATAAGGGCATTTCCGGACCCAGTATTTTTTTCGTACGCTCATTTTCCAACATTTTCCTTCGAGTTTTCTCTGTAATTTGAAAGTATTTTGCTAGCTTTACATGTGGTGCAGATGATGGGTGCGGAAATACTCCATTTTTGAATTCTTCAAATATGTTCATATAAAATAAATAAACTTGGTAAAAACTCTCCAGAGGACAATCATTTGAAAGTTTAAACTAAACCTTCAAAAAGCTTAAGCTGGGATGACTATGACTATGAGCCTTAGTGTGCTTGGCTTTAGTTTCCGCAGTTTTCTGACAATTATACGAGGACATCTAGCTGACAATGTCAGGCATAAGTGTCTCAGTTTTTTTTTTTTTTCTCTTCATATTTATTTTCTCTACAAATTTATAATATTATTGCTAAGATAAAACCGTAAAACCTTATCAATCTGAAAGAACGCCTTCATCTCGACACTCAATAAAGCATAAATAAAACAATGTAGAAAGCTAAAGCCGACCAAGCCGCACTTTCATTTACCCAGGGTCCCGACAATATTGACCAGTGGCGGATCCAGGATTTGGGAAAGGGGGGCGGGGGTCCAAAACTTTTCGCTAGAGGCAGAAAAATAATTTTTGTTTATTTAAAATAAATTTCACAGCTTCATAAATTAATAAAAAAAAATTTTTTTGGTCCATTCTTTGGCCCATATTCATGTACGAGTATGAGTTGAAGTTTTGTGCTCTGAGCTACCATCAAAATGTACTCTGAGATATTCCAAATAATACTTTCCAAAACACTCTAATCCATATACATTATGGTGGCCGCCAAATGTATGGAAAAAATTAAGTTTGTCCAATTCTGTCTGCCAGTGGCTCAAATGTTTGGTATTTATCAAAAACTTGCGTGTGCAAAATTTTGAAGATTAAGCAAAGTTTAGAGGTGGCGCAATGGCCTCAAAGATAGAAAATTAGTATTTTTCATCATTCAAATATCCATAATTTAAGAACTACTTTTCCTAGCTGCACGCAATGTTCTTAGACCGAAAAAAAAATCCATTATCAATCCCACTCTTTTTCAAAAGGGGCAACTTTTTCACCTTAGCCGTGAAACTCTATCTCAAAAATGAAATAAACTTACCATAGAAATATTGGGGAAACATTTTTCTCTTGTCCTCAACGGGGCCAATGCCAATCTGAGAAAGGAGATAATGATGCGGGATTTATTATTTCTCAGTAAGAAACATTTTCGATTGCTTATCATACTGAGCTACTCTAATAGCTTAAGATAGCACACATTCAAAATTGGTCATATTTCATGATGCTGGAATTTAACGAAAACAACATTGCTCAAAGCTCGCCTTCTAACATTTGATGAAATACACAACAAGATATTGATGTACATCAAAAAAATTATTAAAATCATTGCAGCTTTTAATTAATTAATAAAAGAAAAATAGCACTACTTATAGTATATGAAATTTAAGTGTTGGAGCAATTTAAGTAGCACAAATGTACAAAAAAGGACCCTTCATAAGCTTGAAAAATATAAAGAAACATAAATAATGTAAGCCTGAGCTATTTCGAACTATGTGTCAAAGTTTTCTTGCTTCTTATTGTACATTTGCGCTCCTCAAAATGCTTTCAAATTAAAAACGTATTTATTTTCAAATTAGTATTGCTCGTTTGGTTTTCTTATTTATTTATAGATTCGAATGATATTAATAAATTTTTTGATGTACATCAATATCTTATTGTGTATTTATATATATTTTTAAAGAAGATTTTAATGGGTATAGCTTGGATTTTTCATAAGAATAGCCTGCTTGAAAATATACCTTACAAACTTCAATAAAGTTGAATGCCATTGATTATATTTTTTGGAAATAAGGGGGCATTTACACATTTGACGATTTTGTCATCGGAACACAGACGGACATGTCTAAATCGATTCAGCTGATGCTGATCAAGTAAGCTATTGTGTTCTATATGCCAAAAATCTTTTTTTGGGAAATCGCTTTTAAAGTTTAGTTGTTAATTACAAAAAACTGAACCGAAAAAATTCTCGCGACCTCTTTACCAAAGAAAGTTGAAGAGTTTGTGGTTTTTTCTGTAAAAAAAAATTTCGGATTTTGGAAACGCTTCTACCAGCATGAAGCGTTTATAAAATAAATGCTTTGTTCTATATGCATCTATTTACGAAGCTCTCCTTGTTTTATAGCATATAGAACAAAATGTAAAAAAGTTTTGTGAGAAATGAAAAACGATATGTTTTCAGGAAACAAAAAATTTATTCCATTTTATATTCACATCATTTTAAACTTCATCCAATTAATATATTTTAGTTACACAACTTAACCCTAGAACCGTGAATTTATTTTTACTTACATATATTATTGTTTTCAGTTTATTTTAATAGAAAGAGATGGTCAAAATTATTAATTATGCTATGTTTTTATACCCGAAACACTCTGTGTCGAGGGTATATTGCGTTTGTGTGGTTGTATGTAACACCCAGAACCAGTTAGATAGACTATACAAAATATATATATAGAAATGATCAGCGTCACCAGGAGATTCGATTTAGCCATGTCCGTCTGTCTGTCTGTCTTTCTGTCTGTTTGTTTGTATACAGTTTTCTTATCGAAGGAGTTGAGCTATCTTGACGAAATTTAGTATGCGTGCTCACGAGAACAAGAATGGACCTGATCGGACCATTTTTAGGGGTATCTCCAGTGCTAGTGTCTGTTACGAAAACAACAAAAACTGCTCTAAAACCGATGTTTTACAAGAAATTTTGATGAAATTTGGCATTTGAACATATTTTAGGGCAATTAATGTGATTTCCAAAAATTAGAAAAGTGGGTGTGGCAGAAGGTTGGTTTTCGAAAATTGTCTCCTACACCCGAAATTCAAATGGGACTTGAACGAAAATTGGCCCTTATGCTTCCTTTGTAGCCTTAAACATCCTTCCAAAAAATTTCCTTGATCGGTCCATTTTTAAGGGTACATCCAGTACTAGGGTCTGTCACAAAAATCTCAAAACTGCTCCAAAATCTGACTTTTTCCAAATATTTCAATGAAACTTAGAATTTGCGCGTATATTTAGGCCTCCGATTAGAATTCCGAAAAATTTGAAAATTGGGCATGACAAAGGGGCGGTTAAGAAATTAAACAAAAGTCGATATATGGGGCCCCTATGGCCTTAAACAACTCCTGATATTAAAAATTTTTTGAAGATGTGTGTCTGTGTCGGGTATTCTATTGTCAGGCTCGCCTGACTATAACATCCTTACTTGCTTCCTTTCCTTTTTTGTTTTCTTCCTTTCATCAAGTGCAACGTGAAATAAAAAAATTAAAAAAATAAAAATCGAGTTAGGGTGTTATAGTCAGGCAAGCCTGAGAAGGCAATACCCGACACATTATACATAAAAACACACAATATAATATAAACACTTTTTAAGATAACCTTGGCCGCGTCCACTAATAAAATTTTTTCAGAGGATATTTATGAGCACGATAGAAGTTAATACATAGACCGAATTTTCTTCTATTCTCTTATGAATTGTGTGCGTAAGAGACATATAACCAAAATCTCCCTTTTGCCACGCCCACTTTCCAATTTTTTGAAAATAATATTATTGGCCTTAAAATAATATAAAATTTCAAGTTTAATCAAAATATCTCAAAAAATGCAAGTTTCAGAGCAACTTTTATAATTTTTAGCAAAGACCCTAGTATGGAGGAGCCCGATGAAATGTTGGATCAACCTTCTCGAACTAATATTACTTATGTCGTCTAGCATAATCTACAACTTTCCAAGAAAGCTATCAACTTCATTTCAAAGCAAAATTGTAGTAAACTTATAACGACTTTTGAGAAACAGGTTAGAAAAATTGATGAGTGTACAACTACCCATGATGGCTAGTGTACGGGCTGGCAAATTGTAACATAAGGAATGAAAACGCTTTATCATGTTTTATAAAGATTATATGGCATGAAAACTTCAGACACGCCCAACAGGTTTAACTTTTAAGATTTACTTAAATCGAACAGAAAAATATATAAAGTTAATAAAAATTTAAAACATATTCATTTTTACTGAAAGTTTTAGGATTTAACCTTAGGCACTTTACGACACAACTTAACTTTTATATTAATTCTAGTGATTTAGAAAAATATAAAAAAAATTTTAAAACATTTTTTAACAAAAAGGAACTTTAGGCTCATCAGCCATTTTTTAATGTTAAAACCCCAAAAGTTTACAACATAACCCCACAGAGGTTTTTTAATAACTTTATTTAAAAAAAATCCCTTACTTGTCGTAAAATTACAGTAACTATAATCAAACTAAAGACATTTTGTATAATTGTAAAACAAACTGCAAGCATTTGAATAAACGCAAATCAATTTCTAAAAAACAAAAAAAAAAATCCATTTTCTTGCTTTTTCGGACGCCTGCACAGCACAGCTTCGTACGCCGTCCGACGAGATGCTACCGCGCTTATTGATGCACTGCGTATTAAATAGCAGGTTAGGTTGAAAACCAAACAAATATTCTTTAATCGTGTAGGTCAAAAATGCTTGTTACACTTGCCCCTGTTACAACTAGCCCCCCGCTCCCCTACTGGAGGTACCCGAAAATGATGCGATCAAGCCCATTCTCGAAATAAATATTACTTATGTCGCCTAGCATATCCATACCAAATTTCGTCAAGAAAGCTCAACTCCTTCGATACGCAAACTGTATACAGACAGTGAGACAGACAGACACACGGACGGACGAACGGACATGGCTTAATCTCCTTGAGACGCTTATCATTTATCTACATATTTTCTCGCCCGGGAGCAATATACCCTCGACACAGAGTGTTTCGGGTAAAAAAATAAAATGCAAAGGCTTCCAAATTACTACGAACATTATTTAGTCTTGCATATGGAACAAAATAAAAAAAATTTTTTTATTCGGTGTTTTTGCTTCGTTTTTTGTTCTATATGCACGGTTTCTTGCATATAGAACACAATAGGTTACGAAGTTTGTCACTAGAGTGTTGTATAGAAAACTAATTACACAGATCGATAAATCTCGAAATGTTTACCTAAAAACCAGTCCTATCTCATTTTTTTTCCATTTTGCGGTATAGAACACAATAGCTTACGAACGACGATATATATATATTTAGATATATGTATATGTATGTCTATATCTCCGGAGCATAGTTCTCCCTGTTACAAGATTCGTACAAAACTAATATAACCCGCGTAAGCTCGTCGGTCATTTTCGACATTAAGACGACTAAAGTCTTACTTAAGAAGCACAATGAGACAAGAGCGTTTGAATGGTCTTCCATCCCTGAATATTCACGCAGGAGTCGCACTCAGCGAAGAAGAAATTCTGCGTGAATTCGTCGAAAAGCCTCGAAAATATTATATACAATTGTTTGAAAGTGCCGGACCCGATATAGCCCCCCGTGGATCCGCCACTAATATTGACGTATTATAATTTGCCTTTCCGTACGGTTGTTAATCAATACGGTTGTTAATCAATATATTGATGACGGTCACTGCATTTTTTTAATAGAAATTTTACTAAAAGTGTCAATTAAAATAGTCAATTACATCGTTTCAGGGGAGTTTTTCAAATTAGCTTCACCAATTCCTCTTCGCTGTTTAAGGCAAATTTAAACTGGACATAGCATATTTAATGTTATCGTAACGAGGAGCAAAACATCGTAAATGACCTCAATTAAAACTTCTCTCCAGTGTTAAAATGGGTTTAAAAAAAAAACAGTGAAATTAATTAATAAACAATTCAAAAAAAAGGGAAAATTAGTTACACCCAGCGTTCTAGTGATCCGAATAATTTTCTATCGCAAAAAGTTTAATTTTTAATTGAATTTTTAATAAAGTTTTGTATCTCTCTACTTTTCATATTATTATAATGTAATGCCTTTGTTTTTGTAAATCGTTTTTGCTAGTTTATTTTATGTTATTTCATGCGGAATTTTTTAAATTGGTTCTGTTACCAAAAAAAATACAAAAAATAAAAAAAGCGGAAAACGTGAACTGGAAAGAGATGGAGCAAAAGCTTCGAACGAAAGGATACTGTGCACTTTGATGCCGTTCATATGGTTTGTGTTGGCACAGTGTTGCACGAGCGCGTGCAATCCGGATTAATTGCTTGAAGCTACAAAGGGAGCTTAAATGTAGTTGTTTTGTACTTTTTCAATTCCGTTTTTTCTCTATTAACTGCTAAACTGATATATTTTGAATGAATAGAAAAACTTTTCCTAGTTTTGTGATGTAAAAAAAAAAAAAATTCAAAGGATTAATTATAGTAGGGATTGTTATTTTTTACATTTAATTACAAAGGCGAGTCACTTGAACTACAATCCTGCACATAGCAATGTTCAATTTTTATCGGTGTGTTAAATTATATAGCCTTCTCGTTTTTGCTCAAATAAATTACCTAATTATTATATAAAATTCCGATTGTTTGGATGAAGTTTTTTTCAATTTGAAATCATGACAGCTCGACAAATCGCAATGGAATGACTGCAGGCATATATTTTCTACTAACTATGTTGACAAAAATAATGTTGCTGTTCAGCTGTTTCTACAAGGACTTAAGGATTTCATGTTTAAAAATTGTTAGTAGAAAATTTTATTTTTTTTTTTTCAAAATCCAGCCCTCTCTCTAAGATTCAGTTTTGACTAATTGAAGTTGGGGTTTTTATTTAATTGTTTTCAATTTCTTTAAAACCTAGAGACAAATACCCTTTTCCGTAACTTAATATTCCAAACGATATTCTAAGTACCAATTTTATTTTTTCATTCATGCTCAAGCAAGTGCTTCCTCCAGCTGAAAGCACTTGAAAGTACCTACGGAACGAAAAATGCACACTTACCAGGCTTCAAGCGATATTTTCATTTTATTTGCTTCAATATACATATGTATGTATATGTATATTTTCTTTTTATTTTACTTTCCGTTTCTCCGATGTTCATACGTTTACGCTTCCATTTATGTTTTAATTGGTAAAGTCTTCACATAAGCGAAGAGGAACTTCGCTCGAGCCATGGACTTTGGGTAACTTCAACTTGAAATGAAGCGTGTTTTAAAAGGAAAATATTTTCATGCACATACACACGTTTACACATACATAACATAGCAGCCATATGAAACGCATAATATCCCTGCAGAAATTGGGGCTACTCCGGGGAGTAGACTAAAAGTGACTAGGACTCATCCCTCATTATTTGCGCATGCATGGGCCCAACTGACACATTTAACATTGCGTTGTCCTAGGAAAGTAACTAGTCACAGTTTTCGCACATACGAACTAGACTAGATGGCGTTTAGCCAGAAAATTCGCTGCTTAGAAGCGCTAAGACATTGAAATTTGTTAAATAAAGAGTAAAAAAGAAAAAATCCCGAAAATCTGGGTAAATCCGTTCTTGCAGAAAAGAGAACAACATAAAAAAAACTCAAAAGTAACAGCAGATCGCAAGCGATAGATGGCATGCGATATCGCAAGCTATGTATATCTCGCATGCCATCAGCTATGAGCGGTCTCCACTTGCGATCTATCGCATACTTTCTATCGCATGCTATGAACCATCGCAGGTCGAGACGGTAAGTAAGATTGCATGGATTACAGTTCCGATCAGTTCATTCTCTAGCAAAATTCCCACTGGGTATATACGAATGAATTGTATTAATACGCCTGAAAGCATAAAACACGAATCATGTTAGAATGTGGAATTGAGGCGGAATTCTCTTGGCTCCTCGCATGGTATTTTATTTTTTATTATTTTTTTTTTATTTATTTTTTTTTTTATTCTTTTGCTTAAGCTCTTGAAACTTGTTGAAATTGTAGCTGACAGTAGCCAGTTCATGATAAGTACCACAGCATACAACAATCATAACAATCGAGAAAGCGAGAGAGAGAAAAGGCAGTCGAGATAGGCAATAGCGACAGATTTTTTCCTTTCCTTTTTTATATAAGTCTATAAAAACAATACTCAACTTATGTCGAAGAGAGATCATTTCGAAAAGCGGGCTTTCAGGGAAGCATCACATAAAAGAAAACAATTAAAAAAAAAAAAAAAGAACTCTTTACAGTCAGTTATTTCATACCAATAATCCCTTATGAGGCCTAACTACAAACAGCATATTATTAAAAGACTTGGCGTAGGGTGCAAAGGAAATCGCTGACTGACATGTTTAACATAAGAGTTGCCCCATTCGGGTATCTAACAACATGCAAACATACCTGTGTGCTGGCGAAATTAAATATTTTCCTCTTGTGCAGAGAGGTAAGCCCGAGGTGAACACTTACATTTTACTATAAGTTAGAAACTTCAGAGTATTCGCCTAGAGATGAAATTAAAGTAGAGAAAAGTGATTGAATAACGATTTTTCATCGATTCAGGATCGTTTTTCGCAGACGTGAAGATGAAAATGCAGAGTTATGTATGGAACGACTAGGAATTTGGCTTCGAATTTATTGGATTTAAATATTTTCGAAAGGATTAGTTCAATTTCTTTTTTTAAAGGTCCATAACCATGTCACATGAAACAAAAAATAAAACCCTTAAACAAAGACAAATAGAATGCCGACAATTGAATGAGGAAGGTAGTGGCGCTATATGAAATTCTCATTTTGGACCATAATCACGTGCTTTGTTCATTCTAGCGCGACATACAACATAAAAATCGCTTAGAAAATAGGAGTAAAGGAGTTAAACGCGCGACGTGATGCGTTAATGACAACAAACTGTGACCGTAAATAATGGCTAGCTGCGCCGTTTGCTTTTGTCTTTGCGTTAGGTGTTAAAACGGCATTTTAATGTCTTCTTTCACTTCGCATTTTCTTTGCTCAAAAATTGTTGTTGTTCTTCTTCTTATCAGTGGACCTGAAGAGGGCACAGAGCCGGCGGGTGGGTGTAGTAGACGTGAATAGACAAGAATTGGAGGCCATAAAAAGTACGAAAAGTGTATCTAATGGAGCCATTGACTTAAGTGTTATAATAACGCTCGAAACGTGGCAGCAATGCTGCGCTCCAGTATGAATCTTGAGGGTGTTAGTCCAAAGAAATGAGACGACTGCTGCGTGTGTGTGTGTATGGGTGTATGTTTATTGGGCTGCGTATCATAGCCCAGTAGGAAATTTGTCATGCAATTTACAATGATGGTATTCAAATAAAATGACCTTCCATACAGAGTTAATCACTCGAGTAGGGACAAAATAAAAATAAAATAAACATCAATGACTTCAATAAAACGAAATCAGGAGCAATATCCAACACAGGTCAACAGAGAGCTGAATACTTTTCAATCATAGCCTCAAATAAAAGCTCTTATTCGAAATTTCATTTAAATATCTCACAAAAAATCTGATTTTATGGAATTTTGTGCGAGTTTTTTGTTACAGTCCCCCTAGTACTGGAGACACCTTTAATAATAAACCGATCAAGAAAATTTTTGGAAAAGCTATTTATGAGTATAGAGGAAGCATACACGCTGACTTTCGTTGAAGTCCCATTTGAATTTCGGGTGGAAGAGACAATTTTCGATCACGCCCACTTTTCAAATATTTGAAAATTATATTTAGTTCCTTAAATTATGTTCAAATATTGAATTCCATCAAAATATCTCAAACACTTCCGGTTTTAGATTTCATAACAATCTCTTGTACTGGAGGCACCCTCAAAAATGGTCCGATCCGGTCCATTTTCAAACTTGTCCTTACTTATGTACCCGTGAGCACGCATCCCATTTTGTGAATATAGCTCAACTCCTTCGATAAGAAAACTGTATACAGACAGACGAAAATCGAATCTAATAGTGACGCTGATCATTACCATACATCTTTTGTATGGTCTATCTCGACTGGTTCTGGGTAATACACACAACCACACAAACGCCATATACCCTCAACACAGAGTATGTCGGGTATAATGAAAGAATCTACTTCCTATTGGGATACTATGAACTAAATGAACTGAGTAAGCTGTAAACACTGTTGTTTTACGGTTGCTTCTTGATTAAGTAGAGAATGAATGCCATTAAACAGTTGCGCGGGAATGCGGCGAACAGTTCTTCTTATGAAGAGCTATGGCATTGGGCACAGAGTTTTATGGGATTGCATTATCGCACAGCAAAACATCAAATGGAAAAACAACATACAAAATTACTATAGATTTTTCTCAAACATAACTTTAAGATGGACTTTTCTGCTCATAATCAAATAATTTCAATGAATAAAAATTTCCGTGAAATGCCATTTCAATAATCCTTATCATAAGGAACTCTTAAATGTAGTTAGTAGCCGCCCTTGAATGCTAATGTAAAAGACAATTTAAATAGGAAATAGCTTGGTTTTTTTTTTTTTTTTTTTTTAGATTATTAACTGAAAATATTAAAGAGCGAGAAAAGAATCGTATTCGTGTACGTGTGCAATGTGAGCCTTTAACAGTACAACATGCTTTGCATATCTTAGCTATTTTTCAATTCAATAAAAATGAAAATCGTTTAGTGAGAAGGAAACGGAAACAAATCGCGAGACGAAACCCCGAAGAGAGTCAGATATAGAGCCGGGAAACAATTGAATGAACGATAAAATTTTATTTAAATGAGCAATTTTTATGGACTTCTCAAAAGCGACAACGCACAGTGTCGCGACTCCATACATTTCTTGGCCAAAAATAGAAGGCGTGGTCGTAGAGCAATGAAATTTGGTTGGAGTATTACTATAGCCTAAGTTAAGAAATTTTGAGAAAATCATAGAATTTCGCCAACTGCCACGCCCACCTCCCATATAAAGTGATTTTCTAATTTCCACAGTTTTAAAGTTAGAAAGCTTAAACTTAGTACACAGATTATGTACAGGAAAAAAATGTAGACCCCAAAATATTTTTTTTGGTGCCACGCCCCCTTAAGAAACTACGCCCCTTCAAAGTGCGCACTTTTATGGTTCACTTGTTTATATAGAATTTTTTTTAGCTAATTAAAAAATAAAGAAACTTTTTATGGATTTCAACACTTGAAATATATATTTATCACAATTCAAAAAAATTTTAGGTCTACACGACGACTTACGATAATTGCAATGCAGTGAAAATGCATGAAAATTCAACGAAACAATTGTACCGCTTTCGCCCGTACGCTCATTCAATAATCACTGCTGTTCCAAAATTATTAAATGTTTGAGTGTTAATTCTTCTTGAAATTTGGCATGGACATTTTTTTTGATGAGATTAATTTTAAAGCTAATATTAAAAACTCCTGTACTTACTGCCTCACTAATTTTAAAATCGATGGAGGAATTTAACCAATTCGCATTGGTTTCTTCGAATGCAGTTTTCCTCCTACCGCTTTGATGCCACTTTTTTTGAATTTTGGATCCAAACCAGCTTAATTTTGTTTTCAAATGTTCTTCATCTAAATCAGCAAAATAAGTTTGTTTAACAAAACTTATCATATCGTTTTGGTTTGCTCCCCATTTTCTGTCTTTAGAAGAGAGTCACACACTATAGAGTTCCCTTCTAGCAACGGAGATCACTATAATAAAATCGACATAACAAAAAAACCCGCAGGAAAAAGCCGATCATATTACATACTTATGCTTATATCACTTCGAGGTATATAAAACAGAAAAACACTTTGCGGTTTGAGGGGTCGTTTTTTTTATTTTTAATTTTAAAAATTTATTTTGCTTTTTATCGCTTCTTTTTATAAATTCCTTATTTTGATGTAACGTAAAATAACATATGTTACAAATATAAACAATAAATTAAATGTCACTTAAAGCATAAAGCTTATGTTATAATTTGGCATATAAATAATTAAGGTGAGACTACTTTCAACAAAATTATAGCACTCCAAATATTAGCTATTTTTAAAAGTTTTGCTAACAGAATCGAACAAATTTCGCTTAGTGTAACTTTAAAAGCGTGCTGCGCTTAAACGCTTAACATATTAAGAAAATTTTTTTTGATTACTCTTAGTATAAATATTGACTACTCATAACAGTAAAAATTTTTAAGCATTTCCAATCTTCATTTTTGGCATTTTTGGCCGCGCTCGCGACACTGTGCAACGTGTCCCAAGCGAAGATTTCACTAAACGAATCAACAGAAATCAAAATAATAATAATAAAAATACATTTTCATACTCACGTACGTAGTTACGTATCTACGCACGTATAAAAGAAGATCGTGAAGATAGCGCCATAAACATATTTTAGAAAATTCTTAATTTACATTAACCTGAATCTTGATAACTTAAGTATTTACTCGCTTTAATACCCAAAACGGTTTAAGATCGTTTGTTAAACGATTGTGGTCTAAATATACCATAGATTTGTTCTTTAAAACCTTTATAGCATCGAAATTCTTAGTACACTGTATATTCGAACAAAATTTGTCTGAATGAAATTTACAAAAAGGAAAGGCTCTTACATACTACTTTGATGACTGTGCTAGCACAAGTCCACTTAAAAGCCGACGTACAGGGACACTTTTCAATTTTCCTTTCAAACAATTTAAGTACAAAAAAGTACAAGAAATCTGGCGTTTTACTATTGACGATAGTAATCTCATGACTAACAATGACAGTCCCAACAACAGGTTGACTTTAAGAATAAATATCGTCGCACAATCAAAATTGAACAACACAAAAGCAGACCTCCGTATGCAAATGAGAAGAAATATCGTCTGTTATCCCTGGGAGTTTGGGTATGAAATCCTCGCCTATTCTCATAGAACCGCACACCTATTTACGTTCACGTACATTTCTCTTAGGAATTCCGTCGAAATGATTCAGGTCATAGGTTATATGTATCTACCATGTTGGAAAACGTGCAGACAGTTAAACAGGTAGATATTCAGACTGAAAGCAGAGATACATATTCCATTGAAAGCATAATAAAAAAAAAAGAACCGATGAAAGAAGAGAGCCAATGAATGATAATAGTACCTGGTATGCTCGAGTGCCATTATTTACGCAAATATATGAGCTTTAAGATTCCAACAACCCGCCGAATAATTTTATCATATCCTTCAAAATAATGAAGGATGCTTCTTTGAGTTTCTATTGAATTCACTTTTACATACATATGTGTGTATATATATTTTTCAAATATAAAATGAACGTTTTCTCGAATAACTTTTTTCTTATTTGCCCTTCGTCATTTTGCATTTTATTTAAATCACTTTCATAAAATGATGAAGAAATATTTGTATTTCTTACTTAAGATCAAAGCTTAGCGGATCACTACGATCATACACACACGAAATTAGTTTCGAGGAGTCAGAGGAGGAGGTTATTTCTACAAAAAACATGAAGGAGATCTTGAAAATGTGGGAGAGACTCTTGCAGTTTGTGGAAAAGAAACACCCAGAAGACAGTAGCAACTAGTCATGCATGGAAGCTATTAGATGACACTTGTCTAACGCGTTTCCGAAACATTCTGAAAGGGAGGAAGAAACAAATCTCTCTGGAATTTCTTTTTAAACGGTCTTCAGGTGAAAGTGAGAAAGCCGTGCCGATAAAATACAAAGAAATCAAGTGAAGAGAAAAGCACGGACGAAAATTAGGTGAAAATAACACTCTATAAATCTGGTTCATTTAAATATTTTCATTGCCTTGTATAAATTTCAAAAAAAAAATATGAGTCGCTAGCTTTGGTGGCTATCGGTCCGGGTCAAATTTATGGATACTTCATAAGCATGCAAAAAATAACTGGGGTGACATTTTGGAGGCTGGAACGGGTTAATGGTAGTTCAATTCATTTTAATGGGGCAAATGTCCATTGAGATACAAGTAATTTGAGATACGAACAGCCGAATGAATTAAACTCGTATGCCAAGGTACCGCTGTTCACGAATATACGAATATATTCAATCAAATAAATTTTTTTTTTTTTACCTTATGTTGAATGTAATTTATGAAATATCTATTGATTTGAAGCTCAAAGCAATGGCAATAAGTGAGACGAAAAGTACGTGCTAAAACCATAACATTCACAGCAGGCTGTCGAAACAGTTTTCGTCCTACATCAAGTGTAATATAATGTCTAACGGCAAAGCAAATCAATGACATATCTCATCAACATGGTCATCAGCGTGAATGGTTATCACGAACAACATTAAGCGTTGAGCAGCGTGGTACACGAAACAGCAAACACGAACACGAAACAGCAAACACTTAATAATAACAGGCCAATATCGAAATTTCAAACAGCAAACAGCAAACCACAAAGCGCAAATGTTAAATTGCAAATACGGAATGCCATAATTGTAGTTACGCACTCACACGATTACGTATGTGCATACTTATATGTTTGTATATACATATATGCAGAAACGATTCATGATAGACATCGATTTGATCGTTTTGTATCGTAACAGATCGGTCACGTCTTATAAATGCATAAAATCAATTGACAGGCTATGATTTCTCAGTGAACGCTGTGAATAATGCTCACGTGTTGAGTCGAGTCAATAATGCGACCGGGACAATGAATTAGTACACCATCGGCACAATTTATATTACGAAAGTTTGTAATCGTATTGTGCATATTTGCATGTATGTATGTATATGGGCGTGCGATAGTGTGTGCGTGTGCTTTTATCGTATTTGCTCATCAAGTAGATAAATGAGAAGCTTGGCTAAAGTGCTTACAAAACTCAATTTGCATGCTTTATTCATTACGTATACGTAATGTGAATTATGCATGGGCGAAACACGTTGCGCATACGTCATGGTATGCGCTTTAAAAGGGGAATCTTTGAATTATTGAATAATAATTTGAAATTACCGAAGCATACCGAATGAAATTTGTTGAAGATGTTTCATTGAAATTTCCAATATTTTTCAAACGAACTTGTACGGAATTCTTCTATTTTGTTTGGAAATTCAAAGCATGTGTGTATATTCCATTATTTTATTTCGAAGAAATTATTTCTATGTTAATTTTTTTTTTTATTCTTAAATCTTTTGAAATTAAAGTTTCGATTTTTTTTTTGTATTTTGCGTTGCGAAAGAAGTGTTTTTTATTTTTATTTCAATGCACATTTGGACTTTTCAATGTTTTCACTTTGGTTCATTCCGAACTCGTACCTTTGACAATCTACAGGTATTTTCGGTATTTTCGGTTAGAAAATTATCTGACATTTTTCCACATAAAACCATTTCAGCATTTTCTAAACTAAAAACTTTTTTAATCAAAGAACTTTGTCATGTGCTGCATTGTGAAGTGAGATACTTGGAAGAAGGAATACGAATTGAAGTGGTCTACATCGAAACACTTGAGCGCTGCTGCAACATTCAATTCATTCAGTTTCATAGACTTAAGGCTGTAGTACATGAGATGTAAAAAGCCGCATTCATATGTAGCTCTGACATCATTTTGACGTCAGAAAGTTTTTAAAATGGCTACATATAGTGTATTTAAAAACTTTCTGACGTCAAAATTACGTCAGAGCTACATATGAATGCGGCTTTTTACATCTCATGTACTACAACCTTTAGTAAGGGTTGTTTTTCTGAAGAAATCGATCAGAATTTTCAATGGTGCATACGTAGAAAACAGTGGAATCACGAAAATCAAAACTTTTAAAACATGAATTGAGATCGCATAAGCCACAAAAATCGAACTTTTCAGATATCAATTAAAACTGTTTCATGCACAGAACAATGAGTTTCAAATGATATTTTTATCCTTAACAAGTAAGGGTGTTATAGTCAGGCGAGCATGACAGTGCAATAGGCGACACAAACACACATGTTTAAAATAACTTTTGTCCAATTTCTTTATGAATACCGCCCTTTTTCCATGCCCACTTTCCCAATTGTTTTGCATTCTAGGTAATCGGAAGCTTTAATATTCGCTCAAATTCTAAATTTCCTTTAAAATTTATCGAAAAAGTCCGATTTTGGGGACGTTTTGGGATTTTTTTGACAGACCCTAGTACTGGAGGTACCCCTAGGACGTTCAGTTAAGAGTAACTGAGCCTTTAAGACGTTTTTCAAATGACCGATTCAATTGTTTCGTCGCGTTACAGCTTCTAGGATACAACAGGTAACACAAAACGTCACTGAATGTAGTTTGTACGAGTATATGCAAAAGAGCCATAAAATGGAGAATTGAAAAGACATCTTAACAGCATGACAGCATGAGTTTTTAATTGAATTTATATGAAAATTTTTGGGTTCTATGGAAACGGGTAACAACATGTCAGTACAGTTTACAGTGTTTCAACGATAATCGCAATATTGAAAAATTTCAACGAAAGTTTAAAACATATTCGGGCATATCACAGAAATCGAATACGATTGAAAACGTTCGAAATCAATGAAATTTTAATACAAATTTAAGCGAAATCGAACCTTTTCTGTCGTATTCGATTTCTGTGACATGCCCGAATATTATTTTTAAAAATTTGATCAGCTCGCCTATTCACAAGAGAATTGAATAAATGTCGACAAACGGGCTTCAATCGAGCTCAAAAAATCATCTTCTAAATGCTTTTTTGGGGTTTTATTTAAGGCTCCCTCTTACAAAAACACAACGTACCTCTATGGACTCACAAATAATTCAAATTCAATTTTATATACGAATATCGTGGAGGAATTTTTCTTATACATTTGACTTTTACCCTTCAAAACTTTCACCAGGCAAAAATTTAAAAAGTATATACCTTATTGGAATGCTCGACTAACTATAGAGACTCTTAGGAAGAAAACTTTTTATCTGTATTAAGCTATCAAATTTAAATTATTTTGTGGTCAAACTTTTAAGGTTTTCTAAAACTCATTCGCTTGGCAATGAGATTAAATCGTTTCAACTGCTCTTCATAATTATATTAACTTTCCTCTTAATTGTTTTTGCGTTTTCATTATATCAAAACGACCGCTTAACTGGTAATTAGTTACTCTTGGGCCCGTTTGCTGCTGATCCCAGTGGCGGATTAACCATATGGGCAATATAGGCAGCTGCCTAGGGTGGCAAATTGTCTTAATCGGTCACTGACTGTTCCGATAAAGCTTTTTGTTTCGATCGATAACCAAAAATTGTTGTGTAACAATTTGGACACTTTGAGAGGATATCGTAATGAAAATCTTAAACAGATACCTATGTACAGTATTAAACGCGCCTAAAATTATGGATTTTACATAGAATCGTTTTATATTTTCATTTCTCGTAAAGTGTTAAAAAAAACTTTGATGACTTCTCTTCAGGAAATTCGAAAAGAAAAGAAATTTCGAATATGAAAAATTCATAATATCTCTATTGAATTTTCTCTAACTTCCCACTGGTTTTCATTATCTTTTGTTGAACATTTACTTTTTATTTCATTTCACCTAGCTCATGAAAGTATGCTTCAATTTTTTCCCCCACATTCCAACAGCATCCTACTCGCAATGAATGCAAACTGCACATATATAATGCATATGAATTTTTCAAAGCAAAAAAAAAAAAAAAAAATATAAACGAAAATTTAAAAAAAAAGTAAAATAGGATAGAATACAATATTCAACGGAGTTCGCACCAAAATGACTGCAGTAGATTCGAGTGCCAAAATTACATTTTATTGAAAAGCGGGGCACAGTCAAACTTCCATAACTTTGCACTTTTCTACACCTCAAACTATATCGGGTGGCAAAAGGCTTTTTGATATTTTCTCTTCACATCGAAATCCTCAACTCGACATCTCCATGCGGCGCACAATTTCTGAGGATAATGGCTATTCAAATTATGAAGTTTGCCTGTAAGTGAAAATAAAAATAAAAAATGAAAAACAATTTGCGGCAAGTCCTTTTTTTAATTTTTTTTTTTTTTTTGGCAAAATTTTTTCTCCCGCTCAGCGATTCTCGAAAAAATAACAATAAGCGGAAAGTGATATAAATGTGTATGCCTCACTCGAGAGTATTATTAAAAACAAAACAAAAATAAGTAAAAGTCAAATGAAAAAATCCTTTTATTGCTCTATCTTCACACTTCCCTCGACATTTTGAATAATATCCCATTTTCCATTGAAAGAGAAGCATGCTTGATGGCGCCTCTAGCGCGCTACTCATTAATGAGCTCACTTCATTTGAATTAAATTATCTTAATTCAATTACAAAACGTAATGTACCGAAATAATTGAGTGGCGAAACTAGTTTATACACTTGCTATAAGCGATAAAGGAAAACCTCGAAAAAAGTGCAATTTTATAACAGTAAGAGCTTTCATTTAACAAGCAAATGGGGCTCACACGAATTTCGTATTCCAAATGCGACTAAAAGGGTCAGGCCGGTTGAGCAAAGGCATGCCGCATCATGAAAGGGATTTTGAAGTTTTGTTGAATTTTCGATTGGTGACATCTAAAATGACTGAAGGGACCACTTTTTAGTTTTCTATTTTGAATAGTTCTTGAGATATCCTTGAAAATCCTTTTTTAGTTAGTTTTTTTTTCAAAATTTTATATCTGAAAAACTAATAAAGCTAGGAAGATGCAACAGACGTTGGCTGTCTTCCAATAAAACAGGATGATGATGATATGAGGGTGGGTGGGACATCAGTCCCTTGACAATCAGGCAATTTTGCCTACTTTGCCATCCCGGGGGAAGAGGAAGGGGGAAAAGAAAGGAATTGGGAAGGTGGGAAGGTGGAAGGAAAGGAGGTGAGATAGGGTTTAACTCTCACAGAACTTCCTGGTTCTCTTGAGGTAAAAATTTTTTATTTTTACACTGAGAAAATGTTTTTGCACAAAACTAAAAAGAATTTTTTAACTATTTTCCTCACTCATACGGCATGTAGGACGAGCGCGCGCTTTAACGAATATGTAATTAACGACGTAATTAAACGTTCTACATGCCGTTTGAGTGATGCCTTTTCTATGATATTTCGAACATTTGCACCGCATACGCACGTTTACCGCAGCATATCAATACTGAGAGCATCTTTGGGAATATCACACAGTTCTGCCATCCGATTCGAATATTTTCTTTTTTATGAAAGTAAATACTAGGGGGTATATTTAAAAAAAAAATTATAGAGCGGCGGGAAACTGGGAATACATACACTGAAAAAAGTAGTTACAATTTCCTTTTTAGTTTTGTGCAAAAAGTTTTCTCAGTGTAAAAATTTAAAAAAAATTCGTTTTCTAGTTTTATTATCTAACAGAAATTTTTTAGTTCATTCTTCTGTCTCAATTGCATGTTGAGATATTCAAATTTAAAAAAAGGCTTACCAAAAAATCATCAAGGATATTTCAAGGAATATTCAAAATAAAAATCTAACAAGTGATCTCCACCGTGTTTTTAGATGGCACCTATCCGAAAATCAACAAAATATAAAAATTCCTTTCATGATGCCGCAGTCCGCCAGACCCTTTTTATAAAATATCAATCGAAAAATTCAGAATCTAAAAAAAAAAATAAGACAGGGAAAAACTTGATGGCATATTAGGTGTAGTAAAAAGAAATCCATTATTTTTGCATTAAATTGAGGGCTTTATTTAAGATAGTTAGGATGACCCGGTTTAGGTCAAATATGCGCGTTTTGTTCGATAACTTGTTGCCATTTTAAGTAATTTCATTATGCCTCTCTCATAGAAGCCCTCGTTCCTATTAGGAAAAAATTGAGACAGTCGAACTTCAGAAGCCTCTCTTGAAGCGATGTTCACCAGCAAAATTGTTCGCCATGGACAGGAACAGATGGTAATCACTTGGTGCCAGTCCGGACTATAAGGTGGATGCAGAAGAACCTCCCAACCAAACTCCGGAGCTTCTGGCGAGTCACTATCGATGTGTGTGGCCTGGACGTTGTCTGATGGACACAAACGAAACCAACAATTGCGCATGATTTGCTGTTACAGTATCAGGTCCATAAAACGCTATTCACATTTCTCAGCCGCCTGGCTTGCGTTTTTCCCTATCGAAGAAAAACTGTAAAATATAGCGAAATTTTCTCTTTGCTGATGTCCATCTTGACAAGCTCTCAAACAAAACTGAATCAATCAATCAAAAAAGTGTCAAAAAAGCTTTTTAGTAGGAACTGTCATCTTTCTAATGCCCTAGTGAACACGATCGGACTTATACAACGCGAAATGCAGATAAATAACGCCATCTATTGGAAAAATAATGGATTTCTTTTTACTACACCTAAATTATTCGTAAATATGTCCAAATAGAATTACTAGCCACAGTTTTGGCATCATCTCTTTACGATTGCAGGCAATTATAGATACGGCTGGCAGCACCTTCGAACCATTTCTCTTCCCTTAGGGGTTTTATTAAAACTGCACTTCAAACGACTCCCTCAATGGTAGATTCACAACCATCAATTACCAAATTAACACGACACGTTTTAAACGTACTACTATGTATAGTAGGCATCATTGTTAGTTTCGATAAACAAGTTAATTTTTTAATGCGTCATTTTATAATCCAAGTGAACGAATTTATTGAAATTTTATCAGCATTGCGTTGCAGACAACCATTAGTCGATAGTTTCGAATATCAATAAATAGTGGAAAAAGTTACAACTATTGATACTATCGATAGTGCCATCTTTAGTTTGCCAGCTATAGTATCGATAGTGCCATACATTTTATTTCATCTGTAACATTCAGTCGTGCCAGCAAGTACCAAAAAAAAAAGTGGAAAAATTCCAAATGGAAATAAAACATTAAAATGGATATATTAAATGTAATTGGCTAAATCATGGGATTTAAGAAAATTTCACGTTTGACATTTTAAATCAAGACCATTTAAATGTTGTTCTTAAATCTCGTGATTTAGACATATTTAAACAACAGCCTATAAATTATAAAAGAAAATATAGACCTCCCTGACATAGGTATTTTAAATATTGTTGGAAGCGTGGGGTTTTCGCTTTTTTTTTTTTTTTTTTTTTTTTTTGGCCCCCTCCCCCCTTCATTAAATGCTGGGTACGCCCTTGCTGTAATACGTTTAAGACTTAACTGAATTTTTGTTTTCCACACTTCGAAGTAAACCGAAAAGAAAAAAAAATAATAATAATAAGATAAAATTAATTGAATTTTCAATTTAATAGAAATGGCTTTACACATGCAAAAGAAAAAATTTTCCCCTATTATAATTAGAGTGTGTGAAAAAGGCCAAGCCAACAATAAAGTCCGCTGAACAGTTGCAATACAACAATTTCATGTTTATAAACATGCTTGTGCGTGTTGGAACTGCTTCTGGTATACAAAAATATGCTATGTATATATTGTACATATAAACTGTAAAAGACAACAACAAGAAATTTCGAAATAAAAAAGGAACTCCTTTAACTGCAGCATAAAATAAATCATAAGAAACTGTTGCAGTCCAACCCACTCTAGGTGTATATGATTTTGGATACGTTTCTATGTGTGTGTGTGTGTGAGAGTGTGTGTGTGTGTGTGCAAATCATGTTCGCATGTGTGAGTAGGAATGTAACAACTCGAAACTGTGATCACTGTTTATTTGTTCAGTGCCAAAGTGCAATTAGTGCAAGAGTTATGCCCAACAGGGGCGAAAGAGAAGGCATGAGAATAAGCAAAACAGAAATTGGCGCTCGCAAAAGTTTAGCTGGAAAATATTTTGCAATAATTTATGATTATAAAAGTTCATTTTTCTCTTCCTTGTTTTTTTGTGCGATTGTTGTTATTGTTGCATGAAAGTAGCTGGAGTATTGTCATACCGAAACACCTACACACGGCGGCACAAACATATGAATGCATGCGTCAGGATAATGGTGCAATGCAGTTCAACTCTCTCTCTCTCTCTCTCTCTCTCTCTCTCACACACACACACACATACAATTTATCCCTTTCACACTCTCTAATTTCCTCCGCCTTCGCTCTCATACTCCCTCCCCCTCTCTCTACGTTCCTCTGCATTGTAGCGCCATTGGGAATAATCGCTCCGTGGAACCGCAAAAAAGGGCATAAAAGTAAATTGATTGCAATGCTGAAAGTCCTTTTTTTGGAGGAGAAAAAGGTCAAAAAATAACATGAGATAAACTTAATTTCCCTCTAGCGAGGAAGAGAACACACACACACACACACACAAACACTAGTAGTACTAAAAATTTATGTAGAAATCATTTAATTTTTATTTACTTATTTTTCATAATCAAAATTTAGAGCCACGATAAAACGCGGAATTCTGCATTCAAAAGTAAACGGAACTGTCGGAATCGAGAGCATACTTTCAGGAGCTTAATGATAACGCTGTGCTTGAAAAGGGTACTTTTTTACCGATAACATTGAGATAAATCTCGTGAACATAATTGAGGGGCGTTGAATTCAGTCAATTCCGTTTTTTTTTAGATTGGCTCTAGTTTTTAAGATATCGCGGTTTAAAAATTATGAGTAACTTCATTTAAAAATTATATATATATGCTGCTATATATTTATGACATACATGATAACGTTAATTACTTGTATTTAGTAGAATATCCGTTCAACACTTCGTTGTAATCGCAATGGTAATTGGTATTTTTTAAGTGCTTATTTTCAATTTCCATCACATTTATTAAAAAATTGAAGCATACTTTTAGGGGAAGTAAAATTGTTGACTCGATTTTTTTTATATATGTACTTGTATATTTTTTCAGTTTAAAGAGACTGCTATCCGTTAACTGGACTAAGCCGGTTAATCTATTTTTGACGATTTTTACTTTCGTGGAGAAAGAATTTAAGACTGGAAATGACAATAAAATCAAAGTGACGAAAAAACTTTTTTTAAACTTTCAATGGAGTCAATTCGACATTAACCTTGCTCAACAAAGCGTTGAGATTGAAATATCTAATTAATTCTTGGAATTCATTTCGAAAAATCTTGAACAATCAGTTTTTGCTCCAACGGTTTTATTCTTATTCATTTTTTTAAATGGGAATCCACAATTTCCCATAAAAACATTAAAGGCTCTCTTTTATCATAAAAAAAAAATTTTTTTTTTTCGTAGTTCTCATATTTAGTTGAATTTCTTTTGGTTGAACAAGCAAAATCCGACAATTGACATAAATTTCTATAAAACAAGAGAAAGAAAATGAGCAAGCGAGCGTAAGAGTGAGAGTAAGAGACACTAAAAGCTCGAAGCGTGTAGAACAAAGAAAATTAAAACTAATCAGTAAACTAACTACAGTCAGTCATTTCCGACTGCCATTGTAGGATGGTTTTTTTTTCTTCTTCTGAGACTTCCTTCATTCTAATTTAGCACCTTGAATACATTCAAATACGACAAGGTTTTAATTACTTAATTTTTTTTCAAATCTTTGAAAAAAATTAGATGGACGCAGTATTCACTGTGCATTTTTGAAAATGGCTAAAAATTTTAAGAAGCTCTGGAGAAAAAAAAGTCCCTCACATTTTGTTTTGAGAATCCCGAAAACATATAGTAAGCATAGCAAGATCCCTGGGTCTGACATTTTTTTTTTTTTTTTGTGGGGCTGTGTTATTTAACAATCATCGCAACCGATGTAGTCGGTCCCCAAAGTGGATTCTGTTAGCGCTCCTGGACTTAAGAAAAAACAGCTAAGTAAAGAAATTTTTCGGCAGTCAGAAATCTGAAAGAAAGAAATCTACAACGGTAGAATTGAATAAAAAACAAGATATTAAAATTGCATTCAAAAATAATCTAAAATAAACTAAAATTTGTGGAAAAAAGAAATGCGAAGGTTTTCATTAGAAAAGGTGAAATCGTTGAAAATAAGCTTTTAAAAATCCCGCATCCCTCTTTAGATCATGTTTGGTTGTGTCCTTTACACTTATTAAGCAAATTGCGAGATAACAAATTTACCATGGAATACCAAAAGGCATGAACAGTTACATAGTGAAGGGCAGAACCTCGGAACATGGAGGCACTATGAAGAAGCACGTAACTAAAGGAAGACGAACATTCATACCATTCATAGGCAACCTTTAGAAGATAGCCAGTTTAAGGGGACCTTCTGGTCTAGAGCACGAAAATTTGGGGTATTTTAATGATTTTTTTTTTGGTATTAAGCCAAATAAAAAACGATTTTCTAAGTATGCAGGCTTATTATATTCTTTATTGACAAAAAATAAAAATGTTGTTGTAATTTTTTTTTTTTTTTTTTTTGTATTTTAGAAATGGCGTTGAAGTGGACACTCTTTGAAAAAGTACCTCCGTGGTGTGAAAGATTTTGGCAGTTGTGGTAATCGGAAAAAAAAAACAAAAATATGTTATTAATCAGAATGAATGCGGCTATGGCAGGAACTAGAATAAAAAAAATTTTTTTTAAATTGACAAAATGGCGCAATTTTTTATTTCAACCATCAAAAACTCCCCTTTTTTTGACAATTTTTTTGATGAAAAAATATGAAGTTCTTGAAATAAAAATTCGATTCTAGTTCGGACCATAGCCATTGATGTTATGAATAATATATAAAAATTCCACACAAATCGGTTCGATGGTTTTTTTGTTTTCATTCACACCAGGTCAAAAAAAGTGGTTTTGAGATAAACGCGTTCAAATTTGCTTTGATCAAGCGCGCTGCGTGCTGTCTCTACCTACTAAAACTGTAGGAAAGAAAATATTGTCAATATCTTCACGAAACTTTGCCAGCATATTCTTAAAACTTTTAAGTTAAAAGTCTATTCTTCCGAAATATATAAAAATAAAAAAATCAATTTTCAAAAAATTCTAGACCAGAAGGTGCCCTTAACATATGTAGCTCAAATAGATATACGACTGTATTGTAGCTACTTGGACTTCCTGAAAAAAAGCTTAACTCGAAACGCGTAACAATTAAAGTCTTTTAAATATATACGATTGTACATCCGTCCACATGAACGTGTATCCTTCGGTATAGGTTGTTGCTGAGCGCAGTGCAAGTGCATTTAGTGTTCCACTCTATCCTTATTTTGAAAAAGTCTCACAATCGCTTACCAAATGGTAAGAGAAAAGTGCACACGAGCCGAACTTAATTGAGTCGAACGAAATGAAATGAAATAAACGAATTTAAATTGGAATCTTGAATTGCTAAATGCAAATAATTGCATTTAATATATTTAAATGAAAAGTGAATTACGCTCGTTCGTTCGTTATTTCGTTCATTCATTCATTCATTCATTCATTCATTCACAATAGAATTTTGAAAGCTCATGCTACGTTAATGTGTTGTGATGTGTATATAAATGGGCAAGTTTAGTCGTACCCAGCGGGAAAAGCCCGCCAGACATCAGTGGCACCAAGAACTTCGAATACGTGTCCTTTTAAATGAAATGTCTCTCCCTTTTTCTCCCTCTTTCACCCTTTCCCACCCTTTCTCACCCTCTCTCTTCCGTCTTATCTATGTGTCTTAAGTTTTTTCTATGTCTCTCTGATAGGTCTCAAATTTTTAAGCTCATAAGCTATTCCTGGAACAATGACAGGAACACAAAAGAAACGAGAAAAAAAGACACTGTCACGTATCTGACACCGATGACTAAACTTAAGAATTTTTCACACAGCAAGTTTATTCCTATTGGGTCCATCTATTCATATGCTCAGTTTTGCGTATTTGATCCTTTTTTACGTGTTTGGAATGCGATAAACTTCTAAAATGGCTTATCATAAGGAAAATGAAGAACCTTGTGTAATTACTGTATCATGCGAGAAAATTTTAGTATTACCAAGGCCTGTTCAATTGGTTCTAAGTTGTTTTTTTTTTTTTTTTTTCTTGAGAATAAAACGTATGCCTTGAATTACTTTAAGGTATACCTAATAAAAACATGTGCTTGAAAATTCGAAAGCGTTTTTATTAACTAACGTGTATTAAGAAATACAACCAAAGACGTCCTTAAAAGTCCGCATCGAAAGCAACTGAATTCATTCTTACTGAATAACGGAAGTAATAAAACTTTAAAAAGTTATAAATAATTCAAATAAAAAAGTTACCGAAAGAAAAGCTACGAGGGGTCCTTTAAAAAGTTTGATGACTCGGTAATAAAATTTAACGATTTAAACTTCTGACTATGATTTCAAGAAAGCTCTCAGAAGTGAAAGTATTCCGTGTATAAATTTCAAAAAAAAAAAAAAAAAAAAAAAAGTAATCAAATAAATAAATATAAATTTGAAGTAAATGTGAGTAAAAACTTTTGCGTGTTCTAAATCGCTCTTGCCGATTACTCGAACATGAATATGAAAATTAAAATTCGAAAGAATAAACTTCTGGGGAAAATATTGGCAGCCTTCAATTACGAAGAGTGAATTCCGTTTAACTTTTGAGTTCCAGTTAAACGGAAAGGTTAAACAATTAAAATTCCGGAAGAGTGTTTGATTCTCTCTCTCTCTCCCTCTCTCTCTCTCTCTCTCTCCTCTCTCTCTCTCTCGCTCACTCTTCGTCGCTTTCTTTCTCATTCGAAAATAAACGCGATGAACAACGCAACAGAAATTACTTTAGCAAGAAGTTTCGTATGAAAACGCCTGAGGATATGCAACTGATTTTACGTGATCATACGAACTAATGTACTTGTGCATATCATTTCCTGTGTACGTTAGTTGCGTAAGTTATCTCTACGAATTGAGGGTATGTGTAAAAGTGATGAACAGTATTAATGTAATAATGTTGTTTTTGTTTACATTTGCGGTTAAAGGTTATACAAAAAGTTTTCAAGAATTGAAGAACGCTACAGAATGTTGGAAAGAAGAAAAATATTTCGGCAAAAGGCAGTTAAGAATGTTTAGATGGCGTGAAAAAACAAAACCGAAAATCAAAAGAACTTGAACTTTTTATTTACTTGAACAGACTTAAACGAAGTCTTGAAATCTTTGCTTAAAGTCTTGAACGAAACATTCAAAAGCTTTCAGTTTTTCGTGACTTTAAGCAGATGGAAGTAAATATACAAAAAGAAAGTAACTACAAAATGCAATTTTTATGAAAAAAAAAAAACGATATAAAGTGAATGTGAAGGAATTATGTATTCGTATAGGTATTTATATCTTACCCAATAAGCCAGATGATAGCATTTATGATATCATTATAATAGCATATTGTCGGGAATTTGTATCACATTTGACTATAATATATGATTCATATATGATATGCTTTTCGTTCTACAATCCACCCTCATATATGATATCATATATATTATTGAAATGATATTATTTATGATTCTCATAGAAAGCACTCATATATGATAGTACATATGACAACCATATATGGTATACAGATTTAATATTGTATATGAATATCATATATGAGTGTCCTATACACAGAGAAAACGATACCACATAAAATGTCGGGTATGATCCCTGCTCCAGCGAGCGTCGATTTCTTTTTTTTTTTTTTTTTTTTTTGGAAAAGTATATAAGAGGCCGTTTCCACTATAGCCGCATCTTGCTTTCGCATCTTCAAGATGCGAATTTTTGAGATTGGTGTTTCCACTAGAATTTTGCATGTAGCATCTTTCAAATCACCTGATTTTTGTTTACAATGGATATGCGCATGTCCAGCACACTCGCTCGCCTTCATTGTTTTCATTGAAACAAAGAAGTTTGATAAATTGTATTATAATTTGAAATGGTTTTCTTACATTTCTTCTTGGTTTCCACGGCCATTCCTGCTGAAAATTAATGAAATGCTGGTTATTCACATATGTTTTAAATTAAAACAATTGTTATTTCATAAATTCGGGAATCACTGGTCTAAAGTGTCAGTGTGTTTGGTCATCGGTACAAAAAGAGTTTTAAAATGGGTAAAATTTAGTCGTGAAACATTTAAATTGATGACAAAAGCTCGGCAATCATTGTCTATCTCGCGCCAAACGTTTATGAATGTGAATTTTACACGTTTCAGGATATGGTCGTTGGGGACATATAATGGCCAGATGAGCATTATGAATGAAAAATATGATCGGGAAATTGTACGAATTTGAATGAATTTTGCTAATATATCATCTTCTTCCATCGTCATTATTGTATCATTAAATAATATTCGGCGACCGATGACATATTAAATTTCGTTTCATTGAAAGATAATTGAATTTCTTATTGACATTTCTTTTCTATACAATATATTAGTATTTGAAGTACGAGTTTATAGTTCCTACATCAGTTGATAAATCGATAGCAAGTAGTGAAATGTCGGGTATGATCCCTGTTCCAGCGAGCGTCGATTCTTTTTTAATTCATTGATGATGAACTCAAATTTTAATTCATTCATTTTTTTTAGTATAAAGGAGTGCCAGTTTCCACTATAGCCGCATCTTGCTTTCGCATATTCAAGATGCGAGTTGAGATTGGTGATTCCACTAGAATTTGCATGTAGCATCTTTCAAATCACCTGATTTTTGTTTACGAACTGGATAGCGCATGTCCAGCACACTCGCTCGCCTTCATTGTTTTCATTCGAAACAAAGAAGTTTGCAATCAAATTGTATTACTCAATCTCGAAATGGTTGTGTTGAACATAAATTCATTCTTGGTTATCCACGCATTCATTCTGCTGAATGATTACTGATTCAATCAAAAATGAGTCACTCGTTTACAGCTCTGGTTTTAATAGATATGTGCTGTTAGAATCGATAGATAATAGGAAAAATATCGCATTTTCTTCGCATCTTTGAAAGATGATTTGAATTGAACTTGCTAGTTTTGTTATATTATGTACACTGCAAACAACTTGCATTAATATATATATAGCGGCATCTTATTCGATCTATCCAATATATTTATATAGATGCATATATATGCAGTGTTTCTTAATAGTGATATTATAAGCCTCATAATTTAAGACATTTACATTATCATTAAATATACTGATATAATGATAGAATCATTATAATGATCATTTTTATAAATGATATCTATAATATTATAGATATCATTAATGATATCATATATAATATTTATCATATTATAGATAATATATATGATATTATAAATTATATCTATAATATTATAGATAACATATATGATATTATATATGATTTCTATCATATTACAGATAACATATATCTTATTATGTATGATATCTATCGTATTATATATAACATATATGATACCATATGTGACAACTGTCATATTATTATCCATCTAAACAATCATATATAATGACATATCGCACACTAATCACTAAATCGGCTCAACTCAAAATTTTGCATTTCTCGGGCAAACAGCTTTTAACTCTCAACGCCTGTAAAATCAATTTCCTTTTAAATTTATATTATTCTTAATTAACTGCAGAATCAATAAATTTCAATGTTAATTTTCCAAGTGCTCATTTTCCTGCAGTAAAATGTTGGCGAATATGAAAAAATTGATTGAAAAAATTTTGAATTGTGCCAGTTTAGTGAATAGTGTGCGATATATGATAACTATTATCTTTGTGTTTATTGGGTTGTTTACCTTTTCACTTATTTATACCAAAATGAGTCAAAATAAATAGGAATCGAAAATTGAAATTGGAAAAGCCTTTGCTACTTTACTGCTCTATTATTTCAGAAAATCCGTTATCCTCCTGAGCGATTGTAATTCCATTCCGATAGAAACGAATTCACACACACTCAGACAGCACATGCACACACAAAATCGTTCGGATTGCACTTTTCAGCGGATTCTGTTTAGGAATTTTCGATTTTTGTAAGCAATTTTCTCGCATTGTAACATGTTCACACCAATAACACCAAACTTCAAACCCATTAGAGCACTTCATTACGCATGGCAATGGCATCAAAGTCATTGAAATCAATCGAAGTCACTTAAATCTCATCAACAGCTCTGTCCTCAAGAACTCTGTCCTCAATAACTCTATCCACCCTTTTGACCCTTATGAATCGTGCGCATTGCTCTGTGAATAGTCTCAAAATTATGTATTCCAATTGAAAAGAAAAACTTTGAGAATTCATATTTATCAAAAATAAATACAATGCTTTTAATTTCCTATTAGGATATCGATTTTCATGGCGCATTTCCATGCAGTCGAATGTTCGCAAATAGTAAATAAAATTCGAAATCACGTACATTTAAGTCATAAGTCATGGGATATCGATTTATTTGGAGTATTTTCGTTTTTCCCTGGCCCCCTCGCTATTAGTGAGGGCACTCCATTCGGCAACGTTGGAAAAGTAATTTGATTAAGAATTTTTCGTAACCGATTTTTACAGATTTACTTTTTAAGCGTGCTTCAGATCGCTTTGAGCCATTCAAGTTAATCGAATGAAAAGTTTTTTTTTTTTTTTTGCTTTCACATATTTATTTATTTTTTAAGCTTTAAAAGCAGAGACCGCAACAATTATAAGATTTATTATAAAAATTACAATTTAATAGTAACTTCAGAACTCTTTGAAGGAAATTAAAAAATAAATATTATATCATAAATTTATGTAAAAATTGAAAAATATCTTTTAAATCGTAAGATTTATTCATAAATCATAGAATCAGTTTTATATTTTGATTTTTATTTTAAAGTCAGAAACTGAGCATTATTTTACAATACTTATTTTGAAATCGAAAAATAATTACCAGGGAAAATCAATTTCTGATTTTTATTTTTTCGCTGGAAAATAAAACTTAAATTTTGATTTCTATTTCTTTTTGCTTATAGCTTGTTCTCACGGCGTTGTGAAGCAAGTGTTTCGGTTATCTGAAGCGAGATTCAGATTTACCCGTTCTCATGGTGCAATCTTGCTTCGTTCCAGTGATGCCAACATAGATATTTTGCACTTTCTATTGCTAACAGTTGGCAGCACTGCTTTGTTTTGACTGTTGGTTTTTATTTATTATCGTGAGCAAAAGCTTTGGTTGTTGCGGAATGGAGATAAATTGTAAGTTAATTGTTATGCATAATATATTTTTAAAGAATGCATCTTTTTACCCGGGTTTGTTTATTTTTCTATCTCTGTTGTCATTTATTTCCCACTATTTCCGATTATTTTCGATAACAAGCAGGGTTGATATCAAATTTAACTTGCTTCGCTACTTGCTTCGAACTGAAGCAAGTAGAGATAGTGCTTCGGGCTGTCAAAAATTTGTATGGCGAAGCGCTTGCTTCGCAGCTTGCTTCGCCTGCGAAGCGAGAATGAAAGCCGAAGCACTTGCTTCACAACGCCGTGATGAAACAAGCTATTTAAGAATAAAAATTAATTTAAATGATAACTTTTAATTATATACACGTATATAATATCTTTATATCTTCTTACATATAATATATAAAAAAATAATAAAAAACGTGTTTTTGTGTCGTCGCTAAATGGCCAAACGCGGCATCCGATTTTATTCACAACTTCAGGATTCATTGGGGATGGTCTGTGAATGGTTTATGTCAAGTTTGAACGAAATCAGTCCGCAGTGGTTCTCACAGTCGAAATCTGACCATAGCAGCGATTCGTGTCACCCGATTTTATTTAAAATTTCAGAGTTCGTTAGGGACGGTCTGTAGATAGTTTATATGAAGTTTGTCCGAAACCGGTGCACAGTGATTTTCAAAATTTTTGATATTACATTTGGCAGCTGAAAACAGTGCTCTATTATGGTGCATACTATTTAAGAGATGATTAGAACTGGAGTAATGCCCGAAATGTTGAAACTTTTCTTTTGGAAAAAGTGAATTTTTTCTACTGGGCCGATCTTCAATCAATAACGGGGAAAGATCGGCCATTACCACAATTCACGCCATTCGCGAATTTTTGACTTTCATTATTTTGAAGAAAAAAGTAGGCTCTAATTTGAAAAGAATGACTTTACCACAAACCGCGAAAATTGAATGGTAACTGCACAGAGAAATTGACAAATTTTAAACCATTTAGCTTGAAATTGTGAAATGGGTATCGTGTCAAAGCTGTTAACGCGTAGATAAATGTACGATATTATTTTGAAAGAATGGCTTCACAAATAAGTTCTTTATTACGGTACAATTTGACCATGACCACCAATCGCGAAATTTTGCAAAATTTTATTTTTTTCCATTGTGCCATAAGAGAGAATTATATATGGCTGCTATATTCACGATTCAAAATGATGCAAATTATATTTTGCAAAATTGCACGAATGGTGGCTATGGCCAAAGTTTAACTGTAAGAGGACTTTATATCTAGCTGCGAAACACTCAATTCAATATAGTGCAAATCAATTTGTGACCGACAGACAGACAAGGCTAGATCGACTCCTCTGGTCACCCTGATCAAGAATATATATATAAATATGTATATATATATATATATATAAATGTCTATATCTATCGCGACTCCTTTAGTCTGTTACAAACTCCGTGCCAAACTTAATAGGTATACCCTTTCCTTCGGAAAAGTGTAATATAGGCTTCCCAAAAATTATATAAGTAATACTGATCAAATTGATTTTTATTTCTGAGCGAAAAAAAATTCTAATTAAATTTTGATTGTAAAAGATCAAAATCGAAATTTAAGTGTTATTTTTAAGCGAAAAAATAAAAATCAGAAAATGATTTATAATTTTAAGCGAAAAAATATAAAACGAAATTTAATATCAGTCCCTGATAATTACTTCTGATAATTAATTTAAAAATCAAAAATAAAAATTGATATTGCATATTTTTCGAACGAAACAGCATATTGGAAAAAAATGTTTATGTATCATTGCAAGGCTGTTGGCGTGACAGGTAATAGCTCAGACATTACCCTTACAATACCGGTCCATTTCCTTTTGCCCATACGATTTCCTACTTAGGTTTTGCATGAATAGTAGCTGGAAAATCAGGCTGGAATTTCCCAAGTAATTTTCAGAAATAATTATTATGTTTCGATTTCAAAATAAGTATCGTAAAATAAGACTTATTTTCTGACTTTTAAACAATAATCAAAATATAAGACTTATTCTATGATTAATAAATAAATCTTACGATTTGGAAGATAATTTTCAATTTTTATAAAAGTATTAGAAAATAAGTATTAAATTTTAATATGTTAAAAAAATAGAAATTAATACTTCAATTTCAATTTTTAAATAAAAATTACAAATTAAGTTTTTTCTATTTTTGAGGTATTCCATATATCAGGGATCGCAAATAATAATTATGACATCGATTTTTTTTTCAAAAAAATCATTTGGCTTAAAGTGCTCTAGGGACACATGAGATACACCAAAGTTATTGAATTTAGACGAAATTTCCAAACAACAAAAACAATGCAAAAATTAGCAAAAAAAAAAAAAAAACACTCATACCACGCCGTATACTAGCGTATATATAACATAACAGCCCATACTTCGCATACATACATAAAAATTTTTGCAAATAGGCCATTTCGTTCGCAAGAATGCAAAGTCAATTTTTATTAATGATTTTGAAAATAAATATCAGAAATAATTATTATTTTTCAATCTCAACATAAAAATCAAGAAATAAGACTTATTCTATGATTTATAAATAAGTCTCACAATTTAAGACATATTTTTCAAGTTTTTTTATAAAAATCTGAAATAAGTCTTATTTCGTAAGATTTAAAATAAAATGATAAAATGAGATTTATTTTTCAATTTCCTTCAAAAAAATTTTAAATAATTATTCAATTTCAATTTTTATAATAAATCTTATAACACAATGATACAGCGTTTCGACACTTTTTTTTCTAATGGTTATTTTATTTTAGCTTAGGGCTCCCTCATTCTAAAAGGTCATTGGTTTGATGGATTTAAGTAGCGTTTCCGAGATATGGCCCAAAATGTGAAAAAAGTCAATTTTCTCTACTTTGCGACATATTTAGGGCCATAACTCAATTACCGTGTAAGCGCATATACCTAAATTGGAAAGGTGGAGACCGTGCGCAAATTTTAAGTGCCTAAACGCCAGCGTACGACTATAATTGTGGCTCCTATGAAATCAGAAAGGCCATTTTTCGCTCATATTTTCACTTTTTTTTTCACTCAATTATCGAGCCATATCTTAGCAAGCAGTGCAAATTATCCCAATATTAGGCAAAACAATTTTTGCGAGAACCGTAACGATTATTTAAAGCCACAGAACTCGACGATCGGATGACAAATGTGAAAGTTAAAAGCAAAAAACTGCATTTTTATACCCAGCGTAAGCGGGGTATATTAGTTTTGTGCAAATCTTGTAACAGGGAGAACTAAGCTCCGGAGATATAGAAAAATATATACAGAAATGATCAGGATCAAAAACTGAATCGATTTAGACATGTCCGTCTGTCCGTCCGTCCGTCTGTCCGTCTGTCCGTCTGTCCGTCTGTCCGTCCGTCCGTCTGTCCGTCCGTCCGTGGTCGGATCTCCTCCGAAACGGCTGGACCAATCAACTCGAAATTTGGCACACAGCTATATCGGGATCCGAGTATGATCCTAAGTAAAAATGGGAGACATCCGCCCACAGCCACGCCCACAAATTAATATAATGTGTTTTCAGTAAAATGCTTGTAACTTGCGAACCACTCAACACATTCCATTGATATTTGGTGTACTGGTAAACTTCGAAAAGGGACACATCCTGGCAAAAAATGGACGCCGCCCTCCTCGAGCCACGCCCACAAATAAGCCCAAAAATAAGGGCTTATCGTAACTTGTGAAGTAAAAGGCGTAGAAGCTGCAAATTCGCAGCATAAGTTCACCAAGGCGAATGAAAGGTGTAGGAACAAAAATTTATGTAGCCCGCCCACTGACACGCCCACAAATGAAGATTTTTCGTAACTTCCGAAGTAAAAGGCGTAGAAGCTTCAAATTCGCAACATAGGTTCACCAAGGCGAATGAAAGGTGTAGAAAAATATTTTATGTGGCCCGCCCACTGCCACGCCCGCAAATGAAGATTTTTCGTAACTTCCGAACTAAAAGGCGTAGAAGCTTCAAATTCGCAACATAGGTTCACCAAGGCGAATGAAAGGTAAAGAAAAATATTTAATGTGGCCCGCCCGCTGCCACGCCCACAAATGAAGATTTTTCGTAACTTCCGAAGTAAAAGGCGTAGAAGCTTCAAATTCGCAACATAGGTTCACCAAGGCGAATGAAAGGTGTAGAAAAATATTTTATGTGGCCCGCCCACTGCCACGCCCACAAATGAAGAATTTTTCGTAACTTCCGAAGTAAAAGGCGTAGAAGCTTCAAATTCGCAACATAGGTTCACCAAGGCGAATGAAAAGTGTAGGGAAATAATTTGTGTGGCCCTCCCACTGGCACGCTCACAAATAGAGAAGCAAAATATAGTGCGCTGATAATGTCGGGACGCTGGGTATTTCAAAGTCGGGCTTGACCGACTTTAGCTTTCTTACTTGTTATTTTTTAAAAACTTGGGTATTTGAACTAACGAAATTTTAAATATTAATGAAATAAAAGAGCTTTAAAACTAATTATATAAGTATATTTTAGACCGTTTCACATTTTCAATTTTTTCGAAATGAAAATGGGGACATTTTTTTTTCGAAATCTATTAAAAAAAAAAACAAAAATTTTGGTATATAAAACTTTTATAGTTTCGAAGGTTTAGACGTCGCGCAAATTCGGTAAAGCTTTTTGCCTAAAAAAAGGAGATTTTGAAAAATTAGGAAAAACATTGCATTACTAATTTTATAATAACTCTTGACTCGTTTGTCCGATTTGAGTATAGTCTTATATAGCTTATTTTAAAGGCAATTAAATTTACCAGATTCCCTCCTTGGGCATAGAGACATTTTGATAATAATTTTAGTGCCTACAAGCGTTCAAAGTTCATTTATCATAAAATTTCGAGAAACATTTTAGCTACATGGAGTCATTTAAAAATTCTTTTAAAAAATTTTGGATCAGTTTTTAGTTTATATTTGAATGCAGATTAATGAACAATTTTATGAGGAAGATTTTGATGTGCCACAAGCCTATTAAAATAATTTATTTTAGCAAATATTTAGAAATTGAACTAAATTGAAAAAGTGGAAAAAATTTATTTATCACAACAATGCGTTTTATTTAAAATTTGATACAATAGTTTTTATACCCGACACACTCTGTATCGAGGGTATATTGCGTTTGTGCGGTTGTATGTAACACCCGGAACCAGTCGAGATAGACCATACAAAATGTATATAGAAATGATCAGCGTCACCAGGAGATTCGATTTAGCCATGTCCGTCTGTCTGACCGTCTGTCTGTCTGTCTGTCTGCTTGTATACAGTTTTCTTATCGAAGGAGTTGAGCTATCTTGATGAAATTTGGTATGCGTACTTACAGGCCCATGAGTAAGAACAAGTTCGAGAATGGACCCGATCGGACCATTTTTAAGGGTACCTCTAGTACTAGGGTCTGTTATGAAAATCACAAAAACTGCTCCAAAACCGATGTTTTACAAGATATATTGATGAAATTTGGCATTTGAACATATTTTAGGCCAATTAATGTGATTTACAAAAATTAGAAAAATGGGCGTGGCAGAAGGGCGTTTTTCGAAAATTGTCTCCTACACCCGAAATTCAAATGGGACTTGAACGAAAATTGGCCCTTATGCTTCCTTTGTAGCCTTAAACATCCTTCCAAAAAATTTCCTTGATCGGTCCATTTTTAAGGGTACATCCAGTACTAGGGTCTGTCACAAAAATCTTAAAACTGCCCCAAAATCTGACTTTTTCCAAATATTTTAATGAAACTTAGAATATGCGCGTATATTTAAGCCCCCGATTAGAATTCCGAAAAATTGGAAAAGTGGGCGTGACAAAGGGGCGGTTTTCATTAAGAAATTAAACAAAAGTCGGTGTATGGGGCACCTTATGGCCTTAAACAACTCCTGATATTAAAAATTATTTGAAGATGTGTGTCTGTGTCGGGTATTCTGTTGTCAGGCTCGCCTAACTATAACACCCTTACTTGTTTTATTAGTGTTTGGATGTGTTTTATGAAACTCAACAACTTGTAAAATTTCGTTCTGTTGCTCTTCGTCCTTTGTTAATGTGTTGTTTAACCCTGGATGGCTACTCTTCGTCGAATCGACGAAGCACTTTCATTTTATTTCGCATAAGGAGCAGTGCTGTCGAAATGATTACTATAGTAGTTTTTTTGCTCCTTTTTGTCTTGCCGTACTACTTTACTACTCCTTTCGCTAACGTACTACTATTTGGTTGTAAATAAATTTTGTAACAGCTTCTTTGTGTGGTGCTAATTAACTATCTGGAAAGCCTATATTATTATATATACTATAAGTACGGTGACGATAAATTGAAATTGAATTGGGTTTAACCCCTGCCCCCCCCCCCTCCCCCTTTGCCACGGGCCTGCTCAAAAGGGTTTTGCTGGTATATTTTGAAATGCGTTCGTCGTTGACGAAGAGTTAGCCAAAAATTGAGAAAAGTGAGCGATGGCAAAGGGTAGTTTTCATAAAGTCAATAGCTTTCAGGGACTAAAAGCGGTTATGTTTTGCCAATATTCCGATTAATGTTTAAAGAACTTCGATTAGAACATAAGCTGACGATGAATCAAGGAGCTATATTATTCCAGCAGGCATTTTGCCTGCTAAATAAAGCCATTGAGCTTGTTTATGATTAGAAATTTTGTTGTTTTAGTCCAAACTAACGAACTTGTTAGATAATATGACGGTACCTTATGATATTTGTCCTTTCGTAAGTTCGTATGTTTAAACTGGATGGTAAATTTTGTCATAGAATACGACGATTATCAATTTAGCATTTTCTTTCAGCCAGTAAGGAGCAAGAATGTCATTTTGTTTAAAGCTTGAAAATGATAAGCCTCAATAGTGTATTTTCGTTAGCGTCCTTTTTGTCTATTGACGTAGCTATTTACGACTCCTTTCAGGCAAACTACAAAAAAAAATTTTGGTTTTACGCATTAATTATTGTAAGAAAAAAGCTTCTTTGCCCATTTTGAGCCCTAATAACTATGTTCTGGAAGACCTATATGCATATACTATAAGTACGGTAGACGATAAATTGGAAATTGTTAATTAAGCTTTCGGTTTAACCTCTCCAAACGCCACCCCCCTCCCCCTGCAGCACGTTGGCCTGCTCAAAAGGGTTTAATGCAAACTGGTAAACGTAGTTTGAAAATGTACGATTCGTCGATTCGACGAAGAGTAGCCATAAATCGTACTAATAAATATAGTGTAGCCATCCAGGGTTAATATTTTTATAAGTCCAATAGCTCGTTCAGCGGGATCGTTAACAACGCTTATGTTTTGAACAATTTCCCGCATTTGTTTGAAGCTCTCGTTAGTGGACCAGCTCGACGGATGCAATGCAAGGAAGCTATATATATATTATATATATATACATAGTAAAAAGGAAAACGAAAAAAATCACGAAAATCAAACGAGCTTTAAATTAGATGCTTGCCAAGATTATCCCGTTTTAATTGTCTGTGTGTGTACGTGATAGCCATTTCCCGAAAAAGTTTTTGGAAACTTTTTAGATGTCCCAGTAGTAAATGGGATAATCCCAGCAACCATTCTGTGTCCTAAAAGGCTCATATATGACTCCTAATTGGAGTCGGAAGCCCTCATAATAAACTCCTTTGGGAGTCTAAAACAGCGTGTTTCTCTTCTTGCAAAGGTCGTCTTATATGAGTCCGAAGTCATATAACGATGGAAAAAATATTGGAGTCATATATGACTCTTTCCGCTCTCAAATCTGACTCTTACTTACGCTCAAATTAGAGCCATATGTGACTCCTTCCGCACTCATATTTATGAGTTTACAAATAAAAAGACTTTTTGAGTGATATTTTTAATGGTTTGCTATAAAAAAAAATGTGTTGATAGATACACGCACATTTCTCGATTTTTACGTATTTATAATGTCAAATAATATTTTCAATGTCCATTTCTCTCTCCAGTGTGGGATTTGAACCTCGGAAATCTCGCTTTCTAGTCGTGTGCTCACTCGAAATTTTTTTCGTTTATTTTAAATTCAAAAAAAAAAATGTATTTTATTTTTCGTATTTTCGACATATTTCGGAGCGCTCCGAAAATTTTTGCTAGGTAAATTTCTATTTTTATTTCTTGAATGTATTTCCATTCAGCTTTATTTTTACCTTTTTTTTTAAAACATCACATTATCCTTTTGAATTTCTATGCGTGCACTTAGTTTTAAAAAATCTTCATTCGAATACGCGATCGGAAGAATACTTCAACATACGTTTCTGAATGTTCCCTGCAGTAACGAGTGAATCAATTATTCCAAATAGAGGAGATCCTAGGGATAGTAGGTCAATTCGAAATTCTAATATTCGAAGATCGAAAAAGATCGATTTTGTGCCCATTTCGAATTCAATAATCGAATACTTAATTTATAATTTTTAATATACTTCGTATATTAAGAGAAAATAGTCGTGGCGTATAGGTGACTCGTATCGGAGTAGTTTGAATGTAATTGCAATCAATGTGGGGTTGATAATTGCTTAAGTAAATAAACATGTACGTGTTAAAACACATTAAGGCCCGTTCGCCATTCGTGCTCGCCGTGAACTGTTTTACTAATTAGCTGGGTTTTCATGCGTTTCTCTTCACCAAAAAAAAAAAAACAAACCAAAAATTATTCTCAAAGAAACATGTGATGTTATAGTCCGACAATATATGCCTATACATAGACATAATAAATTGGTTCCATTTTAAATATAATGACATATTGATAAATGAAATATCTTGATATTGGCAAATACCAGAAGCGATTTTTTATAAAGGCCATGCCCAATTCCGTATTTAAATAATATCTAAAAACAAATCATAGCAGCTCATGAGTCGACTTTCATTCAATTCCTTGGTGCATTTTTTAAGGAGTAGAATTTTTTCTTAACTGCGCTTCTGTCACGGCCCCTTTTCCAAATTTTGAAAATAAAATCAAAAGGACATAAACACATAAAACAAAAAAAAAAAGCACAAATTTTAAATTGCATTGAAATATCCGACTGAATGCATCTTTTGGGTGGTCCTTTACTTTTTTTTACACACCTCAGGTGTACAAAGGTAGATGTAACCAAAGTTCTCAAGCAAGTCCGTTATCTCGCTCAATGGCGTAGTGAGGCATTTCGCCGCCCCGGGTTCAATAGAGGAAATGCTGACCCCAAGCCCTAAATAAAACAAGTAAGGGTATTATAGTGAGGCGAACCTGACAATAGAATACCCGACACAGACACATATCGCACACTAATCACTAAACCGGCACAATTCAAAATTTTTTCAATAAATTTTTTCATGTTCGTCAACACTTTACTGCAGGAAAATGAGCACTTGGAAATTTAACATTGATATTTATTGATTCTCCAGTTAATTAAGAATAATATAAATTTAGAAAAGAAATTGTTTTTACAGGCGTCGAGAGTTATTTGCTGTTTGCCCGAGAAATGCAAAATTTTGAGTTGTGCCGATTTAGTGATTAGTGTGCGATATGTTCAAATAATTTTTAATATCAAGAAGTGTTTAAGGTCATAAGGGCCCCATATACCGACTTTTGTTAAATTTCTTTATGAAAACTGCCTCTCACTTCTCTGAGTAATGGCACATTCAAGGAATTCCAAAAGCAAGAATAATCTCTATTGTTCTTCTTTGTTTTTCTTTTCAGTTTTTCTCACCCTCCTTGCTCAGGCAGAGTTCAACGACTTTCAGGAAAGTTTTTTTGAAGGATTTCGGGAGTTTTCTTAAGTTTTGATTTTTTTTTTTCATAACTTTTGCCAATCATTCAACTTTAAGCGAAAGATTCAAGAAGAAAGCGAAAAAAATATTTTGAAAAAATTTTTCGCTCAAGATTTTTTAAAATTTTATTTTAACGACCAAAAAATGCTCAGTTCGTTTAATTTTTAAGGTTTTTAAATTGCTAATCTTTTGTTTTCTCAAATGTGAAATTCCAAAATAAATTTAAAAAAATGTATGTCCGATAACCTGTCGTAAATGTTAGTGCCTTAGATCTAAGTTATAGTAACAATTGTGTTATGATTTATAACCAAATAAATAATTAAATAAATAAACAAAAACAAGTAAGAAAGCTAAAGTCGGTCAAGCCCGACTTTGAAATACCCAGCGTCCCGACATTATGAGCGCACTATGTTTTGCTTCTCTATTTGTGGGCGTGGCAGTGGGCGAGCCACATAAATTATTTCCCTACACCTTTCATTCGCCTTGATGAACCTATGTTGCGAATTTGAAGCTTGTACGCCTTTTACTTCGGAAGTTACGAAAAATCTTAATTTGTGGGCGTGGCAGTGGGCGGGCCACATACAATTTTTTCTTACACCTTTCATTCGCCTTGATGAACCTATGTTGCGAATTTGCAGCTTCTACGCCTTTTACTTCGGATTTACGAAAAATCTTCATTTGTGGGCGTGGCAGGGGGCGGGCCAGTTAAATTTTTTCCCTACACCTTTCATTTGCCTTGGTCAACCTATGTTGCGAATTTGAAGCGTCTACGCCTATTAATTCGGAAGTTACGAAAAAATCTCCATTTGTGGGCGTGGCAGTGGGCGGGCCATATAAATTTTTTTCCTACACCTTTCATTCGCCTTGGTCAACCTATGTTGTGAATTTGAAGCTTCTACGCCTTTTACTTCACAAGTTACGATAAGCCCTTATTTGTGGGCGTGGCTCACGGAGGGCGGCGTCCATTTTTTTCCAGGATATGTCCCTTTTCGTAGTTTACCAGTACACCAAATATCAATGGAATGTGTTGAGTGGTTCGCAAGTTACATTTTACTGAAAACACATTATATTCATTTGTGGGCGTGGCAGTGGGCGGATGTCTCCCATTTTTACTTAGGATCATACTCGGATCCCGATATACCTGTGTACCAAATTTCGACTTGATTGGTCCAGCCGTTTCGGAAGAGATCCGACCACGGAGGACGGACGGACAGACGGACGACGGACGGACGGACAGACGGACATGTCTAAATCGATTCAGTTTTTGTTCCTGATCATTTCTATATATATTTGTCTATATCTCCGGAGCTTAGTTCTCCCTGTTACAAGATTCGCACAAAACTAATATACCCCGCTTACGCTGGGTATAATTAGCAGAAAAGGCGCAGAAAGCTGCGCTGTTAGTGTGCTTCTCTTATTTTGGATAACATTTCTCTTAAAGGCTTCGCCTCAGTTCGGTAATAAATGCCCGCGGAAATTCTTAGGCTATTTCGCCAAGGAAAAAAAAGGTATCGTAAAAATGTTCTAAGGATTCCTGACGGCATAAACAGCTGATTTAAATTTAAATTTGAATTTAAGTTTCGAAATGGAAACTTATTTGTAAGTATTGTTAAGACACCTTCAAACTATTTTTACATCAACTGTCACTTTTCTGCGAGAAACAATTCAACTTCAATTATTTCTGCTAGGAAAGCCTGGTATTTTATGGTACTTTTTTACCGAACTGAGGCCAGCCGTGAGAAATGCCGCATGAAATTTCTGTCAAGAATTTTCCGAAGCTTTTTTATATGGAATTTTTCATTCCTAGCCGAACTGGGGCCTTAGCTTAAAAGGAATAGTAAAAAAAAATCGACATTCGGGGTAAACCCGTTTGTTTATGCCACAAATTTCAATTGGTCGTCCGACCAAATAATGGGGCAATGGGAAATCTTTCGAAGATAAGAAGAAAAAACCAACCACTTACCATTCGAATTGCACTGCGATGCTGATGCTGACTTCGGATGATATTGAGCATATAGTAATATAGTGGACACTTACAACAACAACCGAAATCCGTGGTGAACTAGTGATGCTATAATTTTTTGAGTACTCACTGAAATTTATAACTCAACATACTTGCGTTGAAATTTTTTAATGTTTTCTTGTTAATGTAAAACGATTTTAGTTTTTTATGATAGTTTATGCAATTCTGAACCCTTTTCCTTCAGAAGAGCTCCAAAAATGTATAGTTTATGCATTCTATTTATCATGATATGTAATAAGTACTTGAGCCACTAGTTATGTATCGAGCAATTTTAGTTATGATATCACTGAATATTGCATATCAGCTGTTCTGTGGTGGAATCCAAACTTTTTAAGAATCGGTCATATTCGGCGCATGAGTACTCTGATTTAGCGTTCCTCAATAATATGAGCAAAACTTTATCTAATTATTTTTAATTGTATAAAACTAACATATTTTACTGAAAAATAAAATGAGTTCTTATGAAAAACCATTGATTATTACTTATGCATATCTGATTTTTAACAAAAATTTTAGTTCATGTTACAAGATTATAAAATATTTGTTAGACCGGAACCGGAATTTTCAGGGGGCGTGCTACGTTTTTGATTTTTCCATAATAATGCATGCACAGGGGGCCTACTTCAATTCAACACACACGTTTTTTGCCAAGTTCCATCTATAGTACTATATGGTTAGAAGTAAGGGTTAGTAATGCGAGTAGTCGCATTAAGAATATTCACCACTTCGGAAGTACTGCAGACGTAGTGAATTTTCCGGCTGGGGTTGGATACTTTTCGGGCCGATTTGATGCTTATTTGGCTACGAAAGAAAAGATGTTGGTGGCAACGCTGAGCACTGATCGCCAGTCAGTGCTGTCGTGTTTGTATCTTAGAAAATAGAAAAATGCTTATAAAAAGGTACTTATTATAAAATACACGGATCAGTGCTGTCGTTTTCAATTTAGGTTTAGTAACTCGAGAGTTGGAGGAACAATTCCATTAGATTGCATGAGAAAGAAAGAGAAGCGCAGAACATTTAACAAACAACCGTCTTTTTTCTTCGCTCGTCTTTCTCTACTTACTTAATTGTTTCAGAACATTTGTTCGTCTGTCTGACTCTCGACTAATCTAACTTGTTGTTTTTAGTACTATTTTGGCATATTTTGTAGTACTTTTATGAAATCAAATAATATGGGTGGGATATATAATTTTTTAACGATGTTTTATTTTCTTTCTTCGAAACAAATTATTATGTATAGTTTTCGTTTTTTAAGAAAATATGTTTGACGTATACTTGTTTTCTTATATATAGATTTTCATTTTTCCAAAACTGTAGTAATATCTGTATTTTTGTAGTGTAGTAGTATGGGTGACGAAACTGAAATACTACAATTGTAGTACTTCCGACAGCACTGACACGGATTATATTGAAAAAAAAAGCCAATGAGGCCTTCTACACTAGGCAACTTTAGTTGCGCAACTAATATCGAATTCTCTTTTGGAGTTGCTTTCGTGTCTACATGGGCCAGCAACTCGAGTTGCTCGATCATCAAAAACAGCCCCGACGCCATTTTCACGTTTGAAAGTAAGAAAGAGATGCACAAAGCGTATCGCACAAAATTGCCTGTACGAGCAACTCGCGACAGCAATTTTCCCCTTACCTTCCCCGTACCTCGTCTCTTCCAACAAATTCGCGAGTTGCGCAACTAAAATTGATTTGTGTAGAAGGCCTCAATAGAAGAGAAAACAAGAGCACTCTAGGGGCTTTCATTTGAAATCGTCGAAAACTCGCAAAACAAGAAGGCCAAAATATGAATGAATGAAATTTTGTATGAAAAATTGTACACTTTCTTGCTTTTTCAATCTTTTCACTTTTAAGTGAATGCCCAAATTGTTTTTTTCTGAATTTTAAAACCAGATAAATATATGCGAGTAAAAAAGTTTTCGTATGCCTACCAGACATTTGATTTTCACCGCAAAATGAAGCTATAACAAAATATATTTAGAACCAAAAGGTAGTACGTGAATAATAGAATTGAAGTAAGTCGGCTTCTACATTGAACGATTATCGACGCGATTTTCACAACGATTTTTTCAAATTCCCTTTTGAAATTGTCTTCTGTCGGTGTTCGCTTCTACACTACACGATCTGCAAGCAACCGATTTATACTTTGTTGTGTTTTTCTTATGACATTCGTTTATTGGATTTATGCGAATTAAGTAAGTAAGTAATAAAATAAGTGATTGTGACGCATTTTAAAATATATAAATTAAATTAGAATGGATTCAGACACTTCATAAAAAATTATTCGAACAATTCTTTGAAACTGTTTTCCGTTCTACGAACGGCGGGAAAGGCAACTGTCAAAAATCGGCATGGAAATCGACGACATGGCTAGTACAAACGATTTTGACCGCTTCACTTTCGTCTCTCCTCCCTTGCCTACAAACGCAAAAATCGGTGAGTGCTGTTGGCCGACAATCGTCCAATGTAAAAGTAGACTAAGTAGTGCGGTGAGACAAAACGAAGTACATAAAAAAGTACTATAGTAGCATTTCGACAGTACCAGTGCTGCCAAACTGATACAATTGTATCAAAAGTGATACTTGTTTTCCAAATGATGCGTAGATACTTTTTTTCGGAATTTGATACCTTTTTTGTTTTGAGGGCTATAATGAAACAATTTTCAATCAATGGAAAATACTTGCATTTGACAAAAATGTAAAGATAATCGATGACATTGAGGAATTTTGGGGCAACGTTTCAAGTATGAAAAACACAAATCTAAAACAAACACATTGCTTTGTTGTTGCAAAGAAACTAAAAAGTCTAAAAATTTCATATAATTTGACAGTTTAGTTTTAGATTTGTTGTTCTTGTTGTAATATTGATATCACCTTGTTAAATACACCATTATTAGAACTAAACTAAGAACTAAACCTAGTGCCTACACCTTGAGTTGAAGTATGTACATATGTGTATTTTAAGCCCGTTTGTTATGTTTGTAAGCATATGAATAGCTGTTTTTGTTCCTTTTTTATCTTTTGAAATTGTGAAAATGAAGACTTAATTTTTTTGACATTGAAATTTGAAGTTTTTTTTGAAATTCTTATGCGCCCGGATGAAAGTAAAGAGTTTCCATTTCTTAATTTAGTAGAGTTTTCTCAATTTTTTATGGACATTTTCATTTCAAATTACACTTTTGATACTTTTCTTAAGAAATGGTGATACTTTTTGATACTTTTGAAAAATTATTTTGATACAATATTTTTTGAGCGAGTGGCATCACTAGTGTTGAAACGATACCATTTAAGTATCGATACCAGTACTCATTTAATGTATCGAGATAAAGTATCGATACTAGGTAGTACTTGCTCAAGATTAAGTAAATTTTTATGATTCTTGGTATTTACACATCATAACACAGGTAACACAAGACTTCAGTGTTTTAAAACAAATACGGCACTTTGCACCAGGGTTGGAACTTTACTGCAATTGCAGTAGATCTACTGCGTTTTTTTGAAATTTTTTACATCTACTGCGACACTGCGAAAAGCTTAAAATCTACTGTGATTTTCGTCCCTGGTGTCACTCGATTTTTTTTTTTTTTTAACAAAACTCCTAACGATAACTACCAAAAAAGTACCAATTTTGGTTATACATTATCAACACCGCAATTCTATTTGTAACAAAGATACTATTGTTGTCCTTGTTTAATATCTTGCATTTTCCATTTAAGGTTATATGTCGCGATATTAACAGTTTGGCAGCTGATATAACAGAAAAAAATCTTGTCAAAAGTCTTCGCTGAACATTGGAAGACGCGCAATATGGAGAAATATTTACATGAAATGTACTTTTTGTTTATTTATTTTTATTTGTTTTTTTGAAAATAATAAAATATATTTTTGTTATAAAAACAGATTTGTAATGAGTTTCTTTTTTTACTGCGCAAAATTCAAATCTACTGCTTTTTTTGTTAAAACTGCTGCACGTTCTTCTACGCGAAGTTCCAACCCTGCTTTGCACTTGTGTAATCCAAGCGCGTAATATGGATCCAGACCTTAGACTTGGCCATTTCTTTTTGAATTACTGTTTCTTGTCAGTGCTGCCAATAATTTGGCGCAGGTTTTACCTTAAGTTAATTTATAAAAATCCCTTTTCCCTTCCTAAGAAAATGCTTAAGAAAAATCCATATCAAAATGAAATCGAAAAAGTCCCTCAAAAAGGGAAAACCCCCTCAAATTTGCAGCACTAATACAAGGAAAATATTACGAGTAAATAGTGACCTTAAAGTATCGATACCGCGAAAATACTTGGTGGTAAGTATTGAGTACAAAATATACTCAGTATCGACTAAAAGTATTCGATATCAGTAGTATTTACTCATTTTGTTTCAACACTAGGCATCACTGGACAGCACTGTCGCCAGTTATTTGCGGGATTTCTTTCCATTAAGACGCAGGAGCTGGGTTAACGCATGCCATAAACGAATTTAAGTTATTTCAAGTGATCGGTTGCTTGAAAAAGAAAGCGCTTTTCTTTGTATCTCTTGCGCAGCTTTTGAGAATATCAATCGCGAAAAGATTCATGCGCGCCAAGACCATGCACCAGCCGATAACGCACTCTCGAAAAAATAGAAATAAATTCAAATCCTAAAAGGAGCATTGACGTGCTGTTATTTTGTGTATGCAAGGTGTTAACGGCGTTTCATAGCACCAATGTAGAATCAAAACATAATAATAAGCCGTTAATTTTTCGAACTTGCATTGTAATTGTAATTTTCTATGTACTCGTCTTTGTTAAAAAGACGCATTTAAATATCCTGTACACTTGAAACAATCAAGTTTGAAAGTGATAGAGAGAGAGAGAAGAGCGAGCGAGAGAACGACAACACCAACGAATTACTGCTTGGCGCGCAAAGAGGAGCAACGAACAAATAGAATAAGAAGGAGAAAAAGGAAACACTAGCGCGCACATCAAGAAAAAAGAGAGAAAAAAAAAAACGAAATCGGACGAATTCTCATTTTAAAAGCAACAACAAAACCCATTATCACTTGGGAATTTGAAAGTCAAGCGGAAAGAATTGTCAAAAGAACAAAAAAGACAAAAACGATATTTTTATAAAATATATTTTTTAGAAAATAAAAACTACAGAAAAAGGAGCACGAGATAAAATGTCGTCGTTTCAAATCTATCAGGATGCTGGGAAAGAGAATCCGCCGAATTCAAAAGGAAATAACGTTGGTGCAGGCATTTTAAAACAAAAAACCCATAAATTGGTAAGGAACTACTCTTATTTTTCTGTGCTCAATATTTTGCCATTTTCAATAGGCTTCAAAATTTCGCAATTATTTCACAATCCTTCACTGTACCATGCATATACCAAATGGAACGCATGCGCAGCGGATGACTCTGGCATAAGGTATTGCGCCGAATGCGAATGCGAGAGAAAATTTGTTTATTTTATGCTTTGATCTGCATTTCGCTTATGCGTCTAATCAGGGAACAGTTGAATTCGAGCAAAATTAGATGAGGCTCTTCTTGAAGTCATCGAATTTCAACCTTGAATTCTCATAGTAAAGCTCTCTACTCTATGATATTCAATGCTTTTGCTTATCTTCCCATAATCCGCTTTATATGAAATTATCGCTTTGTTGGCTAATCTCCGCTGTAGAACAATATCCACGCTCGCCAGCTATGATATCATGTGAACATATTTCCGTTGCAACATTTTTCCATATCTATATGGATCTGTAGGAAGTTATTATAAGGAATTTCATATTCAAAAATACATGTTCCAGGTTTTACTAGTGTTTTATATACGTATATATATATATTGCATATGTATGTTTTTTTTTTTTTATTGAGCTTTATAAAATTCACCCATTACAGGCTCTTCGTCAAGCTGGCAGCAATAATAAAACTATTAAAGATGCCAACATTGGTCCGACCTTTGGTCAAAAGAAATCAACAGTCGTCCCGGTTGTTGAACAGTTCAAAACATTTTCGGTCTACGAAGATAAGCCTGAGGACCAAAAGGCCCATCATGTTTCAGTGAATAAGCAACAAACAACTAAGTCAGCCAAAAGTGGTAGTGGTTATAAGGCATCATCATCGGCACCGGCAACAGTATCATCAAATACAGCTACAAGTCTAGTAAAAATCGATGAAGAAAGTGAATTACTGAACGCACATTTGAAGTGTGAACGAAAAGATATTGCTCCAAAGAAGTAAGCAATATCGTGAACACCTAAAATCGCTAGCCTTTAGTCCAGTTCCATACTAGGCGACAGTCGTCGCCGGAGACGCATTTTGTTTTGATGGCAAGGGAAGGCCGGAGAAGAGAGAGAACAGTACCCCTTTTTCTTCGCCGGCCATCTCTCGTCCTCAAAACAAAATTTGTCTCCGGCGACTGTCGCCTGGTATGGAACTGCGGCCCTATTACAGTTTTCGTAAACGCAAAAAAACGCAACGTAATGCAACATTTTGTAGTGAAATTTCAATACAAAATGTTGCATTACGTTGCGTTTTTTGCGTTTACGAAAACTGTAATAGGGCCCCTGGACTTGTGATTTTGAATTCTTTATTTAAGAATTTATTTTTTGGTTTTTTTTTTTTTTTTAAATGTTGTGTTTTGTTTTTCCCCCCCATCCTCACTTCCCTTTCGATATATTCAGCGATCTGTTGGATAAAGACTTAAATGGAAACAATGATGATGAGAGCGTCTTCAATACAACTCCCATGTCCGTATCGGATGTATTCTCCCCAATGTCAATTGATCGTTCGAATATATCGATCGATGTCGACGACAAAGAGAATCAAGCTGATTTGTTGCAACAACTACAACTCCAACAGCAAGCCAATGACTTCAATTTACTTTCTAATGCTAAGGATCAACAGCAGAAGAATGATGGTCAGCAACAACAACAACAAACACAGCAACGTGATGTAATCGACGTGCCACGTAATGATCGTCAAAGATTCTTTGAAGTTGTGGAATATCAAATGGACATACTGGAGTATTTACGTGAGAGTGAGGTGAGTTTATTAACCAAAACTGAGTTTCTCAAAAGAAGACGTACAAAATTGAATTATTGCTTTTTGGTGTTCTAAAAAACAGAATAAAAAAAAACAAAAAACCTCTTCGTGCGGTTGTTGCGAATTTAGCGCCAAAATTTTCCTCATGTCCTTCTCCTCTGTTACATGCATACCAGACACATGTGTATCTACTTTCGGAGTTTTGTTGGCTTCTTCTGGAAGCAGAGTAACATCTCGAGTAGGTAGAACAGCGTTTTATTCTTCTGCCTTACATTATTTTTGGCGCAATTGCAGTCTAATTGCGATATTCTTTTCATACTGAAAATCATTGCAATCGGCGAAGGGACTCACAATGAGCGCAAATGCTTTGTACTTGGCGCCTTTTTTATTTGTTATTTTCCTGTTTATTGTGTTTTTCTTCGCAAATTGTGCGCTCTTTTCTAATCACGACAGCATTGAGCATGATGCACTCTCAGTTTTTCTTTGCGTTTTTTTTTTTTTTTTTTTTTAATTTTCTTTTGCATTGTGCCCTTTGCGACACTCTCACGACCAACTCAACTTCCTCTGATCTTTTCAAATGCCAGAAAGTTGGAATTTCTTGCGAAGACACACATTTTTTTTTTACATCATAATGTGTCTGCTCTTTAATTTATTTATTCATTGGGTTTTTTTCTGTTTCTTTTTTTTTTTTTTCGTTTCTCTACACTGTCCTTTTTATTAGCTTGAGAATATATGTATGTACGAATGTATGTATGTATGTATGTATATACAATGTATATGTATCGTCTTCTCATGGCGTGCTTTCAAGAGTATTTCTCGCTTGGGAAACTATCATAATTACTTTCTTATGTACATATACTGAAGGAAGGGGCTCTCACCCTCTTCAGGGTTGAGCGTCGTCTATGTGTCTTGAAAGTCAATTTCGGATTCTTCGTGTTTGTACATCGTTTTGGTCTGCAGGGCACCCTTCCCTCGAAATATTGAGAATTGAAAAGTCCAAAAGCGGCAAACCACAATATCATTTTTCTATGCTTCGATCTATTCAATATCAGTTCAAGCCATGGCATTTCTCTTATTACTATCGACGTGAACTTCTAGAAAGGAAATTTTTATTCCTAATTCGCGAAAATTATTAAAGAAATTTAGAGGAACGCTTGTTTTTCAATTCTTTGTCCGAAACCCAGCTAACAATAAAGCTTCTTTGATTATTTGACCTTATTTAAAACGGAGCGCCAAAAATCAATTCGTTTTGAATAAATTTCTATTCATGTATACATGTGTGCATATTCCATTCCATAATTTGCCTCCAACGATTTCCTGTTACACATGAGGGCTGTCGTTCTCTCCTAATTTCGTGTTTTATTTAAATAAAAAAAAAAAAAAACACCAAGTAGGAAATTTTTGTTCATAAATATGGAAATATAATTATCTTATAAGCTCTCTTTAGACTTTATCAATTGATGGTCAATTGATTGGATAATATACAATCCTATGTGCTTTTTAATTTTTAGTTCCGAGCCCAATGCTCACATTCATTTCCATGTGGAATTTCCTATTGGGTAGCCACAGCACTATGTGGGCTTGTTGTTTCCTTATCAATATACGCAGCTGGTTAATGCGTATACAACTCGATTCTCTCTTTCTTTCTTTCGGTTTTTTTTTTTTTATCATCCTAGTTTTATTCCTTCATTCGCTAGTTTTTTGTTGTAATATATGCGATGCCACTTCATTATTTACACCGAGTGAGTGATTTTTTATTGGACGTGCTGTCTCGCGCCTTTTTTTTTTTTTTTTGTATCATTTTCTTAATTTCTTTTGTTTCTTTTCGGGCCTTTAGTATAGGTAACTACCGACCGAGATAGCATTTGGAAGACTGTTTTATAAGAAAAATCATATACGAGCCTTTTTCGAGCCCCCTTGGTGATTTAAAAGCGATTGATTACATGCACGATTAAAGGAAGACTCGAAAATGGCTCTTCAATGTGTTTCAAAAGCGATCCGTATTGAAAGTACAAAAACAACACAGAACAATCGAAAATTAATCACGTTGAGGATTGAAATATAATCATTCATCCTATTGCTATGTTATATTTCACTCAATATTTTACTCAAAATTGAATTGAATGGAATTTATATAACTCAAAAACGACTCGCAAATGATATCAAATATGACTTCCCAAGAAGAGTCGCGTCTAGGGTACCATTTTCTCCCGACAAAACAGTCATATTCGATCAGAAAACAAGCGCATTTATGATTAGTATAATCAGCCACGCTACGCGACTCGAATTCGAATCGCTTTTGATCAGAAATTTCATAAAATGTTGGGTGGGATAGGGCCAAATGTGATCCTTCGAAATTTTCCTATACTAGCACTACATTTTCAACGTTTTCTTTATTATCTCTGTTCTCTTCAATCTATTCACTTTACTTCATATCTTAATATATATTCCTCTTGTTCGTGCTCTTCATACATTCATTGAACAGTGTGCACGATCATACTTACTATTCGAGGGTTGTTTTTTCATATGCCTCCATTCTTGCTCTCTTCTGTGTATTTTTTTTTTTTTTTTTTTTTTTAGTATTATGAAGGCTTATTTGTAGTTTTGTTATCCTTGCGTAATGCACTTTCATATAACACCGATTTTGGTGTGTCTGACCTTTTGGGTTTGGAGTTGAAATAGACAGCTGCTGCTTTGTTGGATGATGGCTTGTGTTATTTTTCATGTGCTTTTTTCTTCTTTTTTTCCGATGTTCATGTTGTACTTGCATTTGGAGTTTTAGTCGTGTTGGCTATTATTAATTTAAAGTTATTGATTTTGCAATTAAAGAATCTCAATAAGTTTTATTTAAAAATTTTAATGGCGAATATATCAGTCGATATAGCATTATCCTCTAACGTGAAGTAGTATTGAATTGTTTGAAGAATTCATCGGAAATCGAATTTCTATACTTATTTAAATTTCTAAGCCTTTCGCACTGCTTCATCGCTAATTCGCGGTTGTATGAAACTAATTCTTTGTAGGCTCTCTTCTCCCGTTGCTGTAATTCATGTTCCTTGGCTTTCATTTCGCGATCACGTTCCATCATATAAGCATTCCAAGCTTGTTCTTTTATTTTCTCATTTTGATGACGTTCTTCTTGTGCCCGCTTACAATTTAACTGATCATTCTCGAATTTCAATTTCTCCTCAGTTGTCATACCACGATACATATACGGAAGACGTTTACTAGGATGAATGCAAGATTTTCCAATAGTTGGATCTTCGGATAATAGATCACTCGATAGCATATTGTAAATTTCGGCTAAATCATCTTCCATTTTCTCGCGTTTCTCACGTTCCCGTTCGAAGTGCTTTTCTTTGGCCAATTCCCTATTATAATCATTTACAGTTTGACGCATTTCTGAGCGCACGCGTTTCTCGGATTCGGAAATTTCTTGCAGACAACGTTCACGTTCCTCCAGCTGCAATGCTCTCTCAATCTCAGCTTGACACTTTGATAATTCAGCTTGTTTGCGTTCACGTATCTGTTGTTCAAGCCAAGCACTCTGTTGCTCAGATTGAAGACGACGACGTTCGGCGAAACTTAAGTCCTCACCATCGAATATCTGTGCACTTGAAACACTCAATTTTGTAGTGTTATCATCTCTTCGCATTGGTTGCGATTTTCTTAATGCATGCGGATCATTTAAATCGTATTCGCGTCTTTGCTCCTTACGTTGATAGTTACAACGATAGTAATTCATATCGTTTTCCTGCAAGCGACGTCGCTGCTGTTGTTCCAATTCATAACCACATAAAAGAGCAGTTTGTCTTTCAGTTTCTTCATTATAGCGGCGTTCGATCTCGAGCTCTTTTGATTGCTTCTCTTTCCGTTCATGCAATTGACCATCAAGAAAGGTGCTGTCAATCTGTGAAAGGAAATTTCAAAAATGAAATTGAAATGAACTGAATGAACTGAAGTATATACAAAGATGCTCCAGTTTTTTTTAAATTTTTTTTATTTGTTCTTACTCCAATAATCCTTTGTTTTGTATCGAAAATGCGTTTTTTGCGCTCTTCCTCGAACTGACGACGTCGTTGCAGTTTCATGGACTCCTCCAAGTCTTGGTGGGTTATTATTGCTCCATTGAACATTATATTTAATGAAAAATTGATGAAATCCCAAATGTGTCGCAAGCAGCTCCGTTTACTTTGTGCAATGCAACGTGACGTATATGCTTTGGTCTCTAGGAAACAGTTTATTTTGCTTTTGTTTCTTTGTACACTTTCTGTTGTTTGTTATTGCTGTTCGTTGCCTTGAACGTACGTACTCATTGTTTCCCCATTGGTTAGTCATTAAATTCATCCACCGCATTTGCCACAACCTATCTTCTTAAGGTTCTTTACTTAATGGAGAATCCAATCCCTTCAAATAGACTCAAGTTTGTTTTATTTTTTGTTTTACTTTCAAATTAACTTTTAGTGCCAAACAATTGAAGGACTAACGTAAGGTAACAGGTTGGCTGATAAGTCCCCGGTCTAACAAAGAAAAACACATTTTTTTGTCAAAATTCGTTTTTATTATTCAACATAGTTCCCTTCAAGAGCGATACAACGATTATAACGACCTTCCAATTTTTTGATACCATTTTGGTAGTACTCCTTCGGTTTTGCCTCAAAATAGGCCTCAGTTTCGGCGATCACCTCTTCATTGCAGCCAAATTTTTTCCCTGCGAGCATCCTTTTGAGGTCTGAGAACAAGAAAAAGTCGCTGGGGGCCAGATCTGGAGAATACGGTGGGTGGGGAAGCAATTCGAAGCCTAATTCATGAATTTTTGCCATCGTTCTCAATGACTTGTGGCACGGTGCGTTGTCTTGGTGGAACAACACTTTTTTCTTCTTCATATGGGGCCGTTTTGCCGCGATTTCGACCTTCAAACGCTCCAATAACGACATATAATAGTCACTGTTGATGGTTTTTCCCTTCTCAAGATAATCGATAAAAATTATTCCATGCCCATCCCAAAAAACAGAGGCCATTACTTTGCCAGCGGACTTTTGAGTCTTTCCACGCTTCGGAGACGGTTCACCGATCGCTGTCCACTCAGCCGACTGTCGATTGGACTCAGGAGTGTAGTGATAGAGCCATGTTTCATCCATTGTCACATATCGACGCAAAAACTCGGGTGTATTGCGAGTTAACAGCTGCAAACACCGCTCAGAATCATCAACACGTTGTTGTTTTTGGTCAAATGTGAGCTCGCGCGGCACCCATTTTGCACAGAGCTTTTTCATATCCAAATATTGATGAATGATATGACCAACACGTTCCTTTGATATCTTTAAGGCCTCTGCTATCTCGATCAACTTCATTTTACGGTCATTCAAAATCATTTTGTGAATTTTTTTGATGTTTTCGTCGGTAACCACCTCTTTCGGGCGTCCACTGCGTTCACCGTCCTCCGTGCTCATTTCACCACGCTTGAATTTTGCATACCAATCAATTATTGTTGATTTTCCTGGGGCAGAGTCCGGAAACTCATTATCAAGCCAAGTTTTTGCTTCCACTGTATTTTTTCCCTTCAGAAAACAGTATTTTATCAAAACACGAAATTCCTTTTTTTCCATTTTTTTCACAATAACAAAAGTTGCTTCACAAAAGACGCTCTATCTCACAAACTAATTGACTTACAGACGTCAAATTTTGACACGAATCATTTGAAGGTTGCCACTATATAAAAATAATATGCATTTAATACTAGCGACGCCATCTATGTGTCAGACCGGGGACTTATCAGCCAACCTGTTAGTAGCCCACCCCGTTCCTAGCCCTCATCTATTCCTGCTCCTCTCAAATTAAGAAACTTCAGAATAACGGGTTAAAGAAAGTTTTCTTCAAGCTTCAAAACTTTGATAAACAGCTTGCAACTATGACGTCATATCGTTTAGGGTATCACCAAATATTGAAAATATTTTGGCGCGCTTTTGAAACTCGCCGAAATTTTTGCAATGTCGGTTTATAATTTTTATTTTTTCAATATCTTCATAATTCATTCACTCAATCATTCATTATCGTCATCTTCTCCTTCTTCCTCGATAATGATGTACCTAGCTCATCCAGAACCCGCGAATGTCAATAGATATAATTCACACATTTTCCGTAAATGCTTTTTAAGTATTCACTTAATTTGCGTTCAACGATGTGCTTTACACAAACAACTCGCTTAACGAATAGCAATATTAACAACACCAACAACAAAAAACAACGAAAACTTTCAACAATCAATTTATGCATACATATATAACAACGAAGTAAAAATTTCTGACTGGTGTGACTTGACGACTTCCAAACATTGATACCGCAATTCTGGCTTCAAATCCGAAATTCTCGTCTCAAAAATAAGAGAAAAAGAAGAAAAGAAAAAGAAAAAAAACACAATTTGGCATGCAAAGCACATCGGCTCAAAAAATAAGACGAACTCGCCGAAGTCACCGTCGCCATCTCCATTGCCGTCTCTATCATTGATGGCAATACAGTCACAGTCGCAGGCTACGAACGAAGCTAGTGGAGAGAAGTCTTTCTAAAGAAATGTATACAATATAAAAAAAAAAAACCCTAAACGAAAAGAACAAATCTGTGCACTGATTCACTGTTGTTGAGCTTAATAGTCTACCTACCTACCTACCTACCTACCTGGACTTGGTTGAGGCTTGCCACTATGGAAATGTCATTTGGTCATTCAATCATTTAATCACTTCACTATATGTCTTTCAAGGTTGACATGAAAGAGAGAAATACGCAAATAGAAATCGACTCACGAGCAAAAAAATCAAAATTGAGCAATACTCAGCGGTTAAAAAAAGTTCGCTTAGTCAATAGTACGTTGTACAGCGTCGCGACTCCATATATTTCTTGGCAAATCGAACCTCCTCAACCCCCATGTAAGGGGGCATCCAAATTTCACAATTTTGGTCCCACAGAGCTGAAATTCGGAACAGAGCTTACGGTTGTGTCCCAAAATTGGAAAAACTTAACCTTGGTAATGCTCCCACGCCCACTCAAAGTTTCTAAATAGAGCACTTATGAACCCACCACAAATATAACAAGTAAAGGTGTTATAATCAGGCGAGCCTGACAATAAAATACCCGACAAAGACACACATATGTTCAAAGAATTTTTTAATATCAAGAAGTGTTTAAGGCCATAGGGGCCCCATATACCGACTTTTGTTAAATTTCTTTATGAAAACCGCCCCTTTCCCACGCCCTCTTTTCAAATTTTTTGAAATTCTAATCGGAGGCTTAAATATACGCTCAAATTCTAAGTTTAATTGAAATATATCGAAAAAGTCCGATTTTGGGGCAGTTTTGAGATTTTTGTGACAAACCCTAGCACTGGATGTACCCTTAATAATGGACCTCTCAAACAAATTTTGGGAGGATGTTTATGGCTACAAAGGAAGCATTATTTTCGTTGAAGCCCCATTTGAATTTCGGGTATAGGCGACAATTTTTGAAAAACGGCGTGCCACGCCCACTTTTCCAATTCTTTGAAATAATATTACTTGCCTTTAAACATGTTTAAATATCAAATTTCATCAAAATATCTTGAAAAACTTCGATTTTAGAGCAGTTTTTGTGATTTTCGTAACAGACCCTAGTACTGGAGGTACCCCTAAAAATGGTCCGATTGGGTCCATTCTCGACCATTGTTCTTACCCATGTCCCCGTGAGCACGTGTACCAAATTTTGTCAAAATAGCTCAACTTCTTCAATAAGATAACTGTATACAGACGGAATAAATCGAATCTCCTGGTGACGCTGATCATTTCTATATATATTTTATATGGTCTATCTCGACTTGTTCTGGGTGTTACACACAACCACACAAACGCAATATACCCTCGACACAGAGTGTGTCGGGTATAATGATAGGGATATAATGAGTTTAATACTGTTAATTGACAGAATCTTTTGATATGTTTTCATGCTGCCTTTTTGTTTCCTCTGCCCATTGGCAATGGCTTATTGTATTGATGTGATATTCAACGGAGATTTCTTTTTTTAATCCTTGTTCCTTTTCCTCAACGACTCGTAAGATGCAAAGTTATTATTTCGCATGACTTTGTCTTGAAAAAGCTTAAATGAAAATAATCATTCAAACGAAAGAAGCAAATCAGTCTCCAAAAATATTCAATAAACTTTCACTGCATCACACATCCAGACACGTACATGTTTTTGGCTACAGCAACAATTTACGTCCCGAAACATTCTATCGTCAATAACAAAACAATTTGCTTCCAATTTATCATATATGTACAGACAGACCAACTGACGGACGGACGAATGAACGAACGATATGTCAGACAAGTATCATCAGAAGTAGAATATTGGAGTATCCTCTTTGAACAATATCAATGCCGTGGACTTGCTAGCTCCACGTCTCTTCTCATATTTGGTTTTATATGATTTTTTTTTTTTTTTTTTCGTTACTTTTTCCTTCCATTAATTCCTCGTATTTTTGTATCTTTTGCAGAAAAAGCATTTACCCAAACCAAACTATATGCGACGTCAGCAGGACATCAATTATTCAATGCGTACAATACTGGTCGATTGGCTTGTTGAAGTCTCCGAGGAATATAACTTGGATACGGAAACATTGTACTTGTCCATATCCTATATCGATCGTTTTCTTAGCCACATGTCTGTGGTGCGCAGCAAATTGCAATTGGTCGGAACTGCAGCCATGTACATCGCAGCGTAAGTACTATTGCTATGAGGTGTACGGTTTGTGGGTATCTGTGGGGTTGCAGTTGTTGTTCGGTAATGTATGGCATTCTTCAATAACGTGGCGGATTATGTTATCTACTGTTTGATAGATTGTCTGCCACGTTAGCTCATAATAGAAGAGACGCAGATAGACAAAGGGAGAGATTTGGTGCCTCTGGCAGTCGGTTAATGTGGGAACTCTATTAGAGACCCTAAAGAAACGAATTTTAAGTGGGGAAATCCTCGTTTTATATTATTCTTTTGGTAATTGATGAGATTGTTGAAACAACATGCTATCCGAATAGTGGAAGTTCAACAAATAGAAGTCACACTGTAGAAGTAATAGTGGCAGTAGTAGGAGTGGAATGTTAGTGGTGACAAGCTACTCATTCAACTTCAATCGATGCGGTTGTCCTATGCATTGTAGTCATCCTCCTCCGTTGTCAATAAGTAAAAACGCTATTTAGACAAGTTTTGCTTAGCTTGTGGTTCTACACATTCAGTATAGCTACTTTCTCAATTGAAATGTAAATTCCTTTGCCACTGCTGCTAAGAGGGAAAGCAACGGAGACTGATTTGTCACAATTTATCAAATAGAAGCATCTTTCAGCATTGCACTGTTGTGATGTTGTTGGTGTTGTTTATACGCTTAGTTATGCCCGAAAATTGATCGTCTGTGCACAAATTGTAATTGTTGTGCCTTCGAGGATTTCGATTTTCGTGTTATTGTTCTTTTAAGGGGGGGATTTCCATGATTTTGGGAATCCAAAAATTTCGTCTCTTGACGACGATATGTACTGCAATTAAGGTTAGTAATTTTCGAAATACTGCTTACAATTTAAGAATGCATTTTGCATTGAGAGCTTGAGAATAAAAGATAAGATATTCACTAAAAAATGAAGAAAAATAAATATGAACTCAAAAGCGTAGAGAAACTTCTTCCAAACGTTTTATATCTCGACTTAGACCATTGTCCACTTTTCTCGATATACATAACTCTTGGCAATGTCATAAAACGTTGCCCAATTATATACAGTTATACAAAAAGTTACAGATCCAACAAATCAAAATTTCCATCACTTTCCCGCCTTCTAAACTCAGTCTTCTGAATTGGTTGGTTCCTAGTTTTTCCTGTAGAGCAGGAACTTTCACAAAAAAATTGTAATAATTTCTTTAAAATCCCACACGTTACGTTTTTCATCAGACCTCTTTTTTATTTCAATTATTTTTTGTTTTAGAAAATACGAAGAGATATATCCACCAGATTGTGGCGAATTTGTCTTCATAACGGATGATACATACACGAAAGCACAGGTATTGCGCATGGAACAACTGATTCTGAAGACCTTATCTTTTGATCTGTGTACACCAACTCCTTATGGCTTTGTAACGACATATGCTGTACTAACGGATATGTCGTCCGAATTGAAATTCCTTACAATGGTATGTCAATCTCATAAGCTATCTATTGTGTGTATATAAATGCATGTAATTTAATTGAAATAATAATTACTCTTTTTTACGTTGCAGTACATTTGTGAGTTATCTCTGCTGGAGGCTGATCCATATTTACGATATTCACCATCGCTAATATCGGCAACTTCTCACGCACTTGCACGGTATATACTTGACTATGTCGTTTGGACAGCGCACCTTGAAGAGATTACAAGTTATCGTTTAGAAGATCTAAAAGAAGTCTTTTTACGTTTATGCAAGACACATAAGGCAGCTCTAACGTTACCCCAGCAGGCCATACAAGAGAAGTACAAAGGGAAAAAGTAAGTTTATCATTACAGCGGTTTCTCACTTTAACGAGCACCATCGTTGTCAGCATGTCTCGTTAAACCGGAATTCTCGTTAACGTGGCTACCAACAAAAAATTACCTAAATTTTATTAATGTCAACTTAATGGACGTTTTGGTGATCACCCATGAAGGGATAATGAGCAAAATTAACGGTTCATTATTATGGTAGGGAGGAGGGTTCAAACCAGCGAGAGCTTCCAACTTTCTCGGTCGGCACGGGCACAAACAGGAAATTTTAAAGGTCGATAGCGATAAGAATACGCCGCGAGTAGAATGGATTCTGATTTTCGGCATCGATCTTGGGCACCTCAATTTCATTTGAACTTTCAATTTTTATATATATTCTTTCGGATATTGTGGTTCATTCGGAGTGACGCTCGTCTACTGTTCGTAGTTCTTTGGAACTCTAGCAAATCTCTCATTAAATTTTTTTCGATCTGTGGCTACCTTCCTTGCTTAAAAGTTTGCATACACCGACACCCCTCGGCGAGTTGAGCGAAGTTAAACTAGAATGTAGAGTACGATGTACGTTTTTGGGATCATCCTGCCGATCAACCAGATTGTGAACGGACTGCGATGATGAAAGGAACGCTACAGACGAATGGCCTAAAAAATTGGTTGCTCGCTAAGCCGGGTACTGCTCTTGTCAATTATGCTCGTTATGCAAGGTACTCTGTCCATTAATTTTGATTGCTCGTTAAATCGAGATTTCGTTAAAACGAATACGAATCGTTAAAGTGAGAAACCGCTGTATTTCATTAATTTTTATATAATAATTACAAATCGTTAATTAATAAACATCAATGAATATTGTCCACAGATATAATGCAGTCGCAAAGCACAAACCTGTTGATCTAACTCCAGAACAATATGATGAGATAACGGCCAAGTACAATGAAGTAGCTGCCACCGAGAAAGCGAACTTGCAACAACAGCAGCAATCCATGATGACGACGAATAATGAGAACATGCGTCGAATGATTTCATTGATGTTCAATTAAAGAGAGGGCCAAACATTTTGTTTGCTGCTCCTCATGGTAAATCATAGAAAATGTTATCTTTCAATCCTTAATTTGCGTTCGGAAAAAAATGTTTTTTTTTTTAAATTCATTTTTCTTCTTTTTTTTTCTATTCTCAGTAATTCCAACAACTAAGATGAAGATGCATTTTCTTTCTTATGTAAACATCCACACGTTCAAAAAGATACGAAATAGAAGAAAGGAGAATTCAAAAAAGACGCTTAATATATTTTACTTTTTCAAAAGATATACTTATTTTTACCGTCTCTATATGTATTGTCTAAGATTTTAACATTTAGGCTCATAGTCTCCAACCTAGTTTAAACTATTTGAAGGTTTAAACTTTCAAATTTATAGTCTTCAGAAGAGTTAAAACCAGGTTTATTAGTTTTATATGAAACTTTTTAAAAATTTCAAATGTAGCCAAGTATTTTATGACTTAAGCTGGGATGAAGACTATAGGAATATATTAGAGAATTTAAACTTTCGAATCGTTTAAACCGAGACGAAGACTACGACCCTTAAAAAAGATTTTTGTTTTATAGATATTTTAACGATTCCGATTTTTTTTGGAATACCAAAAATAAATAGTTGCTAATTGAATGTAAAACAAAATGGAAGGGATTTAAAGTAGAGGAAAGCGGAGAGATCCACATAAAAAAAAATAAAAAAAAATAAAACTAAGTAATAAAATTTATTAGATTCATAACAAAAGCAGCATACACTTTTGCTCCTTTTTACTACATATAAATTGACTTATACTTTGCTCAAAATTTGTAAATATATCCTATCATCTCCGCACGAAATATTTTAAATTAAAATTTTATTCAACCAGATATTTAATAAAAAATAATCTTGCATTTCCTAATATTGTATTTTGGAGCAATTTTTTTTTTTTTTATTAGTTTTTCATTGTACACATGTTTTCGGGAATTTGAATGTAACACTAAGGTTTTTTTTTTTTTTTTTTGTTTGACAATTTTAAGTCCTTTTCTGTTTTTTATATTTTGAATATTTATTAAATTAATTCTGCGAGTTTTCATGAAGAACTATCAAGATTGTTGATTTACTCACGATGAATTCAAAATACGCTGTAATGAGTTGGCTGTGACAGATGTTTGCATTTGCTCACTCCAAGGTCATGCGATGCTACAAAGATTAATGCTAGTGTTGCGACTCCTCGACGGGACCAAAATTATTGCTGGCCTAACTTTCACATTCGTTGCTAATCATTATGATAAATGCACAATCTAGAGAGATAATAGACCTGTATTTATACTCATGATTATTATTTATTCCGACGGATCGAATCCGTTCAGATTTTTCACATTTTTTATGAATTTTCATTTATAAAAATGTGAAAATTTCGAACGAATTCGATCCGTCGGAATACATAATAGGCACGACTATTCAACTTTTCCTAGAGAAAAAGCAACGTCAAACATTTTTAAACCCATAAGTCCATAAAAAAATAAAATAATGAGGAAAATCGCTATCCTCTACTTTTGAAATTCACTAGCAACGGCTCCAATGTACTTTATTTAATTTAATTTTTATTATTATTTTTTTTTTTTTTTTTTTTCTAAATATAATTCATTTATTTTTCTTTAAGAATTATTGTTACTTGCTTTTAATTTTATATTTTGTTATCTATAGCGAATAAATTTGTAATTTATAACTTTAGATATATGAATGTAGAGATGTTGTGCAACGTCTTTCTGAATCGTACCGACAACGTAGTTTATGTCCTACGTATTTTCCCTTATACAAGTAAAGAATTTAGTAGAAAAAAAAAATTATTTAAAAAAAAAGTGCAAGAAAAATTTTAAAAACAAAATGAAAATTAAAAATATAAATTTTAACGTGTAATTAATTTTAAGTGGAACTTTTTAACTTTTACACAGTAATATAAATTTTACGCGAATGCAACATTTCCAAGAAATACAGTATTTTATTGCTTAACGTTTAGGCATATGAGACAATTTTTCGACAGCATCGTTTTATTTTATGGGACAGAGATAGAAGGAATCCGTCTCACTTCCCCGCTTGTCCCTCAATACTCGAAATCAATTGTTGCCGCAAAATCTCTTTTTCATTAAGTCTTAACGTTAAGTATGTTTCAAACGGAGAGTTTTCAAAAACGTTCTATTAAACAAAATCTGCAAATTATAGATGAAATTTTTTGTGTTTGTGAGAAAGCAAACTGAATTTAAAAAAATCGTAAAAAAATCGAACAATTCTAGCAAAGTATGGATTATCATTTTAAGCCACATAGAAACTTTTCAGTGTAATTAAAAAAAAAAAAAAAATCATTTTCTAGAGTAATATAAATTAAAACAAAATATTCATAAAATTTTACCGTTCTGAATAATCTATTGCAATTCAAAACTTCTAACGATTGGAAATATATTTATTTAAAAATAAGTTCTATGAACCTTTTTATACATACATATGAGTATTAAGCGAATAATTCATTTCGCTATTTTATAAGCAGTCTGCGTATAAATATTATAAAAATATACTTAATGAAATACATAAAAGAATATATGAAATCGAGTTTTTATTTTGTACTGTGTTAGAAAGAGCACTTCCGAAATTTGGGCAATGGCATCAATTGTGATATTGATTTAAATAAGTGACGTCCATCAGAATGCCGAGCATAGTGTTATCGCCGCATCTATGTATGTATAGCACTTCCACGATGGCCAGACTCTTTTGCAGACTTAAATATGCAACGAGATATACCACGGATCCTTGTGGACGAATATAACACGGAGCAAGATTTCAACGATACGAGTTCAACTAGTGACGATTTAACGTGTCTCTTGGTATGGACGAATTATATCAACTATAAATGACAATTGGACCGTACTAGAGGTTTTTTATATATTCGGGCCTGCTTGTTACGGTAGTCGTCGCTATCATCGTCGAGGACTTAATAATGATGTAGTCATCGCCGTCGCTTCGCCCCTTAACAGCTATTGCGGTACTAGTTCGAGACGACGACGTCTAATTTTGAATGAAATTGGTAGCAATTTTTTTTTTTTATTCGGAAAATAGAACAAATCTTATGAAAGTTTGTTTGTAAGACACAGGGTTAAGAGTAAAAAAAATGTTGAAAGCTCAAGCGAAAATGAAGGAAATCCAAGTAATGTTCAGAGGAGAATTTGAATACAAAGAATGGATATTTTAAGTTTGCATGGGAGGACCAGGTGAATTTTTGACGAAATAACTTCCCATTCTCCTATAAAAAATTGCTAGGAATATTTCCTATTCGCTAATCTCTTGCCAAACTTTGGTCCTTTTGAAGCTGACTCACTATTGAATGAAATTGATATCATCAAAATAAATAGCGACAGAAAACGACAAGAAGCGACTCTCAAGGCGACTACAGTAATACGTATTTAGTGACGACGACGACAATATTGCGTCGACGGCTACTTCTGTAATACGAATCTGTCGCTTCGTCTATTTTTTGCGTCGACGGCGACTACCGTAATAGGCCCAGACCTGTTAAATCCCGATTAAGATTAATAATCATGAATTATTGTTCTTTTTTTAATCCATAATCATTATTAATTTAACTTCTTGAAATTTTTGATTATTAATGATTGCGATTACCAAATAATCGTGAAATAATCAGGACTATTTCAGATTAATGAAAAAAATCAGAAAAAATCAAAAAATAATCAAAAAAATAATCCCGATTAATTTTAGATTATTTTTGAATATTTTTGATTTTTTTTGATTATTTTTGATTTTTCCTGATTATTTTTGGGTTTTTTGATTTTTTTGATTATTTTTGATTTGTTCTGATTTTTTTATTAATTTTAATTATTTTCAATTTGTATTTGAATAACATCGTTTTTCCAAAGTTTCCCTATAGTCCGTGGGACCGGCAACGGAGAAGTGAATTCACCGGCCACCTGTGGTTAGGACCACCCCTCGTCAAACCACCGGCAATACTTTCGAGAGGCGAATTTTAAATTGCGATGTCATAGGCAAGGACATATGGGCCCCTCGCTGTACTACATTTAATTATATTCAATTACAAATTGAAAATAATTAAAATTAATAAAAAAATCAGAACAAATCAAAATTAATCAAAAAAAATCAAAAAACCCAAAAATAATCAGGAAAAATCAAAAATAATCAAAAAAAAATCAAAAATATTCAAAATTAATCGGGATTATTTGTTTGATTATTTTTTGATTTTTTCTGATTTTTTTCATTAATCTAAAATAATCATGATTATTTCATGATTATTTGGTAATCGCAATCATTGATTAATATAGGTCATACAAAAATAATCATTAAATAATCACTATTTCACTCATAAGAAAAAAATAATCTGATTAATTAATCATTAATTAAATAATCATTATTTAACAGGTCTGAATAGGGCCTAACTGGGGTTGATATGTATTATTTGAAAGCCAATATCGTTCGTTATTTTTAAAATGAGTTTCTTTTGAAACAAATGAAGCTTGTAGCTTTTTAGGTGCGTGCCTTCGTAATTCTAGAAAAATGGAAAATTTTCAAATTTGTTCGCAATTGTTTTTGGATTGTTTGGTCTTGATTGGCATAAAAAAATCTATTCTAACTATTCTTTATGTAGAATTTGAAACGGCCTTTCATTTGACTGCATAGTCCGCTCAAAGTCAAAAAAAAACTTTGTTAAACTCGTATGGAAAAGAGGGCTCATAACACATTTTTTATTATTCCGGTCTACTTATGAAATCCGCACTTGTCGTTTCAATTATTTTTTCATTTCGAAAGAGAAACCGCTACAATTCGATACAAAGTTTTTTTTTACAAGTCGTAAAATTAACTTAAAATATTTGCTCCACTTCTTCCACATCCCTGTTATTTTTCATTAACGAAAAAAAAGACATAAGTTAATTTACAAATCAATGTATAGCACTTCCACGACTTCCATCAATGAATATGCAAATTACGGAAGACAAGAAGGTTCGAGCCTTTAGGCATGCTTCCATTCGTGGAATGTGAGCCGCCGAATTAATTAAATTAAATTAAATCAATTGTTTTATAATTGTTCATTTATTTCGCACGCATTAACAATTTTATGTAAGCAATTAAGCAACAAACCATTTAAATTATCAATTACTCTTACATATTCATTGGCTGATAAACATTTTTAAATCACATTTTTTATACAACTTCTAATTTAGGAGTTAAATGTTCCCCATTTTATCATTCTCAATAGTAAGATTGGTGTAATTGTTGTTTTTTTTTTTTGTTTTTGTTTTTGTTTTTATTAGTGGTGGTGATGATGCTGTTGTTTTCCAGTGCCAGCTTCAATACATACCTAGAAAATGTCATGAGAGAATTTTCTAACTTCTAGCATTGCGAAACCCCAGTAGATAATTGAGGTTAGGTTAGCCGTGATTAAATTTTGCATTGAAACAGTTAAACAGCTAGTGCCATAGCAAGCGATATTGCATACAATATTCTTTTGTTATAACAAATTACAGTCCATTATAAATGATAGATAGAGAGAGAGAAAAAGAATACAACATCAAAATAAAACAAATGCATATTTCAAATGTGTAGAAAATAAAGAAAAAAGAAAAACTCCAAATTTGTAGTCGCCAAAGAATTCCATGAAAATGCAACAAGTAAAAAGATTGAATTATTCAATACAAATTTCGAAACGAGACAGCCTTGATATAAATATATAATATCGATCGGTTGGCTTTTTAAAAGCCCTTTCTAGAGTTAAACCCTTCCAGAAATATCCTTCAACCTGCTATTCTCGTTACTTTTATCTCTTTTTTTTGTTAGACCTTAGTTTTTCCTTTTATTTTTTTTTTTTTTTTAATACGCAAAACGCATATCCGGATGGAAGCCCAATTTATCCAATGCCGGATTACAAGCGAAATTAATCATTGGCGGTGGTCCACACATCAATACAATAGTACCATCCGAGGTAGGAAAAAGATGATCTTGTACCATTTCATCGTTGATAAAGCCTTGGCTGTAAGGCCAACCTGTGTAAAAAAGAAATCATGATAAAAATAATTTTCAATTGTCAATCAAACAATTTTCTGCAGCATTATTAAATTTTTTTCTTTCTTTGATTGGAAATTTAAAATTTCATGTATACACAAGTCTGAGTTACAAAAGCTAACTTTCTTTGTTCCTCACCTCAAGGGCCTAATCTATAAAACCTAATATAACATTGATAATTAAAATTTACCACATCGGTCTCATATGATGATAACTCCTTCGAGCATATGCCGACAGCGAGCTCAATCGCAAAGGCCCATGTATAAATTAAGCTGTTAGGATGTGTAGACGCAATTTTTCCATTTTAAAAGCTTCCTATTTGATCTACGTTAATTTTGGATTTTCAGGTCACAAAAACCAACTTAACTTAACATTAATTGCATGCAAGTAAATCAATAGTAGGGGAGCCCAAGAGGGCATTTTTGCAGTAACTCGAGCGTGTCAGAAAATAATATGGGGAGAAAGCTTGCACTCTGTTATATGGCCCCACCATATATGAGCGCTCAATATTGGGGTGTACGTTGAGGGCAGCCCGTCAGATTAGTAAAAAAAAAAAAATCTATCCTCTGAAAAACTCGAGCGCGTCAGATTAAGAAAAGGTAAGTTAAGTAGATGTTAAAAAGTGTATATTTCAATTCTCTGACAATTTGAGCGTGGCATAGGGAAAGAGGTGAGTACCAAAGTTGCAAAAAAAAAAGAACGTCAACTCGAAATACTCGAGCGCGATTGGTTTTTTATTTTTATTTTGAAGGAAATCCTTTAAGGATCGTGAAAAACATATAATCTGACGTTTTTCGTGGGGCAAAGTAGGAAAAAATGTCTCATTTAATTGCAATAGCTTTGGCTAGGTTGTAGTGTATTCAAATGATTTTGTGAATTTAAAAATAAGCATTCCGTGTCAATAAGGAGCTTTTAAAACTGAAAAACTGTGAATCGCGAATCCTTTTCGTTTACTTTTTTCTCTCTCCCTCCATATAAATAAATATATATACATAGATTGTTTTTGTTACATCTAATTATAAAATGAAACGAAAGAAAAATTTGGTCTTTAAATTGTCAGATTAACAATACGCCTCCATGTAATTGTCAGATTATCATTCAGGGCGACAAAGACATCAAGTTGATCCGTCTGCATAAAAATCTGACGCGCTCGTTTACATTTTCAAAAATCATTCCTGAGCTTTGGCCACCTCCAAAACGTCAGTCATTGAAATAGGACACTTTTAGGAGTCCACTTTACATTCACTGTGATTATCTGACACGCTCGAGTAACTTTTTTTCTTCTTTTTTTTCCACCTCTATTTACGGCCAACCACCTCCAATTAAACGTTAGATTAAAATATATTGGTTAACAGAAACATCCTGCAGTAATGCGGCAAATTGACCTGCGTCACCAATGCATTCATAGACAGCGTCAACGAGGAGGTCCAATGTATCATTTTTTTCTTGAGCATTTAACATGATTTGCTGCACGAGAATCAGAAGCTCCTTAGCGTAACGGTCTAGCATGTCCGATCATCAATCCGAATGGTCGTGTTCGAATCAGGCAGGCGTGAAAAAGTGGAAAATTGTAAATCGAGGATTATTCTTATGGATTCTTATGGTAGACAGAGAGAACAAAGTTTCCATTCTGCATTCTCGTGATGCTTCACAGTTACGTGCGAAAGGATTCTAACATGAATTTAGTATCTTCTCAAAACTTAATTTTATCAATTTTCGCAAAAAAAGGAACGCTTTTTTTTTTAACAGCTCTAACACTATAGGAATACACTTGAAAAAAAAAAAAAAAATCGGCACCGCTTGAGCCGAGATAGCGTAACACGCGGTCTCCGTTCACTAGGCCATGATCCTCAACACTGAGCTCCAGCTGTGCGCAGCGCTATACAAACATTACGTTGACCATAGGTGGTGAGCTCCACTACAGCATCAACATTCAATCGTCAATCTGTGTCTCGCTCGAGAATATGCATACAAGTGTCCATAGGCGAATCATATGGCATCGGTTACACGTTGGTCCAATAGTTGACGGTGACGGGGAACTAGTCCTGACAGATTTTGAACAGTCACTAGTATAATTACTGCAGGGAGAGCACATTTTTTTTACTGTATCAAATAGTGACGCGCTCGAGTATTGCATATGTACGTATTTGGTAGTAATATTTATATTTACATATTTGGAGTCACTCGTTGAGCACGGTCAATCCCAGTAAAGAATAGGAAAACTTTAATATTATTGTGTTAGGAACTAATTAGGTCAATTAGTTTCAAACTTAAACAAAGCAAATTTAGCATATCGGGCTCCCGTACTGCAAGGGACTAACCTGATTTAGTATCTTCTCAAACTTAAACTCAAAAAACAAAGGAACGCTTTTTTTCTTTTAACAGCTAAAATAGGAAAATTGAAATAAAAAGAAAAAAAACGCACGAGCTTGCGCCTAATAGCTAAAGCGCTGTTCACTATGATGTCCCAAACGCTCCAGTCCAGGTATACAAACATAGTTGACCATTGGTGGTGGTCCACAAAGCAAACATAATGTCTCTTTGCTCGGTCGGAATAGATATTGGCGCATCATATCATCGTTAACGTGTCCAATATTGAAGGACCAAACTCGTCCTGTCAATTTTTAAACAATTTTTAAACACATTTTTTTTTTTTTTTCAAATAGTGTGGACATTTTGCATATGTACGTATAGGTAGTAATATTTATATTTAATATTGGAGTCAGTCGTTGAGCAGCAATCCAGGAAAGAATAGATGAAAAATTGAATCATTGAATTAGAGAAAATTGATTTGGAATAATAGGGTGCATCTTAAAAAAAAAAAAAAAAAAAAAAAAAAAAAAAACTGACAAGCGTTTGAGTAGTTGATTATTTTGAAAACGCTTCGTGCAAGTTATAAGTAAACTATTTTAACTAAAGGTACAGCCTTTTCTCTCCCCTCTACTTATTCTATTTAATCTCACAATTTTACAATTCCCTTTGGGTTTTAAAAGATATTTTTTTTTTTTGTCTAGAAATTTGCTCTCACCTTCTGTAGCCTTATCGACAGTGTACCAAACTTTGAATCATTGAATTAGAGATGCTTTTCGGCCAGTTCATCGAGTTCTTTACGCAATAAAATATCTTGTTCGGTCTATAAAAAAAAAAAAAAAAAAAAAACTGACAAGCGTTGAGTAGTTGATTATTTGAAAACAAATTGGTGCAAGTTATAAGTAAACTATTTGCAAAAATCTGGTAGAGTCTTTCTCTGGCCTCTACCTGATTGGCTATTAAGTCTCAGCAACTGTCCAATCCCTTTGTGGTTTTAAAAGCATTTTTTTTTTTTTTGTCTAGAATTCCCACTTCTGTAAGCCTATCACAGTTACCAAACTTTGAACGATTGGATGTTTGCCGTCCGCCAGAATCATCGAGTTCCTTTACCGCTAAATATCTTCGTTCGGTCTTTCTAATTTTTAAAAATTACATTTCCAAATACTGCAAAAGACCGATGACACGAATTTATACTTTTAAATACGCATTTCGTCCAAAAGAATTGTGAATTGGTCCCACCTGAATTGGAATAACAATGCCAATTGAGGTATACTTTTCGCATCTTAACCACAAATCACAAATACACAATGAAGCATTGGTGTATATGGACTATTACAGTCATTGTCAATTCATATCAACATTTTGCTGGCTACTCGGAGCCAGAATCTTTGCGTCGCAATATCATTAATCGAAATCTTACCTATTTACACCATCCTTTGTCAAACAGATGGTAATTCGGAATTTGTCATTCGGTTCATCAAGTGTACGCATATTCCTCCGAACTGATATATGGTGACATTCCTTCGCCAGCTTTGGTATCTTATTTAACAATCTTAGAAATATACTTTAACGACCATGAGAATCACAAACCCAAATAACATACATGAAAAGGATTAACGGAACTAATTTATTCAATTTATTCCATTTTCAAATGTCTTATCTAAATGTATAGCTGGCCAACCGGCTTTATCCCAAGAAATGCTCCGGAATGAGGAAGTAAATCTTCGCGTATTCTAACCTCCTGTTTCAATCGTGTAATTGATATTTGTCATGTCGGTTCATATATGACGCAGTGGTTCCGGTGACTACTTGGTGTCTATTCGTGTTCAACGAGAATTCCGTTCGCCATTTGAAAGAAGATGAACTGGTTCTTATACATTAGAAAAATAATGTGAAATACCACCAGCTGAATTGGAAATCCCACCCTGAAATAGAAAATATACATTTTCGACAAAAAATTCCAAAGATCATTATTTAAAAGTGTAAGCTATTCCACATTTTTCAAGTATTTATACTTCAAAGCTAGCTTTTTAATTATTTCCGAAATCTGTAGATATCTTTTCATAAGAAGGATATTTCCCGAAATGCACCATTTTTGGACAGACAGCGATAGTAAAATCCTTTCAGGTGTAACACGTGTCTCTCTGCTTGTTTCTTATAAAAAAAAAAAATTGGCTTTCAACCAGCGTTGCCAGATGAATTTTCTTAAAAAGCGGGATTTTTAAAAAATTTATCCAAAAAATGCGGGATTTCACAAGCAATTGCGGGACAAATTTAAATTTACTTTCGCGAGACAACAAATGTGGAATTCCAACAAAAACCCCTTAACAAAGTATTAATTATGTATATTCAGAATTACTTTTTCTTTCTATGGCTTTATTGCTCGCATTCAAAGATTTTAAACATTTTGTTACGTTAGTAAATTATTTTTAAATTTCTTACATTTTGTTACATTAGTAGATTATTTCAAATTTATTTGTACTTTTCTGACCCTTTCACCGAATCTAAGATTTCTTTTTTATCTTTAACAAACTAAAAGTTAGTTTCCATATATTTGAAAAAAAGCGGGATTTTTCATGTCCCGGCGGGACATTATAATTTTAGGCCAAAAAGCGGGACATCCCGCAAAATGCGGGACGTCTGGCAACGCTGCTTTCAACCGAAGATTCAATGGAATTATTACCACCTTCTGACTGCCTTATACCGCGCTTCGTTTAAATGCTCCGTTGAATTTCGAAGCCGAAACTGGTATCGAAAACAATCTCAAAGAGATCATTTTCCAGCCTTTTCGATTGTGCTGATATTGTTATAAAATTCGTTAAATAAAAGTGGACTTAAGCTCTTTTCGTTTTAAGCTACATACATACATATATTTATAAATATAAGCATTTAAAGTAGGCAACATCACACAAATACATATCAGCTAACTAAATCAAGTTCGTGCGCTCCAAAAAGTTCGATAACCGCGACCTTAACGTGTCTTTCATAATCTTGCTCAACTGCCACAGCAGAAATTCAATAGTTTCAGATTAGTTGATGTTTTGTGTTGTTTTTGTTACTTTAAATAGTAAAATTTTTGAACTGAGCATACTTAGTAATCATATCCTTTTGGGCCATTTGTGATGATCTTAATAACCTCAAAGTTATCTCTATTTATCCTTTCCTCTTAAGTCGTTGGTATATTCTACATTAACTTATCGTACGTCTGGATATGGAATTTTTCATTGGGTGACACATGTCCAAGTTCTTCTTCTTGGTGGTCTTAATGATGCGACGAAGTTTTTCTTACAGCCGACTTGTCGCTTGGCCTGTCGCTGTCTGTATCACCCTACTAGAATGAGTGGGACCTACAGTTTAACGCCGACTCCGAACAGGATGACACCTGTCAAACTGATTTCACAAAATTGCCTTCTTAACTCCATTCAATCGGCACTGGCCCGCATGGAAGATATTCTTTAAATAAAATATCCCAAAAGCACCCCTGAGGAGTTATAGGGCCTTAAAAATTTTTTAAGCAGTAGGTCGAGAAAAAAATTCTCCCACGATAATGGTTAAAAAAAAAAAAAAAAAAAACGTTATGAGGTTTGAAAGCCAATTGTATGGGCTTTTAGGCAAAATTAAAATGTTGGAAAAAATTTGAGCCATTGAGGGAAAAATAAACCGTCAAAGTCGAAACTTCTGAAAAAAACGTTTAACTTTTTTTTTATTTTGGGCGCCATTTTGGTATGATAAAGATCCTATTAGCACATGCTTTTCTAATTTTTTTCAAATCTGCAGTCGATTTCCTTTAAAGCCGTAGTACTGCTATACCTTATTTGCGGTTTGACCATCGAAAAAATGGAATTTAAAAACGAACTTGAACAAAATTCTCGTTTGAGCGGTCTCCGTTGGTATTATCTACAGTTTGACAGATATGACATGCAATGAAAAATTGCCTTTTTATTCCTTTTTTTTTTGCCTTTTTTTGAATAATTAATTATATTTTCGTTTAAAATCCATTTTTCTGACATTTGGTATGGCACTTACATTTGTATCACTCATATCAGTCAGTTTTATCGTTTTTTTTTTTTTTTTTTTTTTTCACTTACGGAGCAATCGAATTTGCGCACTATTAAAGATTTTAATGAACAATTTGAATGAAATGAACTGGAATGAATGATGAGCACTTGTTGCGACGAACGACGATGACGACGTTTTTGAGAAAGGCCCTAAGTATAAATAAAGTATTACGAGTCTGTCTTGATAACTGTTCGAGAGAGAAGTTATTGGAATGAAAGTGCACAAAAAAAGAAAAAGAAGGAGAAAAAATAGAATCAGCAAAATAAACTCAAAAGCTCTCACGTTATATTCGTCAAAATGACCGGTAACGATGATGCGTTAATTGCTTCCCATTAGGACATGTGATGCCCTAATTTTTCGATGCGATTTTCAATTTTGATGTCAGTCACTAAATATTAACGAAAGTATTCTTGTACATTTTTGCTGATGAAAATTGTTGACGTGCAAAAATCAGACAAACTACCCTTAGCGTCTTTGCACCTTCCATTGGCTATCGACGAAAGCCGCCCAATCAGACTTGTATGTTTTTAGAGCATGAAAACTTGACTTTCAAATACAGGCAAGATTTACTCAAAAGCGTCAAGTACCTAACTTAAAAAAAAAAAAAAAAAAACGTTAAAAGTTTCTCAAGCACTGTTAAATAAGTATATGAGACTGGTATACTCAGTCCATAAAATTTAGAAGTGCATTAAATATGTATACAGCTCACCAAAATTTGGTTCAACATCCACAAATTTCGGTGTTCAGAATACTTGGGTGAATTTACGTTCCACAGTTCACTTGTTATTTTAACTATTGTCTTTAAATGTTCAATTAATCTATAATCAAGAATATAGTTTGAAATGATGCTAGAAATGAATTGTGAGTTAGTCATTAACGAAAAATTTCCCTTTGGGTGTTTCAATAAATATTTCCGTGATTGTATATAATATTCATTAGATAACATAAAGCATGTATGAAATTTGAACACAATCAAAACTGACGCGGCTCAAATCGTATTACGAGGTGTGTTTGTAAAGTTATACAGATGAGTTACATGCAAACTTGAAAGTACCGAGTTAAATGGCTGTTTACGAGAGCGTTTTTGAAATGTATTAACAATATGGAAGCCCCTATATCTATGCCACTGTTTCAAACACATTCTAAATATAGGAAAATTTTGAGATAGATTCAAATTTCGTAATACCCCAGCGGGAAATGTCCCGCGGACATCCCCGATGATGTCTTAGTGACTTCGGAGCCGGAATGCATGCTATTTCCGGTGTATGACATTTACACAGGAGCTGACAGGGACTTCAGCGGTGACATTATCACCGGAAGATAAGAAAATGTCACTGGTCATGCTAGGGGATGCGATGGCGAAAAAAGCATTTTAGAGCAGCACATTGCTCTTTTCTCTCTAAATGTCAATTTATAGAAACCAGTTTGATAACTCTCTTGTGAGTCGTGAGTCGAGCACTCATCATCTACGCCACTTCATGCTAACGCTGAACTGACGCTAAAACCTTATTTAAATTTCAGTAGCCAATGAGAGTCAAGCACATGAACAGCATCCCTCCACGATGACATGTCCTCCAAGATGTCATGCATGACAATTTCACCTATATGTCATCGATGACATCATTGGTGACTTTGTCATGCAAGAGATAATTTCCCGCTGGGACAGTCTAATTCAGTGCTGGGCACACTAATACATTAGTAATTTTGCTTTGCCCCAATAAGCACAACGAGTTCGAATCGAATTCGAATCGAATCGAATTCGTTTTGACGTGCAAACTCTTCGCGGCGAGTGTTCGCGGCGAGCTCGAATCGAATTCGAATTCGTGAGGGAGTCACCTTTTTACGCGATTCATATTTTTATCACATTTTTTATCGTTTACGAATCGCGCGCAATTTCTATTTTGCCATCCTTTTGCTATCGCGCTTTATTCGAATTTTTTATCATATTCTTATCGCTTTAGCTTCGAATTTTGTATCATATTCGATTCGCCTTTTTGTCGAATTTTCTATCATATTCGATTAGCAAAAAAAAAAACATGAATTTTTACATTTAATGTAAAATTCAAATAACAGTCTTTTTATAAGACTATTTTCGATATTTAAAAAAAAAACGGTTCTAGTGCTGGTAACCACGCTTTTTAGAAAATTAAAGTTTCGTACCCCAATAAACACAAAAACGATAACGAGTTCGAATCGAATTCGTAGAGCGCGAATCGCATTAAACGAATTCGAATAGAATTCGATTCGAAGTCGCGGAAGGCAATTTTCGCGATATCGCGCTTTTATCGTATTTTGCGTTCGATTCGAATTCGATTCGAAGAGAAAATGCGATAAGAATTCGAAACGTTTGCAACGAGCTCGCTTTTTTATAGTGGCTATATAGCGCCGACTATGGCACCCTGAAAGGGATTTTGAAGTTTTGTTGATTTTTCGATAGGTGGCATCTAAAAACACTGTAGGGACGACTTTTTAGTTTTCTATTTTGAAAAGTCCTTGAGGGCTCCCTGAAAAATGGCCCCAATGCAAAATGGCCCCAAGCTGAAAATGAAACAAGTAAGACCACGGACAGACGGACATGTCTAAATCGATTCAGTTTTTGATCCTGATCATTTCTATATATGGGCATTTCCACAGAAATGTCAACCACAACTTAAAAATTTAATGTGCTGCTAAGTCAAATTTTTTTATATAAGGTAAGTGTACCACGTAAGGCCCGGCTCCTCGTAAGGCCCACTTTCATTTTAACCAACTTCTAACTATCAAATGTTTCTGTACTTGCACATGTTGAAACATGTCCTCAAGTTATTTCGTAGAAATAAAAAATTAAGACAATCGCACTATATTTGCGGCGACCACAGTCAATTGAAAATAACAGAGGCGTAAAAAAGCCATTTTTATAGTGGACGATGCTTAAAAAATAATGATCTATAATGAAATTGTGGGTTGCTTTCTTAAAATAACAAAGTTTGTTGAATTGTAAAGATACAGAGGTATGTTTATGGTAAAAAAATCAATAGCAAATTTTTTTTTCTTGGAAGGCCTATGAAGGCCCACCATAACAAATTCAACAACGGTCATTAAGAAACCTTATATTGAGTTGCTCTGAGGTCAAAAGACGGCAACTATACCTTTTTTTTGCTTAAATAGCGTTTAATCTTTAATTCTTAATCAAAAACAGGTTAGTAACATTCGTTAAGTTTTTTTTTAAATAAACGAATTTTGTCTGATATTTTAATTTTTTTTACTAGCTTTTACAATATGAATTAACATAAAAGGCTTTCAAAAGTAATGAATGCAAGTTTGGGTTCATTATCTCAAACAAAGAGTAAGTGGGCCTTTTAAGGTACACATGTTCCTCGTAAGGCCCAAAATGACGTTTTTTTAAATCGCATTTTAGGAGCTTTTCCGATAATGATTTTTGGTAGAATTTTTTGTTTTTCTATAGAAAATTTATCAAATAAAACAACACAAAAACAATCGGGTTTCTATCATCAATACTTTGTACGCTGTAATCGAAAAGGTGTTAGGTGGGCCTTACGTGGTACACTTACCTTATTAGAATACTCTTATACATGAAGCTTTAATTCTGAAAGTTTAAATATCTTACATAATATTTATATGGGGATATGTGTTCATATTCATATGGACATAAGCTAATATCTTTAGTGTTTTTATAGCTCATTTCGCAATTCTCTGTAACAACTCTGAAAAGACTGAAACCAACTTTCGACACAAACAGACTCTAAGTTACTGGCGTGACTAATAAATTGCATCTTAAATCTAATAGAACTAATTTAAGAGCCTATTACTAGGTTATATACTACTAGCTCTTAAATTAATTCTCTCAGACTTGAGATGTAATTTATCCGAACAGAATTTGAGAGCTATATTAATGTTGAAACTAAATACAGATTTATAAATAAATTAAAATTTAATAAATGCTCTATAAATTTATATAATTGTATAAAAAAATTATTTTATTGGTCGTACAGGATTCATCAATAACACGTTTTTGGAAAATTGTTTGAAAGTGTCGAAAAAGTTGGTTCATAACCACTTAACTTTATATAAAATTTAAAAAAGATAATTACTCAGTTTCAAAGAAATTTATTTTTGACTTTTAAAATAAAAGTCAGATTCTAACTTTTTTTACTGCTCAAAAAAAATAAAAGGCAACATAAAATGTTTCATTTTGCCTTTTTTCAGTAAAGGCTTCCACAGTTACTTGTTATTTTAACTATTGTCTTTAAATGTTCAATTAATCTATAATCAAGAATATAGTTTGAAATGATGCTAGAAATGAATTGTGAGTTAGTCATTAACGAAAAATTTCCCTTTGGGTGTTTCAATAAATATTTCCGTGATTGTATATAATATTCATTAGATAACATAAAGCATGTATGAAATTTGAACACAATCAAACTGACGCGGCTCAAATCGTATTACGAGGTGTGTTTGTAAAGTTATACAGATGAGTTACATGCAAACTTGAAAGTACCGAGTTAAATGGCTGTTTACGAGAGCGTTTTTGAAATGATTATAAACAATATGGAAGCCCCTATATCTATGCCACTGTTTCAAACACATTCTAAATATAGGAAAATTTGGAGATAGATTCAAATTTCGTAATACCTCAGCGGGAAATGTCCCGCGGACATCCCCGATGATGTCTTAGTGACTTCGGAGCCGGAATGCATGCTATTTCCGGTGTATGACATTTACACAGGAGCTGACAGGGACTTCAGCGGTGACATTATCACCGGAAGATAAGAAAATGTCACTGGTCATGCTAGGGGATGCGATGGCGAAAAAAGCATTTTAGAGCAGCACATTGCTCTTTTCTCTCTAAATGTCAATTTATAGAACCAGTTTGATAACTCTCTTGTGAGTCGTGAGTCGAGCACTCATCATCTACGCCACTTCATGCTAACGCTGAACTGACGCTAAAACCTTATTTAAATTTCAGTAGCCAATGAGAGTCAAGCACATGAACAGCATCCCTCCACGATGACATGTCCTCCAAGATGTCATGCATGACAATTTCACCTATATGTCATCGTGACATCATTGGTGACTTTGTCATGCAAGAGATAATTTCCCGCTGGGACAGTCTAATTCAGTGCTGGGCACACTAATACATTAGTAATTTTGCTTTGCCCCAATAAGCACAACGAGTTCGAATCGAATTCGAATCGAATCGAATTCGTTTTGACGTGCAAACTCTTCGCGGCGAGCTCGAATCGAATTCGAATTCGTGAGGGAGTCACCTTTTTACGCGATTCATATTATTTAACATTTCAGTATCCAATGACGCAGTCAAGCGCATGAACAGCATCCCTCCACGTATTTTGACATGTCCTCCTAGCTGTCATGCTTTATCAATTTTTACAATTCTACCTATATGTCATCGATTTGACATCATTGGTGACTTTGTCATGCAGAGATAATTTCCCGCTGGGACAGTCTAATTCAGTGCTGGGCACACTAATAACATTAGTAATTTTGCTTTGCCCCAATAAGCACAACGAGTTCGAATCGAATTCGAATCGAATCGAATTCGTTTTGACGTGCAAACTCTTCGCGGCGAGCTCGAATCGAATTCGAATTCGTGAGGGAGTCACCTTTTTACGCGATTCATATTTTTATCCATTTTTTATCGTTTACGCATCGCGCGCGATTCGTATTTTGACTATCCTTTTGCTATCGGCTTTATTCGAATTTTTTATCATATTCTATCGCTTACCCATTACGCCTTTTTGTCGAATTTTCTATCATATTCGATTAGCAAAAAAAAAAACATTAATTTTTACATTTAATGTAAAATTCAAATAACAGTCTTTTTATAAGACTATTTTCGATATTGAAAAAAAAAAACGGTTCTAGTGCTGGTAACCACGCTTTTTAGAAATTAAAGTTTCGTACCCCAATAAACACAAAAACGATAACGAGTTCGAATCGAATTCGTAGAGCGCGAATCGCATTAAACGAATTCGAATAGAATTCGATTCGAATTCGCGGAAGGCAATTTTCGCGATATCGCGCTTTTATCGTATTTTGCGTTCGATTCGAATTCGATTCGAAGAGAAAATGCGATAAGAATTCGAAACGTTTGCAACGAGCTCGCCTCGAGCTCGCTTTTTTTATCGTGGAATTTAAAAGAGTCTTGCCGACTACGGCACCCTGAAAGGGATTTTGAAGTTTTGTTGATTTTTCGATAGGTGGCATCTAAAAACACTGTAAGGACGACTTTTTAGTTTTCTATTTTGAAAAGTCCTTGAGGGCTCCCTGAAAAATGGCCCCAAACTGAAAATGAAAAAAGTAAGACCACGGACAGACGGACATGTCTAAATCGATTCAGTTTTTGATCCTGATCATTTCTATATATATGTATGTCTATATCTCCGGAGCTTAATTCTCCCTGTTACAAGATTTGCACAAAACTAATATACCCCGCTTACGCTGGGTATAAAAAGGCCCCAAAATTCGGGGTCATTTTGCATTATGAAAAATTACCCCAAATCAAAAATGAAATTTGGCCCCAAAATAAAATGAAAAAGGCCCCAAAAACAAAACTAGGTGTTTTAAATCGAAATGAAAAATGGCTCCAAACTAGAAAATGTTTTATTTTATGGAATTTAAAAAATTAAAAATGAAAAAAGGCCCCAAATGTAACATAAATTTTGAAAAATGCAAAATGACCCAAAAAAAATCGCCCTAAAATTCGTGCTGTTGTATTCGATTAAAAAATTTTGGGGCCTTTTTTCATTTTCAGTTTGGGGCCATTTTGCATTGGGGCCATTTTTCAGGGAGCCCTCAAGGACTTTTCAAAATAGAAAACTAAAAAGTCGTCCTTACAGTGTTTTTAGATGCCACCTATCGAAAAATCAACAAAACTTCAAAATCCCTTTCAGGGTGCCGTAGTCGGCAAGACTCTTATAAATTCCACTATAAAAAAGCGAGCTCGAGGCGAGCTCGTTGCAAACGTTTCGAATTCTTATCGCATTTTCTCTTCGAATCGAACGCAAAATACGATAAAAGCGCGATATCGCGAAAATTGCCTTCCGCGAATTCGAATGGGAAAGAGAGAGAGAGAGAAAGAGAAGGCGATAAATGATTTTACCAATCTTTTTATGCTTAAAAAATTTAAAAAAGGGTTTATAGGAATTTCTTGAAAGAGCTTGTGCGTCACGTTTTGGAAGGCGCGATGAAAGCAACTATTTTTTGGTACGCAACTAACTTTCTTATTCCCCGTATTTTTTCCTTGAAATTTACTTGCCAGTTTAATTCTCCTTTTTCTCGGACCTTCCAGATAACAAATCTAGCACACTTCAACTACGCCATCGCGAGATATGATTCGAGCTTGCTACGTTTATATTATAATATCAATGTAAGTGGGAAACAGTAGAAACTATTACATTTACAGTATTATATTTTACGTAGATTCTATGATATTTTCATCGTAGATTCTATGATATTTCCATCGTAAAATCTATGATGGACATTATTCTTCCGCAGTAGAAACTATTGGATTTACAGTAAAGCTTATTGTATTTTACGTAGATTTTATTACATTTTTCTATGTCTTCCTATCGTAGAAACAACGATGCAACATTTTTTCAGTGTAAGGAGAAAAAATGCCCTAAAATGTCGCCAAATCTAGCCTTGAGAGAAATTCGCTATAGAGGAGTTCGATATAGAGAGTTTCGGAGGTGTATAAGAACTAGTGCTATCTTTTGCTAAAAGGTGGAAACAACATCGTTCTCTACTGACCGAAGTTTATTGCTCAGTTGAAAATTTCATATAGGAACGTAGTGCAGAGTTTTTAATGTGGAAATCCAAGTAACATCCCAGCGGCCAAAATGCTGCTTACAGAAGCGATGAACCGCAATACATTTCGTAGGCCGTAGGGAGGTAGGGAGGTCGCCTAATCTCGTATACTTTGTAATCTGTTGGTAAGCAGTTCGCCTACAATCTCATATACTTTGTAGCTATTAATATTCAGGTCGCTTACAGTCTCATATACTTTGTAGGCGGTAGGCACTGTTGGCCGCTGGGTATACAATCTATCGAACGATTTGCACTGATTGTACAACAAATTGTTCCGTTAGTGGACTTATAGTATAAGTGCCTAGATGTTGGACGGCTTGTTTGACGAAGTTTAAAATGGTTTGATTTTTTCCCTTAAAGTACGACAGATTGCGACGTTAGTGGAGGCGTTGGAAAGATTTTTGTTTTTTTAGTTTTTCCTATTTCTTGAGCTGGCAGCATCACGCGAATGAAATCTTTCTCTAAAATGACTAAAGGCTGTAGTACATGAGATGTTAAAAGCCACATTCATATGTAGCTCTGACATCATTTTGACGTCAGAAAGTTTTTAAAATGGCTACATATAGTGTATTCAAAAACTTCCTGACGTCAAAATTACGTCAGAGCTACATATGAATGTGGCTTTTTACATCTCGTGTACTACAGCCTTAAGGCATAAAACTCCTGGCATAGAAAATTTATATTTGATGCAAAATGTTGGGGCGCTGTTTGAAAGTTAGTGGCGAGGCATACTATATGCAGTACAATCGTAATCGTACGATAGATTGTATAGTTAATGGGCAGCACAAGGCGAATTAATACTCCTTTAGAAAATGCCATAGAAGGCAGACGAAATGAAAAAAAAAAACAAAACACTTCATTCAGTAAAATCCTTGGATAACAAAGTAGCCGATGAAATTCTGAATAAAAACGGGGAAAATAGGAAAAATCGAAAGCATTATCAATCAAAATAAAACACAAAAGCGTTTAACGAAAATATATATAATTCGATATATAAGGGGAAAAAATGACTCATGACGATGCCGGCGCCATTCTTCCTGAAATGCTCTTTGATAAGAGCACAGGAAAAACCTATAGACGTCAGCGATTTTTGGGCAAAGGTAGTTTCGCGAAATGCTACGAAATCATCAATGTCGAGACAAATAATGAATTTTGCGTGCAAAATAGTATCGAAGAAATTAGTAATCGAGACTGGTCAAATGAAGAAAATGGGCCAGGAGATCGCCATCCATTGTACATTGGAGCATGAGAATATTTTAAAATTCCTCGAATTTTTCGAAGACTCAAAATTCGTGTACATAGTACTCGGAGCTTTGCGAAAACCAATCGATGTTTGAGTTGCATAAACGTCGTCGAACCATAACGACATATGAGTGCCGTTACTTTATGACCCAACTGGTTCGGGGTGTTCAATATCTGCATAATAATCGTATAATACATCGTGATTTGAAATTGGCAAATCTAATGCTCGACGAGGCGTTGCATGTGAAAATCGGTGACTTCGGTTTGGCAACACGCGTCGAAAATGATGCCGAACGTAAGCTGACAATATGTGGAACGCCCAATTATATCGCACCGGAGGTACTATCGAAGAAAGGACACTCCTTTGAAGTGGACATCTGGTCGATTGGTTGCGTAATGTATACATTGCTCGTTGGCCGGCCACCATTTGAGACGCTAAGCATTAAGGCGACCTATGCGAAAATTAAAAATTGCGAATACGAGGTTCCAAGATTTCTAAGTAAGTCCGCAGCGTCCATGATTATGGATATGTTAAGGCCCGAACCGCACCTACGCCCCAAAGCAAATGATTTGCCCAAGTATGAGTTTCTCTGCAGCACTATTGTGCCGAAATTTCTACCAAGATCTTGCCTTACGATGGCACCACGTCTTGAAGCCGAAGAGAACGAAACACTACCAAAATATTTCACAGCAGCCGCCCATGCACGGGATAGAGTAGACACAACAACAACAAAAACAACTTCTGCTGCTGCTGCTGCTGCTTCGAATTCAGAGCCATCACCATTTCTAAATACGAACTCGAATTCGAACGATTCATTAAAATCATCGGCATTCGATGTTTATAATAAAAAAGGGTACTACATCGATTCGGAACGTTTGTGTCAGCAATTAAATGAGCTGATCAATCGAGGGAAAATGAAACTTTTAGACCATGACGTCGATGTGGAACACTCCGATCCGAAAGCACAGCCACTTTTTTGGATTTCCAAATGGATCGACTATAGCAATAAATATGGTTTCGGGTATCAGTTGAACGATAACAGTATTGGTGTTCTATTTAACGATGGCACAAAGCTAATGCTCCTGCCCAATCAGTTTGATGTACATTACATTGATTTCGTTGGCAACGAGAAATATATGACCCTTGCGAAATATTGCACATCGCTGCAAAAGAAAATGCAACTTCTGAGCCTCTTCAAAGCTTACATGATCAAGAATTTAATGAAAACTGATACCGTTAAAATCGCATCGAAAAGTGACTGTGTCTCGCGTATCCCACATGTTAATGCCTGGTTTCGTACGTCATGGGCGGTTTGTATGTTCCTGAGCAATGGATTGGTGCAAATCAATTTCGGCGATCATATAAAATTAATTTTGTGTCCACGCATGAAGGCCCTCACGCATATCGACAAGCAGAGAAATTTCAAAACCTTTCGCTTTACAACTATCGCCGAAAATGGTTGTTCGAAGGACTTGTACGAGAAACTGCGATATGGATATGAAAAAATTGCCCAATTCGTTGAGAAACTCAAATGAGAGGAAAAATAAATAAATATTAAAATATTTTTTTGTTCTTTTAAATAAACATTGAAATCAGAGAAGCCCACTAATAATAAAGTCAGTAGCGTAGCGAAGGGGGTCCGAAGGGGGAAACTAAAGCATATTTCAATTTTTATCAAGTCATTTTTATTGAGGCCAGTTGGAGGGGTTGGCATTTCCTGCATTGTGCCCCCTTTTTTCCCCGGGCGCCGAAGAAGAATGGTCCTCTGATGAACGTTCATACTTGTGTGTAGTGTTGGCGTTTCAGCGACTTTTTCGCTATTTTTACCGTAAGTTTTGCACTGTGTGGGTGACAGAATTTCAATATCAGCCCGATTCAGCAGGGGGGTCACTCTGTATCGCGTTTCGTATCGCATATTTCGCGAATTCGAGTACTGAATACTCTGTAATGCGATTTTCGCATTTCAATTTTTCCCCTTTCGCGTTTTCGCATTTTAAGCACTCGGAAACGCGAAAGCAAATGTCAAATTCATTCGAATGTAGCAAATTGATTGCGATAGCTGTTGACCGTACACTTAAAGTGAAAACGCGTATACTTAGGCAGATCAATTTGAAATTCTCTTCGAAATTATTAAAACGTATTCCTATTTGGGCAAGGGAGAGCAGTAGCTAAAAATCATTTTAAAAAAAAAATGGTGAACGGACTTAAATGTCGCTGGTCCACCTGCTTGTGATGTAATTCAAAAAAATTTGATATATCGCACATGTAACAACAAGAGCGTCACAACTCAAAATTTGGAATTTTTCAGAAAACGCACATTAACAGATGCAGTCTGGGTAGTAGGCCATAGCATCAAATGTGTTTGAAATTCAAACGAATTTACTTTTCTAAACACACTCTGCTTAATCCTAAATACAAGCGAAGAGCAAAGCCAGTAGATGCAAACGCATAACGAAAACAACTCGAAAATCAGTTCTGCTTTGCTCTGAGAGGATTTGTATTTATTCGCATTTGTGCAAAGCAAAGAGAGCAAACTAAATTTCGTGAGAAATAAAGCCAACAAGAAACGGGAAGAGTATTTGGAGGCTTTATCAAATCGTTTGTAACGTTTGTTATTTTCAAAGCGTTAGCATAGCTTTATATAGCTTTATATAACTATAAATAGCTATATATGTAGCTATTAATAGCTACATATGTGGCTACGAACAGCTATGAATAGAAACAAATTCAACAAATTATAAGCAAACTGCTCAAACACCAACAGCAATAAATGCGAGAGTTTGTATTTACTCTCCCAGTTACCAGAGATTCGCGTGCAGGCGTATTTAACTTAGTTTGAATGTTATAGCGAACGTCAATACACAAATTCACCGGAGTTCGCGTATTGGATTTGTAGCGTTTCCATTTGCTTTGTTTTATGTTTGTGAGTCGCCCAACGGAATAAAGCAAATTGTCGAAAAAAGGAGCGGAATTACAGAGTATTCTCTCTGTGTCATTTTATGCTACGACCTACTGTTTTTCAGTACCTCTGGGTACATTTGTATGACCGAGCATAGGATTCTAGACATCGACATACACTGTTTTTTGCGCAAATATCAGTAATATATAATTAACGTATCTATGAGTGTGTGATTGGGTAGACAGGTGACCCGTGAAAGCAGATCTTCTTACATTAACCAATTTTGATAAATTTTGAGTTTGTTTAACTGTATATCTTGAAAGGCTGTACATGCTGCGAATATGTTTTTGTTTTAATATGTTTTATATGTGTCTGTGCATTTAATAATAAGAATTCTATGAAGAGTGGATAGACTAATAACCATTTTGAAGTGATGCACAGAATTGAAGATTTAAGAGCATTCCTATACACCGGAATGAATAATTGGAATCATACATTTCTAATACCAATTGCACAAAAACAAAAAATTTAGTGAGCTGATTCGGTGCCTATAGCGCAACAAGTTTGAGTACATAGCTCGATCCAAACTTCGCATCTCGAAAACAATCAAAGAATGTATGCAATTCGTACACATTTGCTGCAATAACTGAGCGACAAAGTGTTGCCAGCGAAATCCGTTCGAAAGCGAACGTTTTGTTCGCGTTAAAGTTAGCTCAAAATATTTAAAACAAGCGGGATGTGATTCTCATGGATTTATAATTATTATTATAATTATTATTATATTAGGGGTATTCACAAAGGCGTGTTAAAAACGTTGGAAAGTCGGAAAATCAGAAAATTTCGACTTCTTAATATCTTTTTTTGTATTTTGCACAACTTTTTAAGCAATTAAAATTTTCCGATTTTCCGACTTTCCTATTTTCCTACGCCTTTGGGGCTGTCCATTAATTACGTAAGCATAAAAAGGGGGGAAGGGGGTTCGAAAAATCTTACGCCTGCTTATAAAGGGTGTCTGATTTATACTAAAGTATGCTTACGAGGGGGGGGGGGGGGGGGGGGGGTCAAAAATGGTCAAAATCGCCCTTACGTAATTAATGGACAGCCCCTTTGTGAATGAATACCCCTATTATAATTGAAATAAAAAAATATTTATTTTTATTTTTTTTAAATTCTCCTGATTTAAAAAAAATTTTTTTGTTCGGAGGTGGGTGGGATTTGAACCCACCCACTCTCGAACGACCTTCACTTTTTATGAAACACAGTCACAACCCAGCAAGAAATGAATACGAAGAGTCACTAACACATATAAGTCAAAAGAGGCATCAACTAACACATTCACATTCTAGTGATCAACATTTTTTTGCGTGCTCATAAAGAAACCGAGTACTCACAAAAGTTTGTATGGGAAGCTACCAGTTACTGAGTGATTCACACCAAACTGCCCAAAATTTTACATAACTATTGTGATTGTGCGCTTGGTGTTTGAAAATAATATTGTTGAGACAATTATATAATTTTTTGGAGAAAATTTTAAAAAATTTGTTTGATTTAACATAGCTGTTAGTGTGTTGTGATTTCTTTATAAAATTTGGTATTCTAAATATTATTATTTGAGAAATAGGGATTATAATATTCATCGACATGATGTGCCTTACCATTGTCATATTTTTATTCTAAGCCAATTTTATAAATCAAAATTTATGAAAATAGAAACACTGCATTTATATTTTATGAACAGGATTTTCATCATAGAAATCGTCGATGGTTTTACGTTAGCACTAATATGATACTAACGCTTATATTAGCCGTACTTATACGGCGCATAAAACTGTTACAATTACGAAAACACTAACGCATAATGTGATATTAGTAAAAAAGAGAGGAAGCTATGCGCATTTGCTTGCGACAGAAAGGGATGTATGGCTCATACACACAAAATCTTTCCGTTGAAAATCTATACACGTCCATAAAGCTGAATTTCCAATAGCGCAGGAGGTGCGTAACGTGAATTCCTGTAAATTTTCAACACCTGAAAACATATGGAACGACGTCCAATCAACTTCCTGCACGCACACGCAAAAGTTCGAAAAATTGAATATTTCCTGCGCGTTAGCAACATGACAGCTGAGTATAACAGTTGAAGAAAGGAATATAACAGTGTTGTAGAAACTATTGAGTACTTTTTTATGGTACTTGGTACTACGGACGTATCCTTTTCTTCCTTAATCAATTAATATGCATTAAATTATGTTTTCTTTTAAGCATCGGTCTCTATATATATGATTTCTATAACTTATTTGCTAAGTAAAAGGGAATATTACATTCCGTTCATAGAAAATAAGACGAGTACAAGAGTAGCTAAAAATGTACTGAGTCAAGTTCACATTCAAAACCGCAGCACTGACATGCTCATGCACACGCATTATTGGAAATTGCATTTTTCCTGCCCCTCCTGCAGCAGGAAATTTCCTGCAGCTCCTGCGCTATTGGAATTCAGGCTTAAGGCTCTAACGAAAAGTATAAGCGTTATTTTAACTGTTATATACGGCATATATAACGCTTAGGTTTCTTGCTGGGAATGTGACGAAACTCAAAAATTATAGTGCTGATAATTTTGGTACTCTACTTTTTATAGTAAAAAAAAGTAACTTTTGTTTCACGCTATTTACACGTTAAGACATTTCGATAATGAAACAAATTTTCGTAGGCTAGGGAGGCAGGGGGAAGAGAGAAAAACGCTACCATACCACATCCCCGCGCGTCCCTATCCAACAAAAAGTGTGTTTCATTATCGAAATGTCTTAACGTGTAAATGGCATCTTTGTTTTGGTCAACCCTTAATCGTGTTTTTTTTTTGAAAACAACAACAACAACCAGAAAAACAGCGAAACCATGATGCAATCCGTTATATATTATATGCGTTACTTACGTCGACGACTGGTCTCGCCATTTGTTTCCCCGACCGAAATATCTGAGGTAAAATCACAACATTGACTTATTTGTATTTTAATAATAATTCTTTTTTTGAAGTACTTTCAAGGATTTGCGACTTTAAATTTTAATACTTTCTTATTGCGGCTTTGCCGTCATAATCCTTGTTCGCCGTGGAACCGGTGTTGCCAGATCGGGTATGTTAAACTCTACTGGGGAGCGGTTCAACTTTCGCTAGATTCCGCGGTTAGTTCTAAAATGACAGTTTTCTTCTCGGTTAAAAAGTTTTTGAAGTCCAGTTGCCTAAAAAAAGAGTATACGATATATTTCTGTGTCTTCTAGCCTTCTATTCAAGTCATTTTAATTATTTGATTCACATTTTTGTGAATAGCTTTTATTCATATAGCTTGTTTTTTTTTTTTTTTGCCTTTGGCAGCGATATGATAATTGAATTTCACTTGCTCTCAGTGAATCTTACAGAATCTCGCCAACGCTTTCAAACAATCTGCTGTAAGCATTCATATGTAAACAACCATTTGACTAATTTTTCCAGATAAGGGGAATTTTTCTTTCTCAACCGAATCGTAAGGTCTCCCTTGTCTCGTGGGGAAATATCTCATAATCGGATTCGGTAAGTGCCAATGGATCAACAGATTTTTTTCCTCGTTGTGCACACGACTATAGAACATTTAATTCAAATTCTGGTAAAAAAAAAAATTTGGATGACTACTAACCACAATGATTATTTTTTTCCCGCTGCCCAATTTAAAAATCTACTAAATCTAGCGGAAAATCTGCTGATCCGGCATCACTACATAGAACTTGAAAAATATCGATGGCGCAATCGATAGTATCGATGTTTTAACGCATTGTATAGGGACCTCAGACGTTCCGACTTTTCATCCGACCGATAAGTCCGAACACGTCATTCGTTCCCCTATTAAGTTACGGCTTTTTCACAATAATTTTCATCCGAAGTCGTTTTGCGTAAAGATTGTATCGATCTGCAACATCAAAAGCTGAAACAAGAATCCATCTTTTCACCCGACTTCGGCCAAGTTGGGTCAAAAGCAAATGTTCTGTATTTTTAGTTCTCTATAATCAAAATTATTTACTTTATTATGCGAAAAATTTAATGTTCAGCAATGGGCCTATTTGGCGAATCTGAGTCGAGATCTGGTGCTATCGTCACCTCATAGAAACTACAGCACCCAAAATACTCCCCGAAGGGCTGTACCCAAAAGACCGGGTAAAATACTAAAACGTATTCTGGGGCTCCCGGTCCCCGTGGTACAATTTTTGCGTAATAGATAAAGATGTGAATAAGACTATAACTAGTATAGATGTACCGAACCGACACTAATTGCAGGTCGTATGATTAACCCTGCGTACATTCCCCACTTCCAATTTGGTTCCTGCACTTCCAATTTGGCCCCATACCCGATCATGTATTGGTGGACATTTGGCTAGGGTCCGCGGGTTTGCCAAGCCCGTAAATCATAAATGATACCCCCTGCGGGAGAAACTAGGGAGACAGTCGCCCGAAAAATTTTGAAATTATCTTTCGGTGTCTCCATGGCGTCTACATAGATTAAAATCTAAACAGAGACGTTGTCAGAAAATCATTTGATAAGTTTTGTTTGAGGTGTTGATGGCTTTCAATTTCCCCATTGTAGACCAGGTCTTAAGGTCGTCACTAAACGTAGAAGTCCTATGCATACTATGCGTTTGAAAATTTCATGCTGCAGAACAAAAGGGAAGTACGTAAGTACGGAAGCAAGGACTTGAAACCAAACTTTTATTTGTAGTATTTGTTTCGCTGAATCTAAATATATGCCTAAAATATATGCCCAATATATGGTCCATATGAGATAAAAAGTTTAACTCATTTGGAAATCAAAGTTAAATCAATATTAGGGGAATTCAGAGGGAATTTTTTACTTCTTTTCGACCAAAAATATTCTTAAAAATCGGATTTACCTTGAAGACCTCAAAAAGGTCGACTGTATGTAATTTCGACCTCGAAAGACATACTTTGAAGTCAGGTCATTTTAAAGGTAAATAAATTTCCAAAAAATATCGAATGGACTAACATCTGGTCAAATTTTCCTATTTTACTAAGCCTCACGAAACTTAACGTATATTGGAAAACTGTTTGGGTCGCATGATTGAAAGAAAAATTGCAGGAATGTCGTCGAAGTGACAGAAGCATCCTTTTAGGAAATACAGTGTCACTAAGAAGGGTTATTTATAGGGTGATAAATCTCAAGATGTTAGGCCGATAGCCTCAGAAGCTAGCGCTTTCTATTTTTTTAAAAGAGTTCATCTTAATTTATTATATATATGTAAAGTTTAAAAAAAAATTCATTTGACAAACCAATATACATTTATGTCCATACAATGAATATATTATTTCTTTTGAAGCATAGGTCAAACCCAAAACACCAAATGCGTAGCCATATAAAAAATGCTGATATTTTTCTCGCCATGGTCCACTAAAATTTATAAAGAAATAGACATACGAGTATTTTGATTTACAATTTTTGCCAGTAAAGTAATATAATAATTTCCATATCTCTCTAAGCTATCATTTAAAATGAATGATTTTAAAATATTTGTACATTGGTGGATTCGTTAACGTGCCATTCGAACCTTAATTGCTTTATGTATAAAGAAAAAGGCTGCAAGAAGTTTGAATTCGCCGCCGCAGTATTTAAATTCGCGCCCGCACTATTGAATTAGGAGCCAAAATAATCGATAGCCGTAGAAATATCGATAGCCACACTTGTGACCATTCCTCATATATTATCCCGCGTCTCGACACTTGAGTATTTCTTTCTTGTCGCCAATAGATTTGCATGAGATTTTCATAAAACGACATCAAAAGAGATGTAACCTTTGAGCGTTGTTTCGTCATACATGCGCATCGTTGGTGGACGCATATACAGTGATTTCTTGTTATGTTTGTCTCACTTATGTGCGTCGTTTTTAATTTGCTCGAGTTATAAAATCAAAGCAATTTTCGCCGCTTATATGCGTGTCTCACAATAATGTTTCATTTGGATTTTGAAAACTTTTACAGTGGCATCACTTAAAATTATTTTTCGAATGACGATTTTTTTACACTCTAAATATGAATTCGTCGATGAAATAAATGAAAAATGTAATGTCGAGAAATATCCGGAATAGTAAGGCAAATATTCGGCGATAGCGGACCGAGAAGTTTTGCAGAAGCTCATCCATTGTTTTTTTCATTTTTTGTGTTTTATGGTTCACGAGAAAATTGATCAGGTTCTGAAGAACTCTTCGGTCCGCTATCGCCGAATTTTTGCCTTACTATTCTCGAGTTTTTTCTTATGAACTAAAAGGAAAAAACGCGAGTCGAAAAGATGAGCCACTACTCCTTACTATTCTCGTGGTTTTTCTTATGAAGGCAAAAACGCATAAAAACTTTAAATTTTCCTGGAAATGCAGAGAAGAAAAAGTGGAATAATAAAGTTTGTCATTTGAAGTGCGACATTCAAAGAGTTAACACATAAAATTGTGTTCAAATTGTGCGAAAAAAATTTATATATACCTATAAATAAAATTCTTAAAATAAATATATTATTACACCTTTTTATGTTATTCCTGCAGAAGTGTATAAAATATATATATATAGTTTATTCATAGTAATAAAATAAGGATAAATATAGATATTTAATATAAGATAAAGCCAAGAAGCTGGAAAATAGATAGAACAATATTTTGCTCTCATTGAGTCCTAACTTGTAAATGTACTTAGTATATGCATACAAAATAAAACGCTGAATTTAAAAAAAAATTCAAGTACATTTTTCAATGATTAAAACCTGCAAATAAGAGTATTTTCATCAACGAATGCTTACACCACAATGAATTTTTATTCATTGTTGAATTCATGCATGAATTTTATGTGCACTTTCAAACGAAAAGGTCGTCCCACTATTCATTACTATTTCGACCATCGGTCAGTTATAAATTCCGCGATAGGCGGACCGAAATTAGCAAGCTATTCCAAGAATTAATTTTTTGCTTCATTCTTCTCGTGCCGCTATCCATGAATATTTCAACCATCGGTCAGCTATAAATTCCGCGAAAGCGGACCGAAAACGACGTACAATTAAAACCTTACATTTCCTATGACATCGCAATGTTAATTTTCAGCGACGAATTCCACAATAGCCCATAGGAGCTACTGTGGAAAAAATGGGTGCTAAGCCTTACATTTTCCGACTGGGTTGTCAAGCATTTGAGAGTGTGTAAGTGAAAATGGCACACGTATGCGTTATGTGAACATAATTCACTAATACACTCTCATATGCTTGACAAGCATTTGATGTGTCTATACAGCGCTTAATGGCCTTACACATTTACTTTTTATAATTTACATATAAAATATTCGGGTTCTGCTTTCTTTCCAGATATTGTTTGAAACTTAAACTGAGCGTTCTTCATCGGCCGATTTAATCATGCAAGGATCATCACGATCGAAAAATTTGCCCGTCGAGACCTGGTGCTGCAACTAAATAAGGCGAGATAAATTTTATATATGTGTGAACTTTTTTTGGCATACTTATACGCTATTTACACGATAAGACATTTCGATAATGAAACAAATTTTCGATGGCAAGAGAGGCATGGGAAAAAGAGAAAAACGCTACCATACATTATCCCCGTGCGTCCCTAGCCCACAAAAAGTGTGTTTCATTATCGAAATGTCTTAACGTGTAAATGGCCTCTTGTCAGCTGGTAATGCTTAAATTACCGATAGAAATGTAATCAATGGAAGGTTTTATATATGCGAACACATTTTATTTCCATATTTTTCGTTGCCACCGTGATAAAAGCTTGCGAGTTTTTTTGGTTTAAGAGGCTGTTTCCACTATAGCCGCATCTTGCTTTCGCATCTTCAAGATGCGAATTTTTTCGATTGGTGTTTCCATTAGCATTTTGCCTGTAGCATCTTTCAAATCAGCTGATTTTTGTTTACAATCGATATGCGTATGTCCAGCATACTCGCTCGTCTTCATTATTTTCATTGAAACAAAGGAATTTAATAAATTTTATTATAATTTGGAATGGTTTTCTTACATTTCTTCTTGGTTTCTACCGCCATTTTTGCTGAAAATTTCTGAAATGCTGGTTATTCACATATGTTTCAATAGATATGTGCTGTTAAAATCGATAGATAATCGGAAAAAATCGAAGAAGAAGATGCGCTTCAGCATACAACAACAATTGCATGTATGTTCATACGGCATCTTTTCGGATCTTGCCAAAATGCTGAAAGATGCAAGATGCGGCTATAGTGGAAACGGCCTCTAAGCTTTGATTCTTCAGAATTTTAGCATTCTAAAATTCGATTACAATAACTCGTCAATTTGAAAGAAATAATCGATTCGCCGATCGATTTTCGAGTGTTCGATAATCGCATTTGTCCATCACTAGCGTTAGTGTAATTGAAAAGACGTTACTCGAGTCGTAACTGAGAAAGTAGAAAGGACGAACCTACACGACCGCGACGCGTAAAATAAAAAATAATAATTACAGTCGAATTGAATTAAAGAAAAGAAATTTTTGAATTAAAATGGCATCCGAAGTAAGTCAAATACCAGCAAGTGAAAATAAGGCAACGGAGGAAGTCAATATAACGCCCGAATCGAACGCTGCCGCCGATGCTCCCGAGAATGCAGAAAGCGGCGCCGAAGCTAACGCCCAAGACAAAGAAAATGCTAAGGCGTCGCCCTCCGAAGGCGCAAAGAAGGATGGGGAGAATACTGCTGCGGCGACCAAAGCCGAGCCAGCGCCGAAATTTAACGTCCATAAGACCAATTTCGAAAAGGATATCATCTATCTGTACCAATTCTCTAGGACCCCACTCCTGCCGTCGTTGTCACCATATTGCTTAAAGGTCGAGACATGGCTTCGCCTTGCAGGACTCAAGTACGAGGTGAGTTGCATGTGTGAGTTATTACAGTAATCCCGGCTTGCCAAACGGACACATACTTACAAAAAAAAAAAAAAAAAAAAAAAAAAAAAGGAACGCCATTTTTTTTTATTTCGCATCTGTACATGGATTGAAAGGGACATATCTCCTTTTTGGATGTACCACCAATACTATGGCAAAAATTTCATTCCAGTTTCCATTACGCACCCGTATTTATATACCCTGTGTGTGTATGTGTGGAACAATGCACTCGAATGTACAGAGTGTGTATGTACGCTGCTCGAAGCAAGGTATACATAAAATCTTTGCCTACTCTCTCAGAGAGGATTCAAAATTCGTATCCAAGAGATAGTTTCGCTTAACAGAAAGTACTGTAACGCATGTTAAATTAACAGCGTATTTTTTGACGCATGTTAAGTTAACAGTAAATCTTTGCCGAATGTTAACCTAGCAACAAGTTCGAAGTTGCATGCTAAATTAAAGAATTTCATGATTTTTTATGCTAATATCTTTGAAAGGACACGATAAACTGGATAAACATACACCTAAAATCGAATGAAATCCTACTAAAAACAGTCTATCTATCTACCCAGCTTCCGAATATTTTACTCGCAAGCGTACCTCTTTAGCCTCTCTGCACTTACTGTACGAAAAAATACGTACATCTCTCTAGGCGTGGCACCTAGTGTAGACTACGCCCATTTTCTCAAAAAATTGTTATTTAAAGATTATAAAAGATTTTTAAACTTCAACTTCTTCGTACGCTGATAAAAACGTACGATAAAAATATTCATTTATATGTGTTTGTGTGGGCGTGGCCCATTTTTTCGGGTATCTGTTCGTTCTATTCTCTAAAACGGCAAATAAATATCAATGCAAATTATAATCTGGCATCACAAGAGACGTTTAAACGGGCCATACTATTAGTGTTAAATTTTCGGTACTTCTTTTTCAACAACCGAATTTACCTAGGCATACCTACCTATATTCGTGAGAAATTGAATTCGCAATATTTTTTTTTTTGTTTTTTGTTTCGCTTTCCAATTTATTAAGAAAACCCGCAACGAGCTCCGAAAAACGTGAGAGAGGATGTACACATACACGCTTTATGTAGTTATGAGTAGATAAAATGCTATGCAAAAGCATAGTTTATGTATCTATTCATCTGTGTACATATCTACTACAGCATGGTACATGTAATTGTGGATTTGCGTATGCCTCTGCTTGCTTCATGTACGCGAACGCTATATGTGGGCATGAGAAGCTGAAATTGAAATTTCAAATTAATAAAGCAAATACTGCATGCTTTGCTTCTCTTGATTAAGCGACAATTTAACAATAATTAAGGCAACATTCCTTAAACTACTTCAACTACAATTGCAATTACAACTCTTGCAACAGAAACATTAACAGCAACGACGACGACAACAACAACAACAACTACTACTATCGCTTGCGTGCGGCATAATGTAATGCATTACATGGTATGTGGATGATTCGCTGCGATGCGATGTAAAATGCAATGTCAGACTCGGCTTTCGAGAGCAACGCTCGCTCCGCGGGTGTATGTACACATTAACATCAAAACACATATATACATATAATTGTGTGTATTTTCGTACGTATGTACATACAATTGAGAGCGTGCATAGTATATATATGCTGTTTATTGCAAGATTTTAAGGGTGTGTATAGGGCGGCCTCTCCTTAAAATTCTTAATTGCATTTGCACATATTGCAGCTGAAACAAAAAACAAAAAAATTCGTTTTACATACTTGCATTAATATGAATTTGGTACATATTTTGAAATTCTCTTGAAATTAGTTAAGAGAGAAAAATTATTTATTTTTAATTTCTATTTCGAATATTTTATTATCTTCCATATAAATTGATTTCCTCCGAATGGTACCTGTTTCTTAAAAAAAAAAAAAAAAATATTAAAAAAAATTAAAATAATAATTTTGATTCTCTATGCAACACATGAGTATGAGAGCTAAAAGCATATGTGCATGCATCGAAGATTGCCATTATCGGGCAGCAGGCCTCTTTCGTATTCTAAGGAAAGTGGGTTGGCTTGCCCGTTCGTTGGAAGTGCCATGCATCATCTCGAATTGCAGCATTGAGCGAACGAAGAGACGGACGAACGAACGGACGAACGAATAAATGCAAACAAACATAAGACAGATCATCATTTATTTATTATAAAGAATCTTTGTGCAAACTTCCGATGAAAAAGTGTAATTCAGACTTCGCTTCCAAGCAATGAATATCCATCCATCTCCCCCCCCATTCCACAAGGCCGTAACTTTATCGCATTTCAATCACAATTGGATTTGTTTATTCCAAACATACATATGTACATTGTATATACATTTAGTTTTAAATCTTATAAAATACCACGTATAGGCGTGTAAAATGTGTATCCATAAGGCGTATCTGTTTAATTAGGCTTGAATTGTTACAAAAAAAAAAAAAAAAAAAAAATTATAAAATTATTTTCACACAACGCATTCAGAAGCTTGACACATTTTAAGTGATGCTCTTCAAAAAAGAACAATTAAATTAAATGAAAAAAAAAAAACCAAATGAAAAAAAAAACGCTGCCAGCATCGTCAGAAAGCTGGCTGCCAAGTTGAATGACACGCCCTTTGTTGATAGTTTACTATGCGGCATAGTAGCCGGCGCTGGCGGTCGAGCTTGTGCTGGTACTGGTACGAGTAACTGACTCTGCGCCCGTCCATTGCATGGTGTTTACATTAATTCAATGAACTCTCAAGTATAACAAAATATTTTGCAATTGAACTTCCCTGCAGGAAATACGAGTAATTAAACTCGAGCGTTTTACTAGTTCTAATTCCACCAGTTCTAGTTCTTCTTTATACCCCTGCTTATGTATTGTTCTGTAGAAAATTAACATTGCGTGTGGGCTAAAAATCACCACTTGTGGACTTGAACTAACGCTTTACTAGTGCTTTGGGAACCAATTTGGGTAAATTGAGTATAGTAAAACACTAGTTCTTTTTGAAAGGTTATTCACCATAATTTGTTGTTTTTATTTTTTGGTTCTGACATTTTTCTAGCATCCTATTTGCAATATTCAAAAGACACAGAATTATTTTTTGTTTTTGTTTTATTTACAAAACCATTTGCATGTGAAAGGTAGGATTTTATTTTTGATTTCGGTGTATCAACGCTTTTTGCACTATACAATATCATGATAACTCTTATTACTGACACGAGAAACAATTTTCCCATACAATACAAGTCAGAGCTCTATACGAAACTCTACCCCCGTTTGCACTAGCTCTTTAGTTCTGGTTAAAGCACTAGTTGCCTCGAGGCAATTCACCCCACGCTTACTGGAGGGTTATTTAAGGGCGCTTGCATGAATGGAATGTTCGGAATGATAATTGTGTTTGAGTGTGTTGTGTGTGTGTGTGTGTGTGTGTGTTTGCGTGTGTTGGTTAGGTTTAGGGCGGGGAGAATTGCATGTCAAGCATGAATTTAATCCCGCATCAAAGCCGTTTTTCTGAAGACCGAAATTGACTCATTTTCATAAATTCTGTCTTTCCTATATATTTATTTATTTATTATATATATATATATATTTTTTTTTTTTTTCAACCAACAGTCCCACCTTGAGCTGCAGTCGCATATCTTGTGGAGTTCAAAAATAAATGCAAATTTCTTAATGCCCATGACTCATATTTTTAATCAGCAAAAAAAAAAAAAACCAACCGTTTTTAAAGGAAATGAAACGCTTTCCTTGATTTCAACGTAATCAATTATTTTGCCCGTATTACATTACGTATTTGTTTTCATGCATAAAGTTTTATATATCAAAGAAATATGAATCAAGTTTTCTTCTCAAAATATTTATGATTCATGGTATTTATTTTTTTTTTTTTCTTTCTTTTTCTGCAAGCCAATTGAAGAAGCCAGGCATCTATGATTTAGGCACAATTACATGCCTCAGATACCATGAGGATCTTACAATTAAATGCTTCCCTGCAGGAAATGTCACTAGTGCTAGAGTCACTCATGCACTGGTGTCCATGTCACCAGTACTAGTGACCAACTGTACCCGTGACATTTTGTATTAACGTATATGCGAGAGGACACGAGTCGACGCTGAAACTAGTAATGCAGTAGAGACAACGGTGTCATTTATAGTCTCACTATTGACATGGTCAACAGTTCAATTTTCCAAAACAATAATGTAATAAAATTGCTGCGCGTGAGCCGGATTGCTCGCTAGCTCAGTGCATAGAGCATGCGGCTAGCAATTCGAAGGTCGTGAGTTCGATTCTCAACTTCTTTCTTTCTTTTTTCTTTTCTTCTCTTTCTTTTTTGTCTTTTATTTTTGTATAAGTAGATAGTAATTAAAAAATCAACAGGATTCCAACAAGTTTTTAAAGGCTTTTTTGCTTTTTCTCTTCATCCCTGCAATTTTTTACTTTTAATTATTAACCATTTTTACACTTTTTTTCTCGCCTGCACGGAGTTTCGAACACGAGCCTTCGGATTAATGAGCGGACATGAGCTAACAACTACGCTAGAGAGTCCTGTGATTCGCGTACAGCACATTTATAGCATGAATGTTCGAGAAAATCGAAATGTGGACGCCCTCGTTGACCATGTCAATAGTTAGATTCTACTGTCCGTGTCTCTGGTTCTTTCGTCTCTAATGCAGCACTGGTGACATAGGGGTCAATTTGCCCCGCATTTGCTGCAGGGTTTTCATTGCCTTCATCCTTTTAATTCATACATACATACATGGCTGTTATAGGTAAATAAACAAAATCTATGGCAATGAAGAATGTTTCGAGAAATAGAAGCTCAAAATTTTACTTGGAGAATAAAACAAATAAAAAAATAAATAATAAAAATTAAATAAAAAAAAGAAACGTGTGCATCTTGAAAAGGAGTTCAAAACCGCCACGAAACCCCTTTAAGCTCGAAGTGGGCGACGTAATTACATTGAAATTCCAGACTATGGCATTCTTCATAAATTCTTTAGTCAAAAAGAGAAAAAAAAAAATTATGCTTACGTGCAATGAATACAAAAACGCTTACAAAGTTGCAATAGATTGGAATTTTTGTTATTTAAATACTTAATTGAATTTTCTTTATATAGGAAGACCTCAAATACTATTTACGCAGCAGGCCGACGTGGATGTCATATTCAATTAATTTTTTCTCATTTCAATAAGATAATTAGGATGGGCCAAGTAACTTGGCTTAGACAGTTAATAAATATTTTAACACATAACAAGTTAACTAACAAAAGTAGGCGGTGTAAGAAAATTATTATAGCCAAATGGATACAATACAATAGTATTTATTTAGTTAATGGCGGCGACTATATCCGAATAAATCCAGCCGCCCAATCCTTTGTGTCGTTTTCAATCTTTTAAACATATCCAAGCAATCCTTGCTTCCATTATTTAAATTTGAAGCACTCCTAATTTCTAAGTGTAACTATGACAGGACCGCGTCAATTTTCCTCCTATTTAAAATTTGAAGTTTCCCCCGTCTTTCTGTTATTTACGTTTTTTTTTCTTTTTTCTTCGAAACATGAATTTTTCTCGTGGAATTGCCCATATATCAATGCAAATTTTTTTTACTTTTATTTCCATGCATTTAATTAATTTTTGGGCGTGGTCTCATTTACATAGCCAGGTAGCAACATTCTTAGGACCAATTATGATCTTTCTTTTTAAAAGGAAAAAGGAAATCCGTGGACCCCCGATCCTGACGAATAACATAATACACATATTTGTCTATTTAAGATCGGCACTAATTCAATAAATATATGAATAAGAAGATATTTAATTAATGAATGAATAAATTATGAATTAAAATGTCTAATAATATTTAAGACAAACAATCCATTTTTAAGGAATAATCGGCTTTTTTTTTTTTTTTTTCATTAAAGGAAAATTTTCAGTTCATAAACTCAAAATGCCCAATTCGAATAATAGTGGCGCCAATAGATGAAAATTGTTACAAGCAATATTCCATTCCACTCATCTAAAAATTGTTCTCTTAAAGGGATGTTTTACTCATACGAAGTCCTACTTTTAACCCAAACAGTTGAGGTCGACTCAACATATGTATGATGATACTCTCTACCCTAGTTACTACAATATTCAAATGCTATTTTTAGTGATTTTCACGATAATTTACTCGTCCTAAAGGGATTCTTACTTGTATATCATGACCGACCAATACATACATTTAGTCAAATTTTATCATAAATGTATTGGCAAATCCATCGTAAGGCATTGCAAAGCGACGCGACGCGACGCCACGCAACGCAACGCCTCGCATCGCAACACGACATGCGCAGTAGAGTTTTTGGTTCTCTGTCCCATGATGGTATTCATGATGATGGTGAGAGTTTTCCTTATTGTGCGCTGTATCTATTGTGTACATGCTGGCTGCTGCCGAAAAACCTCCCATGATTTCAAGAAGGACTCATCGTGCCGGCAAAATCGCGCTTTTCGATGTACTCGTAAGCATGTACATACATATATTCTATGTACACAAACGAAGAACGGCGTTATCGTCGTCTTGGTCGTCTTGATCATCTTCTTTGTGTGTGTTAAAGCATATGTATGTATGTATGTATGTATGTATGCATGTATGTACATATATGTACACGACTAAGTGCCCGCTTACTTAGTATGATAGGTGGGGTACTTTCTCGCAATGCAACGAGAAAATATAAACAAATTTCGTTATCTTCGATTAATGGGGTTCATCATTGTATTATCAAAGTTATTCTTAAATTCTTGTAGTCAATATAAATATACATATTTACATATCCATATGTGTATGCATATATTTTCGTATTTATAATATAACATTATGTATTAAGAGGCACAAGATAAGTCATCGCAAAGTCAATGTATTATTATTAGTGTCCGACCGAAGGTGGATTTTTAGCCGAAGCCGAACAATCGGCAGAGTTGAAGACTTCGGCCGAAGACCGGAGCCGAATGTAAAAAATTTTACAGTAAGGAAACAAAATCAGTCTTTATTCATTTGACAAGCACAAAAAAAAAAACCGCTCAAATTTTCTCTAAATTCTTTCGCTTTAGTCGCCCACAAAGTGAGAATTTACGGCAATAATTCACTAGTGTAAAAGGTCTCAATGAAGCAATTGAAAATCTGTCGTGACTTTTTTACTCCCATTAAAATGCAAAAATATTCGGCTTTTTCCAGCCGAAGCCGAAGATTAAGAATTGGCCGATCATGCCGATTACCGAAGCCGAACCTTCGGTCGGACACTAATTATTATCCATAAAAATTAATTTAGTATGTATAATCTTTCATTTATTTTTTTCCCCCCTCTTTTTAATTTTCGTTTCATAGAATGTCGACCATAAGATGCGATTCCGTTCGAAAAAGGGACAACTTCCATTTATTGAGCTTAATGGCGAGGAAATTGCCGATTCGGCAATTATAATCAAAGAGCTTTCATCGCGATATGGAAAAGATTTGGATGCCGGCTTAACTGCCGAGCAGCGTAATGTCTCCTATGCAATGATTGCTATGCTCGAAAATCATTTGATTTGGATCATCTTCTATTGGCGTGCTAAATATCCCGATAATGTTCTCAAGGGCTATAAAGTTAACTTACAACATGCCTTAGGACTTCGTTTGCCCAATTCGATCTTGAATTTCTTCTTTAAAATAACATTCGGCAGAAAGGTTCGTACCCAATTTATCTAATTTAATCAAGGGTGTCACAGAATCCGATAGCTGTCGGAATTGGAATTTTAGTCGACTGAATTTTCATATATGTATATTTCATAGATAGCCAGATAAAATAGGGTTTTGTGCAATTAAGAACCGATAATTGTTCCAATTCAAAACCAAAAACAACAAAATTTGTAAACTCTGTATGAAGTTTCGATCGATTTTAATTCCGGTTCCGACAGCTATCGGATTCTGTGACGCCCCTGAAAAAAAATTTTTTTTTTTTAAACTATTTTCCAATTCTCTATTATACTATACGCATGTTTGTTGAAAATAAACTATTTGTACCATTTCATTAGTCCCTACTTAAGTCAATTTCAATTTCATTTTGCATGCTTAAAAAAGGCCATTCTGACAATAAATAGGCACATACATAGGTATTTTTCTAGTCCTAACTTCAACCATAAAAAGATTTTTTTCTAAGAGACTCTTTCAAATAACAGTTGAGTTATTGAAGCTAATTGACCGGGAATCGCTTTATTGTTTAAAAAATATAAATAGACCCCAATAATCATTGTAGAATAAAATATCTAAAATATATAAAACTTCTGGTTTTAAATCCGCTGGGAATGTCAGCATCCTCGTTTGAAAAAAGCAACAGATTTTTCATTTTTTTATAAAGAGGCGAAATTCCAAATGTATGTCGCATTATCCGTTATCGCTGACACTTTGACCTTCAATCGTAGGATTGATCCCTAGAATTGTGTCTATCATACAAGAATGAGTGCGATTTCTGGTTTCGAAATAAAAATAAAAATTACATTTCCATAGAAGGGTGGGGTGGGGAGTGGCCTTTTTTAATTCGATTTGATTTGATTTTTATTGTACTTCGTTTATTTCCATAAGTGCATGATGGCAATTTTTCATTGTATAGTGGTTCCAGGGTACAAAAAAATTGAAGGCTCATGGCATTGGTGTTCATAGTGCCGAGGAGATTGAAGAATTCGGTCGCAATGATTTGAAAGTACTCAGTGAGATGTTGGATTGCAAGCCATTCTTTTTCGGTGACGAGCCGACAACATTGGATGTTGTTGCATTTGCTGTTTTATCTCAGCTGCACTATTTGTCGAAGGATATTTCATATCCGTTACGCGATTTTATGACCGAAAAGTGTCCCAATCTCGTTGGACATGTCTCACGGATGAAGGAGAAATGCTTCCCCGATTGGGATGAAATATGCACAAAATTGGACTTGAACGCACATATTCCAAAACCAGAGTGAGTGGATTCGAAAAAATAAAATTTTTCGTTGATATATTTATTTATTTATTTTGTTTTTCTCACTTTAGGCCTGAAACGAAGGAAGGTAAAGAAGGCGAATTGGAAAAATCAAATGAGCAAGAGACAGAAGCCGATAAAAACGAAAAAGAATTGGATAAAGATAAGGTAGGTCACTGAAAGGTGTCTCAATGGAGTAATGTTAAATAAGTATATATAATATAAAAAAAAAAATGAATAAAATAAAACCAAATTATATTAAATCAAATAAAATAAATTTAGGTCAATCTTTCAACTGAAATTTTATTTATGTGTACAAACTTCCATAACTCGAATCATAATTTTCCAAAGCATTTTTTTTTCGACGTGAATTTACTCCTAATAAACAATTTTGAAATTCTTTATTTTCAGTCAAACGAAAAGGAAATAACCGAAGAAAATAAAGAGAAGGAAGAGACAAAATAGATCTTTTGTTATGGGTCGGTCTAGGACATATATATGTGTAAAGGAAAGAATTCAAATGATGCATTTATAAATGAATAATCACTTAAAGATTGATCAATTTAGAAACCTTTTTATATATGTTATTACAAAAATATTAGCTTGAAATTAAACATAAACATTTATATATATTATATATAGATATATATAATATATAATATATATATATACATATATATAAATACATAACATTCATACTTACATTCATACATTGCTACACGCATACATCCACAACTTTAAGTTTAAGCTATAAAGAGAAGGAAATATTTAAAAATTTATAAAGAAATGAGAAAAAATAAGAAAAAGAAAACAAATTTTTATGCAATATAACTTCTGACGACAACTAGTAAATGTGTATGTGTAATTGCAGTTGATTGATATTAGAAAACAAATACAAAAAGTAATTAAAAATTAAAAGTAAGAAGCGGAAGCATAAAATGAAGAGACGAAGAATAAGAAGAAGAAGAAACGTTGAATGTCGAGCTTGGACATTTTGACAAACAATCAAATTTATAGCCAGCGAAAGTTTGAAAAAAATATAAAGAACCAAAAAACCAAAAACAAAATATAAAATAAAATTTTTTTTTTTATATAATAAATACATAGAAATATAAAAACGTAAAAAAAAGAAAATATAGGACGACGGATGAAGATAGAGCGGAATACGTGCATGTTACTTGCAATTTTGATGTTTATTTGATATATTTCAAATTTAAAAAGTATGTTTAAATACAGCAAAAAAAAATAATATATATAAATTTATATATAATTACGAGTAAAATTATTTTTATATATAAAAAAATTTTGTGCAAATATAAAATTAATAATATGTATTGTAATAATAATAATTATTATTAATTCTATAAAAAAATAATAATAATAATACATGATTGTGAAAAATACTAAGAGATATTTTTTGGATGTTTGTTAGAAAAAGGCTTTGCTTCCTTCCTTGTAATTATTTGTTAAAATGCTTTAAAAAAAAAGAAAAGGATAGAAAAGAAATGGAAAGAGAAAAGAAGATGTAATGAACGATCGAACGATTGCAAAACTGACAGACAGACAGGCACACTAACAAGAAGAACAAAAAATTTACAAAAGAAAAGTAAGAAAGAAAGAAAAAAAAAAACATTTGGAGACAAGTTTAAGTGCAGTAACCGTTTCAAGTCATGTGTTTTTACTAATGTTAACGTAGTACATAAAAAAGAAAATAAATTTAAATAAAATACTTACGTATATATTTATATGTAAATAAATACACACATACTTGTACACTCGTACAGCTAAAGCACTCATACAACCACCAAGATATGTATGTTAACTTTAAAGCGAAATAGAAATGGAAACTGAAATCGAAATCGAAAGCCCGAACCTCTCTATATACATACATAATATACAAAATATATAATGTGTTGTATAACGTAGCTAACCGCGACTCAATTCAATTAAAATTAAATACGAAATTAAATGAATTAAAAATGAAGAAGCAATTTAAATACATACATAATAATTTTCTCTGTTAATCGAATTTTCAATACGATTTTATTTATTTTTTTTTTTTTTTAATATATCGAATTGGAATTTAGATTTTCTATACTAAAACAACATACACTCAAGAGCATTCTTTGGGCGTCTCTGTAATGAAATAGAATTTTATGTACGAAGAAGAGAAGGGTTCAATACAGAACAAATAAAAAACATTCATTGCAACGGCAAAGTGCATATATGAATATATATATATATATATATATATATATATATATATATATATATATATATATATATATATATATATATATATATATATATATATTATATATATATATAATACTAGTATATCGATCTATGCATATATATATGCAGTACATCCCACAATTATTTGTTAATTCCTTGCGTATTAAATATATATTTTACTTTTATATAACAAATGCCTCATTTTCGTTGCAAATGACTATATATAAAAATATATTTACAGACACATATACACACGCAAACATACAAACATAACATAATATACACAAACACACACTCACACGTGCATAAGTATATATAAATATATAATAGGTATATAATGAATTAATTATAGATAAACAATACGAGTGTGTAGCCATTAACCATTTATATATTCGTATACATACATGCATATAAATATATATATATATATACATAAATTTGTGCTAGTTATAACAAGCACTTTATTTCTACAATATTTGTATGCGGACTTACAAGAATGAATAATACAAATTTTATATTCCGCAAGCGTAATATTTTTCTTCTTGAAAATTTCAATTCGACTTTACATCTTCATTCTACTTCATTTTTCATACTATATAAAAAGAAAAAAAAAAAAAAATTTATTGAAAAACAAAATATAGTAATGTAACGTACTTTTTTCAGAGCGCGACCGCGTACTGTACTGTACTGTCTTCATAACCATTTATCATGCCATATGATTGCTTCGATGGCACACGATTGAATTTCAAATTCAAATGAGAGAAGCAATTTTTTGAAGTTTTTGTTTCGAAAAATTGTAACACGCATCCTATTTTCAGGATGTCTACTATAAAGGATCGAATCTATTCTACGTTGAATTTATTATGTCAAGGGTACTTTGTTGTGCTTTTTTTGGCACAAATAATTGCTAATACCCTAGCCATATGTAGAAAAGGAGAAGATGAAGATGAAAGAAGCAGAAGAATTAAAAGAAAAAGAAGATGAACCTTTAAATATGAACAGTTCAATCGTGTGCCAAATGCAATAAATGTCCTTTTCAATTATTTCCATCTCATATTAATTCGTTGAAATTTTAATAATTAAGTATGTAATTTTCTGAAAAATTATATTATATTGCGGAATTAAATAACCCCAGTATATATATATATATATAGGTATATACACATATATATATATATTGTGCATTCTAGACGTAATGTGTGAAAGAGCATACCGACAGGTTTTCATCATCGCGCATGTATTCGGTAAAAAGGGAGTTATATATAAGTATATATTATATGTAACTTTTTTAAGAACTTTTTTTGTATCACATTTCACAGTCTAGCTCAGTGTTTTATAAAATGGTAATATATACTTATACATATATAAATATATATATGATAACACTTATAATAAATATGCTTCTACATAAAAAATTGTGTTTTTATTTATAATGGGGAGTTTTTCTTGTGAAGTGGGAAATTTGGCGATTGCGACTCGAAATAAGCTATCACATCGAATTGCCTATCGCATCGCAATACAGAGCAAGTCCCAGTAAATTTTTTTTTTTTTTTTTTTGGCTTCACAGAAGGGTCCAAATGGCCAAATTTCACAAAAGTTCCATTTTTTTTAACGTTACCAGTCGGAGTAGTTTGACACACTTGGGCCGTTGTGAATACAATAATGATGGCAAAACAAAGAAAAACATAAAAAACGACAAAAACATAGATGACCTCAGCTGGGAGTTGAGCCCAGAGCCTCTCGCTTCGTAAGTTGGCATCTCAACCAACTACGGCCCAGAAGCCGTCATGTATTTATTAATATATTGAACAAAAAATTTATTCTATTTTTTAAATATATGTACATAAGTCTTATTTTATAGATGCCAATAGAATTCGAATTAATTTTTTTTTTTTTTTTTTGAATAGGCAATTCCGATTGGCTTAAACGATTTTCGTGAATTCTTTGGCAGAACCGACGACCACATCAATATGTATACCACCTTTATTTCCTAGATAATCGGGCCTTGCTTTTCTCTATAAAATTTAAACATCTGGCAAGTATAACATCATCAAATTTATCGATATCGACTGAGTGGGTGGTATCAATTTCAACAATGGCACACCTTGAACAGGATTTTTTAGTTTATTAAATTATCTCACAATCAACGCACTTACTTTTCAGTTTGAAAGACACTTTTATCAATAAGTTTTCTCGAAGAAAAATAAAACATTCCATTCTCTACTAGCTCTCCATTCCAGCTTTGCCTTCGTGGCCTTTTGGAAGGGTCAAAGTTTATTGGAACTACCTTGCCATTTGTCTCTTTCCAACGTAATTTATAGCTTCTGCGTGAAGAGAGAAATATAGAGAGTGAGATTGATTCGAGAAAAACAGAACGAGAGAGAAAGAAAGAGACCGAGTGAAAGATATATCGAACTTTATAATAAATATAATCAAAAATTACCAACCTTGTAACTGAGAAAACACAATCGGATTTTCGAAATTTCCTATAAGCTTCCTTTATATATTTTACTTTTAAAAATGGCGACGTGCATTGAAAGAGTGCGAATTTATTTATTGTTCCGTGGGAATTTAGAAATTCTTTAACTGAATCTAAAGATGCCGTTTCATCTTGAGCGTAGAGATTTGATCTCCAGTACACAAATGCTCCCCCTACAATATTCAATATACAATTTCACCAATGAGTTAAGTGGAAAATTAGGCTTATTAGACAACAATATCAGGCTTTCAGCATCAATTGATGAGATGCTTGTGAAAAAATTATATTTTTGATTTTCGCAAGTAGGAATCGTCAATAAAATTCGGCTCACATTCTTAACTTACATTTCAATGCTTCATTTGCTATTTTCTCGTTATCGGTCGAAACCCAGAGTTGGGAAAAGAGTCCAGCATTTTGTATTTCTTCAATTGTTCGAGCTAGAATAGATTTTCCATCAATGGTTATTAAATTTTTATATATTATGCCTTTAGATCCACCGCGAGCGAGTATCAAAGCGTGAACTTCGTTGGAGAAACTGCCATTATAAATAAAAGAAATAATATATTTATGTATGTATATATTATTATCGACTAAAATGAATCAATCCAATAATACTCACCAATATTTTTCAAACGCGTTTCCTTTTGAATGAAGCACCATTAGAACGATACAGCCTACAACAATGAAGCTACCAATAGATGGATGCATTTTCATATTATCGCTAGCAACATATTGCTTAGTGTACGATAAGAATGTTTGAAATTTTCTCACGATTTATGGAGTGAGTTTACTCAAAGAGTATTAATATATATATAAGAGCCGCCAACGTACTCTATGGCAAATCCCATTTTTCACTCGTTCTCGATGATAACACGTAGATGACGATACACTATGCTTTGACAAATGAAACACTCAAAAAGCATGAAATCGAGGTAAGAAAGACACTCGAAATGTAGGAATTGATAGAAAGGATCAAAACAAAAACGAAAATCTGACTTCTCGCCTTTAAGCATTGAGAACCGGTTTTCATGTCTTATAGTTTTTCGGCAGTTCAGCGCTGTGGTGTTATTCTTTCGATTGCGTGCCGCACTTATGCGCATATATGAGTTTGTGTGTGCGCCAATGTACATACGTACGTTTGTATTTGGCCGCTGTGTGCCTTTGCAATTTTCGGCCGCTGAAAAATTCAAAAATCGTTTTTCGAGTCGGTCGCTTTTGTTGTTTTCCTGTTTCTACGTGACCGATGCAAAGTCACTACCGTATGGTCCTGTAGGGTGACTTGCGCGGCGCTAAATGCGAAAAAGTCGAAGCCTGGTCGCTTCGATTACCTTTTGTAACATTATGTGCTAGTTTTTTTTTAGTTTTAATTCGACCCTTTTAATATTTTAATTTTAATTACTTAAATTTTTTCGGGCCGGGTGCAAGCATTGCTATTACGAAATGTAAATTTTTAGCAATCGAAAAAATTTTTTTTTCTTGATGTGTTTCTGATGCAAATGTAATTTTATTAACAATTAGACAATCCACAAGGTCTTCTTAAATCTGTTTAAAATTTTTCCTCTGCTGAAATTGGTATTTTCAGCTGTAAAAATACTCACTTTAGCTGAGGCTAAATTAGAAATAATTTTAGAAGACTTTTTGAAGTGCCTTTATATTGAAATTTGTCCAATAAATTTAAGGATTTTTTTTTTTGAATATTACCAAAATATTAAATTTAAATGTAAGAGAAAAAATTTTTGAAGTCAATAGCAAAATTGAAATTTTCTAAAATCTTTTTAACGGGTCTTCAACGGACAACGTATTTGCACCAGTGCCATCTTTACGCATGGGCCCAGGGCGCCGCGGTCTGAGGGGCCCCCAAAAGTTATAATACTTATACATTATCATACATTGAAAGGGCCCCACTTTTCTGTGGGCCCAGGGCCTCCCTCACGCTAAAGACGGCGCTGATTTGCACCATCGAATGTAAACAAGCTGAATCAATCCATTTTAAATACATAAAAGCATTCTTATGCTCATACATATAGAACTTCTTTTCCCTTCCACCGTCCTTCCTTGAACCATGATACAAGAAAACAAGATAGCGCCACTTCAGTACCGCTATTTTGAGGCTCTCTTTGAGAGCCGAAAATTGAGTTTGTGATGTCACTGAGCGAGAAATTGTTGTTGTTTCCCATGCTATTCAAAAAAAGTAAAAAGCCGGTTAAACATGGGAAACAACAACAACGAATCGCGATTTTGAGTTTGTGACGTTTCCTCTCTCAAGTGGCGCTATCTTGTTTTCAACCGTCTTTTTTCTTCGCTCGTCTTTCTCTACTTACTTAATTGATTCAGAACATTTGTTCGTGTGTCTGACTCTCAACTTATATGCCTGCCACACGTAGATCGAAATTGCTCAATTTCAAAAAATTTCAGAACAAATCTGACATTTGAAATTGAGGCAATTTCAAATTTTGTTCTGAAATTGCTCAATTTCGATCTACGTGTGGCAAGCATATTAGACGTAATGAGATCTGCATGAGAACGAGTTTTGGTGTTCCCTCGTTCGAAAACAAATTGTTTTCCATACAGAAGTCTCTGTATCAAAATCTTTACTAATGGAGATAAAAAAAAAATGTAAGTAATATGCTAATGTTAGTTATAAATGTGTGCTTGAAATAAATTGTTCACCTTTTTTTTGGTGCGAAAATGAGAAATTTCAATTTACTGCCCCAAATTTCATTTCTCTCCGATTTTTGCGGTCTTTTACTACGAAATGCGATTTCCGTAGTCCGAACGCTGATTGGATGACTGAAACATTTATCGATAAACGTTGTGGTTCGCACATATGCTTTTTTCACTTACTCCAGAGTCAGAAAAACGAACAAATGTTTTGAAATTAAGTAAGTAGAGAAAGGCGTGCGTTAATCTGATTTTAGAATTCACAAAAAAACAACTAGGGCATTCCCTTAAAAGTGAAAAGATTGAAAAAGTGTTAAATATTTCATACAAAATTTCAATAATTCATTTTTTAACCTTCTTTATTTGCGAGTTTTCGAGGATTTCAAATGAAAATCCCTGGATAGTTATTTTTTTTATCTTCTATTGGCTTAGAGCCTATACTGAGATGTGCAGTAAGTAGGGCTGAAGTAAATACTTTACTTTCGCTTATACTGAGATGTCAAGTAATCAAGTGCGCAGGGTTGCATGCGACTTTCCTGCTTTACTTCGCCGTAAAAATGAACATGTCCATTTCGGTGCCGATGGTGCCGACTATCGATAGTTTGCGAACTCTACCGCGAACAACGAAAACGAATAAAATAAATGTCAGAAATTTGCTCCCAGCCATCGATAAGTTCGATAAACGAAAAAGAGCAAAGAGGGCATTTACACATTAAGACATTTCGATAATGAAACACACTTTTTATTGGCTAGGGACGCGCGGGGATGTGGTGTGGTAGCGTTTTTCTCTCTTCCCCCTGCCTCCTTTGCCGACGAAAATTTGTTTCATTATCGAAATGTCTTAACGTGTAAATAGCGTAAAAGACTGATTGAGCGAGTACGTGCAACCAAAAAACGCTCAACTTTTCGATAACGATATGTTATCGTTTTGTACTGAAAAGAGGCCATTTACACGTTAAGACATTTCGATAATGAAACACACTTTTTGTTGGCTAAGGACGCGCGGGGATGTGGTATGGGAACGTTTTTCTCTCTTCCCCCTGCGTCTCTTCCCCACGAAAATTTGTTTCATTATCGAAATGTTTTAACGTGTAAATAGCGTAAAAGAAAATTGACGTCAATATTGACTAAAGTAAAGACAACGGATTAGTCACAGTCATTCAAATTGTATACATCAAGTATCAACAATACATAACGTTTTTGCATCTATTACGATACGCTATTTATCGAAGTAACACTTGATAGTTATGATTGAAACAATTTATGTATCAAGCATTTCACGCTCGTTTCATTTGTACAGTCAAGTGTTATCTAAAACGATGTCATAGTCGATAGATTAATTGTTTCAATTGACGTTTGAAAAAAAGTGCTGTTAATTTTGCGATGATAAAATAGCTTAAGTTGAATGAAATTGAAATAGATTGGAAACTGAAAGCAAATTATTGATGATCAATTGAAAAGGCCTCAATGCTTATGTGCACAGTGTGCAGAGTGCAAAGTATCGACAGCTCTGAGAGTTCATTCGAATTGCAATCGGACATCGCTAAAGCCAAATGTCATCATCGATAATGTAGCGACAGCCCCATTGTGAGTGCACTGGTGTTCCCAAAAAGTACACAACAATTAACAGTTAACAATTAATTTGAACAATCAAGTGAAAAATGTGAAAAGAACAACCGACGGAATGTGCTAGTTCTGCAAACTCCAAGAGTGCAATTTGCCAAAAACTGCATATACTTAACGGGACTGCGAATATGTATACAGAAACAAGTGCTCGACATAGGGGGCGTGCCTGTTTTCGGTCATTTGCGGTATTCTTTATTTCAGCATTCGCATTGAGCGGCATAGGATTTAGTAACGGAAAAGGTAAACTATCTCTCAAATAGGTTTTATGTTGCATTTGTTATTAAAGAAAAAAGCCGAAATTTTCAAATCCTGTGATACATATGTACATATATTCGACTGGGCGTACGTAGGTTTGTATAGCGCGTTTGTGTGTATGTCTAAGAGATGCTTATGCTGGGTTACTCATTTCGATGAAAACATGAATGAAGTTCGTAATGAAGTACGTAACTAATTGAATACTACGAAATAATGATAAAAATAGAACTGGCTTTTGCTAAGACTGAATAGAGGTCTTATGGCGTTTTAGATTTTAAAGAATGAACTGGAAAAAATTGGAAGAAAAAATTAGGAGAAAAAATTGGAAGAAAAAATTGGAAGAAAAAATTAGGAGAAAAAATTGGGAGAAAAAATTGGGAGAAAAAATTAGGAGAAAAAATTGGGAGAAAAAATTGGAAGAAAAAATTAGGAGAAAAAATTGGGAGAAAAAATTGGAAGAAAAAATTGGAAGAAAAAATTGGAAGAAAAAATTAGGAGAAAAAATTGGAGAAAAAATTGGAGAAAAAATTGGAGAAAAAATTGGAGAAAAAATGGAAAATTGAAGAAAAAATTAGGAGAAATAATTGGAGAAAAAATTGGAAGAAAAAATTGGAGAAAAAATTGGAGAAAAAATTGGAAGAAAAAATTGGAAGAGAAAAAATTGGAAGAAAAAATTAGGAGAAAAAATTGGAGAAAAAATTAGGAGAAAAAATTGGGAGAAAAAATTGGAAGAAAAAATTAGGAGAAAAAATTGGAGAAAAAATTAGGAGAAAAAATTGGAAGAAAAAATTAGGAGAAAAAATTGGAGAAAAAATTGGAAGAAAAAATTAGGAGAAAAAATTGGAGAAAAAATTGGAAGAAAAAATTAGGAGAAAAAATTGGAAGAAAAAATTAGGAGAAAAAATTGGAAGAAAAAATTGGAAGAAAAAATTAGGAGAAAAAATTGGAAGAAAAAATTAGGAGAAAAAATTGGAGAAAAAATTGGAGAAAAAATTGGAGAAAAAAATTAGGAGAAAAAATTGGAAGAAAAAATATGCATATTAGATGAAACAACAGGAATGATTAGCAACGCATACAGATGTTGCATTTGTGCCATGACCTTTGACTCGTTATTGCAACTGGATATGCATATGACGTAATGAATCAGCGGAACCATTGGAATTCTTATTCCCGGAACCATCGATTCGGGTCAATGCTTCGTCAGATAGCGACAACAATTCCACACCAGTTGGAGCTGTCACTCCAGCTACAAGTATCAGCCCTACCAGCAGTCTTAATGCGAGAAGCATTAAGGATGTGTTCATTGAACCAAAACCAGTTCAAGGGAGCTCAGTAATTTACTTTTCGCTAAGATTTAACTATGAGTCTTCTTTTGTGTATACTTAGACACTTGATCACATACACAAACTACCAATAAGAAAAGCCGCAATTAATTTTTGTTTTTTTTTTCTTCTGTTCTGAGCGCTATTAATATTTTAATTCTCTTTGAAACTTTGATACTATTCATTCATAAGAAATGCCATAATTGTTCAAAAAAAAAGAAGAAGAAAATCTTTCAAATATTAGTTTCATTATACATACATACATATTTGAATGGGATCTTTTGAAAGTGGGATGAAGCGGGCTAAAAAAAAAAAAAAAGAGAATACCTTGAATTTTCTCAATGTTAAAAACTATTTAATTATACATTCACTTTCAGATGTCACATTCATTGAGATCGGGAGGAATACAACAATAGACTGCTTAGCAACAACTTCGAATACAACGTGGAAACACAATAATGAGACGATTAATATTCAGAACAAAAGGTAATTTCAGCAAAATTTTAAACTCATGCAATTGCATATTTCAATGCTTTTAAGAATCTTCTCCTCAAGGCATATTGACTTACTTCTTTATAAAATTGCCGTAAATCAATAATCATATCATTTCCAGGAAAAAAAAAAAACGTATTTTCTCAATCAAAAGAAATCTCACATAAAACAAACAATTCGGTCTTTTGTTAATAGAAGTTTTCAGTTGAAAACTTAGAATATATCGCACATGCACTTCAAGAGTGGCACAACTCAAAACTTGTCAAATTGGGGTTAATGCAAGAAAAGTGTTCAAAAAGTCACCGGTCTACCTAATCGCACACTCATAGTTGCGTTTTTGTTATTGCAAATCAGCGCAAAAAACAGTTATGTCAATTAAACTGCGTTTTCAAAAAAATTGCAAATTTTGAGTTGTGACACTCTTGAAGTACATTTGTGATATGTACATTCGATGGCAATATCATCATCATCAATACTTTTGGGTTTGTCAATGTTGTAGAGTAGGAATCAAAAATTAAATTTCACTTAAGTAAATCTACTCATGCGTAATTATTTCTTCCTTGTTTTTTTTTTTTAATGAATTCTCTGTTTGATTAAATGAAAAAAAAAAAAAAAAAATACGAAATCGAAATGTTCTACCAATTTTGATTTCGAGTTAATACTCCAATGTTAATTACATTGAAAATCACCGAAGATTGTGCAATTCTAATTTCTCAAATCCTTGCAATTCATGCGAAAAGGGAACTCTTTTTATAAATAATTCTACTTATACCATGGGGAAGCTGCAGCAAGTTCTTTATTTGATCAAAAGCTAATGAAAAAGAAATGAAAAACTTCATATAAAAAAACACTGCAGAAAATTTCTGCTTCATTTCTGAAGCGTTTTTTACATGAATTTTTTCATTTCTGACAGAGCTGGAGATATAGCTCCTTAGCCAAAATACAATAAGTTGAACAATATATGGGTAATTCTACGAGAAACGGTCCCACCGGTGACATCCGTGACAGTCATTCCGTGCAAAAGTTGCGTAATTTTAGTGCCTAACTATTTTTAAAGTCTTTCAAAAACTAAAAAAAAATTTTTAAATCACGTCCTTTTTCTTCATTCAAATGAGCTAAAACCTAAAAAAATAAGTGTCACAGGTGGGACAGTATTCATGGAATTTCCCATATGTAAACTATCTTGGAAAGCTCCTCCAAGTTAAGATATCATTGAACAGGTCGCTTGTCCTGCTTCCAAATGATTTTATATATCTGGTAAGACAAACAAATGCCTTAACCAATGCATCACTTTTGCGTCAATTATAATTATAAAAGTTAATGTTTTTGTGCAGGGCCAGACTGGGCCCATGGGCAACCGTGCAAAAGCCCGGTGGGCCCCCAGTTCGGTGTGCTTTTTAGCTATTACGCTTTTTTCTTTTCTTAGGTAACGAAGCCCCATTTTTCAAACGCCCGTTGGGCTTTTTGACCCCCAGCCCGTACCTGTTTTTGTCTCTTTCTCTCTTTATTTTTTTCATAACTAAAATTTTTTCTTGGTAGACATTCGAAGCCAAGTTCAAAATCGTTTGCAAGAAAATGCAAATGAAAAAAATTTGTTCCTCTCGATAAAATCGAATCAAATTTTCTTAGATCATCGAGTCATAAAGTGCTAGTAAGTCCCCGTTTAAACAGGGAGACAAAACGCGAGACACTGGAAGGAAACACATGAGAGTGACGGAGATGGAATGTCTTTCGTCTCTGTCACTCTGATGTGTTTCCTTCCAGTGTCTCTCTTAAGCTAAACCCGGACTAACACGCCTTTATGCATCACTGCAATTAACTTTGAAGCGCTCCCATCGACCTTAAATAGTTTTGTACTTCTAGAAAGTACTCGCTTTCAAATTATATTAGAAAAGAAGCTTTCATTCGAGTGGCCATATGTGTCATCTTGACAATGGTTTGGCAAATTAATGAAATTGCTTTTTTAATTGCCCATCCGCACGACATGTTTGCCGGAGTATTTAAAATTTAATTAAATGTAGGTAGTTCTTCTATTTCTCCATTGTTAAGAATTTCTTAAGGAGTGTATTTTTCACTAGTTTCGCGTCAAGATTCGATGTTCACAATATTTTTGAATTAACATTATTGGGTAACGCATATAAAATGATATAGTGTGGAAAAGAAATGTTTCTATTCCCCCTATTGTTTAATTTTTTTTTATTCCCATCTTTATTCCGCAATTCTTTTTAAGACACTTCAAAACAATTCTATTTCAATCCTTTCAAGACCTTCCTTGAATGGTATGGCGAAGTTTTTTTTGGATCTTTTCAATTGTGGTTTGCAGTCAACGATTGCGGAAAACCACTTTTTTTTTTTTTAATTTCATCCTGTTGTTGAATAAAATTTATAGTTAAGCGAAGTCACTTAATTTCCTCCCCACCAAGACTTTTCTTATAGGTACATCTAAGGGTAGTGTAGATATACCCTGCAGTAATGAATATGGCAATTTACCAAAAAGGAGTACTCCGAGGTTGCTCGAAAATATATATATGACTGTTCAAAATGTAGAGTATCTTAGCTCCATATATTACGTCAGATGTTTGACATTTAGTCCCTTATCATCAATCGAATCAACTGTTTGACATATCTTTGATCTTAATTACTTCACAAACAATAGAAATTTAATATAGTAGTGTTTTCTAATAAGAAGATGATCATTACGAATTGATATCATATAAAGCTCATATCGAATCCGTATGATGACGTAGTATATGAGCTTATGTATGAGAATTGAGTAGATTTTGAGTAGCAACAAATGGTCTAGACGAAGTTTAGTTAAAAAATTAGACCAACTGGTACATATGCAACAACTGACCTCTAATTGACCAGAATTGGTCTATTCAATTTCAGTTTTTGATTTTGGATTTTGTTTTGCTTGGTTTTGTAAACTTTCGTTTTGTAGTTATGGAAGTGTTGGATGCAACATTCCTTTGTTTATAGCTTCTGTTATTTTGCAATGACAGCTCAATGTTAAAAAAAAATACGGTTCAAAGCATTGGTTGGCAAAACAAACAAAACAAAAGGGAATAGTCTTGGGAATTTTGTGACTAGTCGGGGAGTAGTTGAAATTACTGCAGGGTACATTCACTACGCATATAAAATCATCAATCGAGCAACAGGCATCGGTCAGTAGAGAACGACGTCGTCCAAATCAAAGCGTTTGTAAGCATTTTGTATTATTGCCACGGAAGATATGTTTATACCATTACATACTTCGTTTGAAAATCTAGTCGATAACATATCATTTTTTTTTGGGTTTTTCTAAAATAAAATCCCATGAATAGTTGGAATCCTTAAAAAAAAAAAGTGTATAACCCAAGACTTTAAACTATCTCAGGTACATCTTTTCGGCGATGGAAGTTAAAAGTGAAAACGGCAGCATCGAAATGACGGGCGAAAATTTTAAAGTGTATAACCATAGCTTGCGTATCCATAAAATTGAAATTACGGACAAAGGAGTATATGGATGCGACAAAGCGGTCAATGGAACATACGAGAACATTTTCGTACAGCCGTATATTCAACCAAAGATTATTGCGATAAATGATGCCATAATAAAACAGAAAATCGGACATGCTGTAACATTATTTTGCTTATTTGAAGTACATCCGATCAATGAGACACTTCAATCGAAAATAAAATGGCTAAAGGACGACAATACGTTCCCATTCCTTGATCAATCGGCTAATTTAATAAAAGTCAATTCAACGCATCTCAATTACACTCTCGAATTGGCTGAGGTCTATAAAAAAGAGAATGGCTCTTACGCATGTGTGGCTCTCGCTGACAATGGAAATCAAATTGTACGAAACGAAGTAGCATTGCTCGTTATGGACGTGCCGCAAGTGACCATCGATTTTGCAAAGGCAGTTGGCGCGCATAAAATCTTTTTGAATTGGACCGTTAACGATGGCAACGATGAAGTGCAAAAATACTTCATTCAATATACAAAAGAGCATTCGGAGGCTTTTACATACTATAAGAATGTGATTGGCGGACGAAATACTTCGTATATTTTGGAAAACTTTGAACCAAATACAAGCTATTTGTTAAGGCTTTCAGCAAAGAATAGCATTGGTGAGGGTCCCAAGCATCAGTATCATTTGCCAGTTCATACATTGACCGAAGATCCGATCTTCGTACCGAGAGTTGAAACGACAGGTAGTACATCGTCGACGATAACAATCGGTTGGGATCCACCACCGCCCGATTTACTCGATTATATACAGTATTATGAGCTTGTTGTCTCAGAGGCTGGTGATATTCCACGTGTCGTTGAAGAGGCTATTTATCAACAAAATTCACGTAATTTACCATATATGTTTGATAATTTGAAAACTGCAACCGAATACGAGTTCAAGGTGAGAGCTTGCAGCGATCTAACCAAAACGTGTGGTCCATGGTCGGAAATCGTAAATGGGACTACAATGGATGGGGTTGCTTCAAAGCCATTAGATTTACAAGTGAGCTGTGCTCAGCAAGAATTCTCACGCTTAAATTCTGTAGAAGTATCATGGAATGCACCGAAATCTCCAAATGGAAAAGTTGTTTCCTATCTTATACATTTGGAGGGACTATCCACGTATAAAATTAATGGTAAATCTCATATCGAGACCTGGGGTCCCAAAATACGTCGCGTTGATGAGCCACATCATAAAACCGTCTACGAAGGCGTACATCCGAATACGAATTATACTGTGACTGTCTCGGCTATAACGCGTCATCGGAAAACTGGCGAGCCAGCTATTGGTAAATGCACAATGCCGATAACAGTACCGGAGACCATTAATCGTGTTATGTGGACGAAAGTGAAAACACCCGATAGTAAATGCGTTTTTAAACTATTTCTTCCGAAAATAAGTGAACGCAATGGACCAATTTGTTGCTATCGTCTTTATTTAGTAAGAATCGGCAACAATAATGAGCTTCCGCCACCGGATCAGCTGAATATAATGACCTATCAGGAGGTTCATTCGGAAAATAATTCAATTGGAGGTGCTTATATTGCTGAAATGTTTCCCGGGGATGCTTTTAAGTCGGAAATATTTTTGGCGGATGGGAAGCGTTTCCTGGATAAAAACGAAATTGTAAAACAAGACAACGAATGTCGCAAATGCTTGGAAGGACAACCATTCATTAGACGACATGTGACAAATCAATTTTTATCCGATACTTTGACAACGACTGAATCGCCCTTAAGTGAGTATATAACTCTTCTAGCTTATTTCAAAGTTGCAAAAGTGTGTGTTGAAAAAAAAACAATTTAAGATCTATTCTCTTATCGAATTTTTTGAATGTCTTAACAAAACAAAAAATAATTTTCTTTCATACTTGTACATTAAATCTTTATCAGAATCTAGTTTATATTTCGAAAATTTCCTTAAACGACGAAAGGTCAGCGCCTCCAATCCTCCAATTGTGAATTTATTTATCAAAACCACAAATCCAGTTAAATTGACAAAAGTGGTACTAATTATATTAAATGAAATGAATATAAATCTTAAGTGTTAACTATAGTTCATCTACATTGTACCCAGCGCCAACAAGGTATACGAGACTATAAGCGAACTGCCTATTAACAGCTTACAAAGTATACGAGATTGTAGGCGAACTGCCTGCCAATAGCTTACATTATGTGGTGGTGGTGGTAGGGGTTCACTCTACAAAACGGCCACGCTCGAACAAAAGTATACTAGGATGGTATATGAGGTCGTATGCATTCCCGCCTACGGTCTACGAAATGTGTTACGGTTCATTGCTTCTGTAGGCAGCATTTTAGCCGCTGGGTATGTACTTGAAGCGAATCATAGAAGTACCTTGTCATAATCCACCAAAAAAAAAAAACCAACGTTGCTTGGAAGTTCATATCTTATTGATAAGCTTTCCATCTCATTTGGTACTACAACTTATTCCTTGATTATAGCACATCAGTGTTGACTCTGCCTCTGTCTTGCAGTTCCATTCAGAATACAGTATAAGAAGCATTTGATCGAAGATCGCTTTTAATATAATATCGCCTTCAATTATTGTTTTGGGCAACTTGGTCTGCAGGATTTATTCCATTTTGCTATTAATACTCTTTTCGTTGCTATTCTCCTTCAGCGATGTATTTTCTTCGAGCTCTAACATATATGTGACGGCGTCCAATGAAAGGGACCCAAAGGGGGTCGGTCGGACGAAATTTTTTTTTTTTTTTCAATTTCTGGGGCAAAATTTTGTTGTGAATCGAATGAGAGTGATTTCAGATTGATTCAAACGAAATACATTACGTAATGCAATAATTACATTCGTAACATTTACATTCGTAAAAAAACAGTGAAATACAAGTGTAAACTTCAAACTGCTCTCCTGTAAAATTTCATTTTTTTACCCTTAGGTCCCTTTCATTGGACGCCGTCACATATAATGCGCTGAATTTGTTTTAAAATTGCTATAACAAAAATATATTTCTATCAATTTCCGAATTTTCCTTATTTATTTATTTATTTATTTATTTATTTTTATTAGAATCATCTCAAAGAGAACAACTAAACAAAGCTGGTAACCTTACTGAAGCCGCGTCAAAAATTTTAAATAACAAGAAAAGGCGAAAACGAAATCCAAAATTTGCCATTGGTGAAAATAGTCAATCACTGCTAGAAAATGATAGACAACCGAATCCTGCTGAAGTCGATGCGGAACTAGGAGTGAAACATCAACATCAAAATGGAAATTTAAATAATTCGGCGGACTATCAAGAAATATTTGATGGTGAAATAGACATGACTAGTAATTATACAGGATTCTTAGAGATTATCGGTATGTGAAGTGTTGTTTCTTATTGTGTTTTGGGATTTTTTGACTTCTTTTTCCTTTTTATTTATATGTTGAAATTAATGTGCTTACAGTGCGAGATAAAAATGTTGTACTGACGGCGTATAGTAATTATTTTGAGATAATGACACCCGGAACAGCTGCAGAACAATTTCATTCATTCGACTTGGATACATCCGCAATTTTAAATGTTGTTATACAAATACTGGCCGTACTTATTGGAATCGCATTAGTATTATTAATAGCTTTGTGCTTTTTACATCATTACAATAGAAAAAATTCTGGTACTGGTGAAGAAGTTATCAGCCTTCGAGATTCATTGAGGTATGTAAAATTTCATTACACTAAAACAAACCTGTAATTCTCCAGCCACAAACGTAGAAACAATGTTTCAACAACACACTCGTTTTTTAATACGAAAAGCAAAGAGAATTCACAAATATGGCCGAGAGGACGAAAAAAAAAATAATAATAATTGGTCCCTTCCTGGAATGTCTTTCTGTACTAAAAGAATTATTGCTTTTTTTTATATTTGATCAGAGCATCTATGATATAGATTTTTATTGAGTTTCTTCTGGAGGTCATTAACTTCTTGTGTATTCATTTAATCCAAATTACTTGAATATTTCATTACAGTAGACTGTTTGGTGGTCGTACGAGTAATCATCGGCATTTTATTGGTTCGACGAATATGAAAGCATCGGATGTCGGACCAATAAGTAAAGCCGATTTAATCGTTGCCTACACAAATCGGCACAAGGATACTGACTATGGTTTTTTGCGTGAATATGAGATGCTGCCCAATCGTTTCAGCGATAGGACAACGAAAAATTCTGACTTGAAAGAAAATAGCATGAAAAACAGATATCCAGACATAAAAGCATACGATCAAACACGCGTGAAACTCTCACAGATTAACGGAATACAGGGTGCTGATTATATAAATGCAAATTTCGTAATTGGCTACAAAGAGCGAAAGAAATTTATATGTGCCCAAGGTCCAATGGAGACGACTGTTAATGATTTCTGGCGTATGATATGGGAACAGCATTTGGAAATAATTGTAATGCTTACAAATTTGGAAGAGTATAATAAATCGAAGTGTGCCAAGTATTGGCCAGAAAAGATTTTAGACGTTAAACAATTTGGTGAAATTACTGTGAAATTTGTTTCTGAAAGAAAGTCTGGCGAATATTTAGTAAGGAATCTCGATGTATTTAGACGTAACTTTTCGAACGACGATGAAGAAGAGCGACGACAGATAACACAGTATCACTATCTTGTTTGGAAGGATTTCATGGCGCCAGAACATCCACACGGTATTATCAAATTCATACGTCACATAAATGCTGTTTACTCAGTACAACGTGGCCCGATTTTGGTGCATTGTAGCGCTGGAGTTGGTCGTACGGGTACGCTTGTAGCACTTGATTCTTTGATGCAACAGCTAGAAGAAGAGGATCAAGTATCAATTTTCAACACTGTGTGTGATCTTAGACACCAAAGAAACTTCCTTGTGCAGTCACTGGTGAGTTAAAAAAAATATAATTTATCCACTTTTAAATTTGAATCAATAATGGGATTCATTCAGTTTTGTAAATTTTACAAATTGGGAATTTTTTCAAAATGGGAAAAATGAGCTGTCAAAATTTGCATGAAAATTTTTTATCGAAACATTGCAAATTTTCCCCTTCGTCTTAGGTTCGAAAATCGTGATAATCTCTTTCTTAAAACTAATTAAGGTAGCCACACAGATTCCGTCAAGGACAACATATCGAAGAAACACCAAAAAATAGTCAAAATGATAATAGACGGAAATTTTTTTTATTTGTTTAAGCCTACTAAGATTAGTTTAAAGTAAAGTTTAAGTAAAGTGCTTTTACTTCCTGAAGAAGCAAGTGTTCTTGCTTAAAAACTTTCTATCAAGAACTATTTTGCTTGCTGAAAGTCCTTTTTGATCAATCACACTTGGCAAGCGAAAGCAAAATACTTTTCAATAGCGCTTTACTTGCCAAGTGGGGCGGGCAGCACCTACACTCAAAACGGTAAAATTTGCGATGGGAAAATTTTCTAAGTGCAATTTATAAAGCTGAATGAAAGCCACCAATAATGAGTTAATGATATTTTTTTTTTTTTTCTGTTTTAGAAACAATATATTTTTCTATATCGGGCCCTTTTGGAAACTGCTCATTTTGGCAATACCGAATTAAGTGTTGTCAATTTGTCAGCGACTATTGAAAATTTAAAAACGAAACCAAACGAAGGAAAGGATAAATGTAAATTGGAAATCGAATTTGAGGTTTGTTTTGGTCATAAGAGCAAGAGAAAGACAATGAAAAGCTAATTAATTTTTATTTATTTTTTTTTATTAAATATAGAAACTACTCACCGTAATTGATGAGACCAATAAGTCTAGTTCTGTAGCTAGTAGCGAGGCAAATATGTCAAAGAATAGAAGCGATGCTGTCTTGCCGTATGATCGTAATCGCGTTAGTATAAAATTTGTTAAGAAAACCCTTTCAAGTGTTAGAAATCAATTTTAATTCTTATTTCAGGTCATTTTAACCCCAATTCCTTCAAAAGAAAATTCAACATACATAAATGCGTCATTTATAGAAGGCTACGATAATAATTGTACATTTATAATTACCCAAGATCCGATGGAACATACTATTGGAGACTTTTGGAGAATGGTTTCAGAACAAAGTATTTCAACTTTGATAATGATATCAGAAGTAAGTTAAATTCAAATATTTAATAGATACATGCATCATCCATCAATTTGAGTTTATAACAAAATATGCTCCCAAAGTCCTTAGTTGATTAATAAAGCTCGGAACCGGGAGTTAAACTGATTGAAAAGGAAAAATAACATTTCCTCCGTAAAAGGTGTTAAGTAAAGCCATCAAGTGACTTTATTCTCATCGAACAAGTGGCATAACTTGTTACGACTTTTACTTCCTCTAAATAATCAAGTTCGGTCAACTTTTGCGAAACATCCGTAGCACATAATGCATAACTAATAATTTAAAAATCACCCATTCTAAATCAGTTGATAAAATGATTTTATTAATGGGATCTAATGTGTTTTCGTTTTAAATTTTCAGATTGGCGAAGGGCCTCGTAAATGTCCTCGTTATTGGGCAGATGATGAGATCCAATATGATCATATTTTAGTTAAGTATATGCAAAGTGAAAGCTGTCCATATTATACACGTCGCGAATTCAACGTTACGAATTGTAAGATAGACGATACAATTAAAGTTACTCAGCTTCAATACAATGGATGGCCTACCGTTGATGGTGAGGTACCCGAAGTATGCCGTGGTATGATTGAGCTTGTCGATCAAGCACAAATTCATCACAATAAAGAAAAAAATATTGGTTGTCGACCTCCTATAACAGTTCACTGCAGGCAAGTAAAAAAAAAGTATATAAATTGAATATTAAAAAAAAAAAAAAATCATCGCCAAGATATTGTTATATCGATCATAAAGCAAAGTGATTCCATTCGTTGTTCCTTTTCCAATTTCATCGTATTAATTTACCCGCTGAAATATTGATAAGAATGTATTTTTTTTTTTTAGCTTGGGAACTGATCGTAGCTCCATTTTCGTTGCCATGAGTATTCTAGTACAACAACTAAGGACTGAAAAGTGTGTTGACATTTGTTCTCTTGTAAGGAAACTAAGAACCCAAAGGCCAAGGCTGATAAATACATACGTAAGTACATAAAAAAAAACTACGCAAATATTCAGACGTGTTCGAAATAATTTGCATTATTTTAATTATTTTGAAAAAGTATTTAAATATTGTCACAGGATATCCGCATATAAAAATCAGTATATGTATATACAAAATTTTTTCCTCCAGGCACAATATGAGTTCCTACACCGAGCGATAGCCAATTATGCGGACTTGCATAAATTGTCAACAGAATTGTCACCATCAGAGTGTTAATACCCAACTCTCTGCATCTTTGGGTCTCATTTTGTCATTTTTTTTGGTAAATTTGTACCAAATATTTATACATAAAAGATTATTATATTATACTTAATAAGTACTCGTAGTATTGTGGTTATACATATGCATAACACAATGACATGTAGCTCTTAGGTATATGACTTTTTATTGCAATAATTTCAATAAATGATATTCGTATTTATTCTTGTATTTAAACAAGCCGTGGAAATGTCTTAATTAAAAAAAAAAAAAAAAGAATGAAATGCCCAATTTTTTATTTTATTTTCACAAATATTTGTATGACAAAAAAGAACAAAAGCCAAAAGAGATCAAACCTAAATATGTATTTATATTTTCAATAAAAATCACGCGCAAATTTTGAGTGTAAAGCTGAAATGTCTTTAAAAATATATTTTGATGACTGAAAGTGTGGGTTACGCTTTAATTACTCAAGCCTATGAAGCATACCCAGGGAAAAACGGAGACGTTCAATAAAATTTAGGTTTTGCGTGTGCCTTTAAATTGAAGCCAACGCTTCTTTTTTTTTTTTATTTTCATGCACATCACCTTTTTACTGGTGAATGAGCTGCCAACAGTAGTAATGCCTGTCGCTTGGAATGCACCAAATAATACATCACTTAGTAAAGCGCACCGCCTTGCTTGCAACTGGTGGACTTTCTGTGTGATTTCAATATGTATCTTGAGGAGCTGAGGATTAAATACACGCTAATATAAATGGCTTTTTAAGTAGCACAGTTTATAGCCATCGTGAATGAAATCCGTTGCTGCTGATTCGGACATTTTTTTGCTCTTGCCACTGCTTTCAATGTATAAATTAAAAATATAGAGAAAAAATTATTAGGAAAACCAATAACTAAGTTCACCGTGATGGATGTTGTAGGCTATTTTTTTAACATAAAGAATTTGAAGTGCTGACTGCTTTAGTTTGCCAAAGGAATACAGTTTATTTGAACATTTCGAGAAAGAAAATATCTTCACACTTTACTTCATGGTTGTACCATGCTCATATAATCACCGAAAGCACTTGTATCAACCCGACTCTAAATATTTCCGGGAAAAAAAAAAATCTCCCATTCTAAGCACACTGGGAAGGGAATATAAACGGAGAAAGGATTTTAAACAATCGGCCTGATTAGGATTGTCGCCACAGAACCTCCGCCACAAATTTTATAAACACGTATGCAGACAAGAATATCAATAAGATTTTCCTAGCTTTATTGGATATCTTCATGCAATATGCACTGAATTGCTTGATTTATACATATATTTAAAAACTTTATAATGCTGCAACTGAATACTCCGCTGGGAACTTAAATGTATGCATTCCATGTGATTGTATAGTAGGCAAAATTCCAGCATTTGGTATAATATTCCACGATAGATACAGGGATACGTTTTTATTGTTTCTGAAAAATACAATTATTAAAATAAATAAAATCACATTGGGTATATCAAAATGCTTACTTAAGGCCGTTGCCATCATCCCAGAAATAGTATTTCGTATTCATGTTTTTAAAATCCAAAACAGCATTTTCGCCACGTAAGATTATTTTGTCCCATAAGACGACTTGGTTTAAAACGTTTTCATTTGTTTTATATTCAGCAATGAGGAATAAAAATAGCTGCTTGACATTCCAATTGAAAAGATCAGTTAAATTGGATTGCAGATTAAAGGTGAGGAAGCCCAAATCGTGTTCCTCTCGCGATGCACCATAATCTGGGACACTCTTACTGGAATACCTCAAAAAGTGATTCAATTGAAAATATAGTCTTTTAAAAAATTCAAAGATACAATAAGGAAGTTTTTGTTAACGGTGGCCTATGTATAAGGATTTAAAAGACAAGTAGCCGGCTTTTCTTCTTACTTATTCCTTATTGCAAGATAAGACCCAGCAGGAAAAGTAGCCCTGATAGCATCGATAATGTCTGGCTGACTTTGGAACCGACACGCATGACATTTCGTAGGACCACATTGTATGACATTAGTATACAAAGTAACAGTGACTTTTCCGCTGACTTTATCACAGCAGAGAAATCATTTTATACACGCTATCCAATGAACCACGGCAGGCTTTGCCTCGCGTCAAGTAGCCAAAGAGATTCAAGCACATAAACAGCACCCCTCTACGATGACATTGTCACTCAAGAAGTCATGCGTGGCAGTGTCACCTATGGGTCCCAGCGAAATCTCTGGGGACTGCGAACTATAAGAGATATTTTCCTGCTGGGAAGTTTCACTTACACTAGGACTTTGACGGTTTTTATATGTGCATTTGTTTTGTATTCCAGAAAGACTGTCGACAGGAAGCAGCAGAATGTAAGGCATGCGAGCACACTCAATAAATAGGCAACAGTTGCATTTCCTCGTGTTAGAAATGTATGCATTTCGCTTCTAATAGCTTTTAACAAATTACAAAAATATTCGAAGAACACGTAGCGACTCAAGCGGACCAGTTGGCAATATAAAGAAAGTACTCGGAACTCGGTTTTACACCGTACCCTATATGGTACTGAGTGTTTGGCGAGCTACGAACGAGCAGCAGAACTTGTTCGTAACAGGCCATCTCCATTAAGGTACTTTTAGCCGATATGCTTTTTGCATGTCAAATCGATCCGTCAATTTTCCCATATGTAAACATATGGAATTAGTACGCGTTCTATTTCTCTGTGTTTGCATACACGTCACTTAGAAAGAACCTATGCAAAGGATTGGTTGCTTTTAGACGCCATGTTCAATTTCCAATAAGAAAACTTTGAAATGCAAAAAAACATATCGTCTAAAAGTACCTTTAGACAACCTTCCTTCCTTACCGAAGCCATACACGCACAAATGAATTTGAAAATTTGCTTGCAAGCACGTTTGAGCACTGGCTATACACGTTCAAACAAAACGCCAAATAATTGCTCAAACATCAGTTGATTTGGTAGCTTGAAGGAGCAAACGCGGAAAGATGTCGTTATATTAAAAAACAAGTAAAGAAGCTTACATCGGCATAAGCGATTGCACCCATACCTTGTCCTCCGCTTAAAATATGTCAAACTTTAACCGTAAGAGGACATTATATCTAGCTAAGAAATACTCAATTCGAAATAGTGACTATATTTGGTAGATAAATACACAATCAGAAGTAGTTAAAAATCCGTTTTATATACAAATATGATAATAAAAGAAAATTTTTTCAAATTTATTGTGCAGGATTTTTTTTTTTTTTCAGCCAAGACTTAAGTCAATATAGTAGCTATACACACTCCAAATTTCAATAATCTGGGATGTACAGTGAAAAAGTTATCCACGAATAACGATAAAAATCGTGATTTTTAAAACTTCTGAACCACTTCCCACAACCGTAGATAGTACTACGAAAAAATTTGTATGCAGTTTTTCGTACATTTACCAGGGGCAAGTCCATGCCAAATTTCAATATGATATCTTTCATGGCTTAGGAGTAAATTACGAAAAACTAATTTGTGACCGACAGACAGACAGATAGATGGCTAGATCGACTCCTCTCCTCACCCTGATCAAGAATATATATATATGTCTATATCTATCGCGACTCCTTTGGTCTGTTACAAACGCCGTGATAACTTAATATACCCTTTCCTTCGGAAAACGTATAAAAAATAAAGGCCGCGGAACAAGAAACGATGCTTGCAAGAAGCGCCACATACCGTCAAATAAGCTGTGCTTGCAAACATGCTTGCAAATTTATTTGAGCGTGTATGGCTTCGATTATAGTATGAACGATGTCTAATGGAGATGCCCCGTAATTATGCAGCTTAAGTACTCAGTACCGATGTTGCCGAAAGTAGCCACTTTGTATTGATTAACAAAAGTGTGTTTGTTATTTTGGAAATTCCTCAAACGTTTTTTTGTGTGCGCCGTAAAAACAACAAATAGTCAGATTATGCCACCCCCAAGACCCAGGGGAGTGGGATACAACGCAGGAGTAACGTCTGCCAGGTCGAACCAGAACACCCCCATGTCGGAAAGGCAGCAGATGGCACTGCTGATACAGATGACCAGCATACCAGGTTCGTATTCAAACTACCAATTTTGAACAATCCTGTATGGGAAAACGTGCCGATTCGGGCTAGCGCCTGTAATTCCTGAAAAGTATCCTTCAATTATGGTTTCCTTATGGTCTAATCCCCTTGTGCACCCATTGCAAGTATCATCCATGTGTATTCAGAATTATGGATACTTTGATCACTACTGGCAGCAGAAGTTATTGTTTTGCTCATCATTTTAAAGTACCTATGAACAATTCATGTTTCATTTATATCACTTTAAATGATGGGAATGAAAGCAGCTGTGAGCATAGGTACCTAATGATAGTAACTATTCTGATTTATTTAGACCTTACTTCTGATTTATATATTATATGTAGATTCCAAACAGACATAACGATTCTTTACTATTGTCTGTAGAATTTCATTAACACATAATTAATGGAAGGATGAGTCGTGTACACTTTTATTGACTATTTGATTAATCGATTTCAGACATGACACGAGGGCAGATGAAGAAGAACGACCATAAGAAGAACGAGGATACATCAGATGGAGGATGTGCAAACGAAAAGCACGATGTCCAAGATTCTCATAAGGAAAAGAATTCCTCGGATGATAACAGCACAGACCATAAAAAGGACACCGGTGGTGAAAGCAACACCGGTGAATCATCGAGTGGCCACACTGCTGGAAAGAGGAATTTCTCAGACGTCGAGGAGGAATACGAAGATAATGATGATAATAAAAAGAAGAAGAGAAAAGACTCCGATACTGGCAAAGAATCGAAGAATACATCAAATTTACGTCCGCCGGCACGATCAGAGAAGAATACAAAACAACTGGCCACATCAAAGAGTTCGCCAACGGCGAATAAAGCGTCTACGGTAACAACAATGGAAAAGGAAACATCCGAGAATAAACAAAACTTTACTAAAACCTTTGAAAATGAAACCGAAGATGATGATTTTAAATTGGCGGAAAATCTCTTTAACGAAGGATTGAAAGTACCGCCGCTGAAGATCGTAATACCGCAACAGAATTGCAATATGGATACAGATGGTGGTGTCTCGAGAACTGGAAAAGTGAATGTTTCAAGAAATGCAGCTTTACCCTATGTGGTTAGTTCAAGTAATGAGATTGGTGAACGAGATGGAAACGCTAACACTCAATGCAGTAGTCCACCCGAAGGTCAAGCGAAACCCAATACCAATACGAATTGCACGGTCACAGAAGAGAAGAATGTAAAACTCTCCAGCGAGGAAAAAAATTTGCAACGTGTACTACGTAGCTCCCATCGCTCCGGTGTACCGAATATCGAGAGAAGCTCAAATAATTCATCACCACAAATGCAAAGTAGTTCACCATCGCCAGCTTCCTCGACAAACGCAAATGAAGCGACCGATGCTAAGCAAGCATGTTCAAATGCGAACACCACTTCAAGTCCACCGCAACCCGCTCAAACACAATCATATGAGACAGAAAATATAACAAATTTGCCAAGTCCATCGACATCATCGACATCTTCGTCCAAAGAAGTACCATCGAGCAACAGTGTTGAATTACATCCGCGAAAAAGGAAAATACGCGCCAAGAACGATGAGACTCATCAGAAATCACATGCGACTACAAGCAGCAATGCATCGAATCATGAGACTTCAAATGTACCAGAAACCCATCCGCATGATTTCCCCTTCATTAATTGCTTTCAAATGTACTTGAACATTCGACGACAGATTGAGAAGAAATGGAAAAATTTTTACTCGATCAAACCAAGACCGCCACAAGGCTATAATGAATATTTACTTAATCGAAAGAACTATTTACTTCAGCGTAATAAGGGTAGAATGACAACCACAATTCCTAGTACTGTTTCTCCAAAGATGAAAGAGATTTTCTTGATACAAGAATTAGAAAGACAAGAATTACTGCAACGACATATGGTCGAAAGGGATAAATTATGCTTAAACGTCGAACAGGAAATTATACGAGTTCATTCGAAAGCGGCAAGAAGTATTTCATGCCAGCCAGTTCCATTCTCCTATTGTACGCTGCTTAAAGATGAAGAAGTATACAATATTATAACACCCGAACAAGAGGAGAAAGATAGAAATGTACGTCACCGTTTCAATGGACGACTGTTGCTCGGTTGGCTTCAAGATGTCGACGACAAATGGGAGAAAATTAAGGTAAGCAAGCAGACGATTTCATCCTTTTAATCACGAAACTTTTCGAAAATCGAAAAATATTTTCAGGAGTCAATGGTTCTGCGACATCATAATGAAGCCGAGAGTTTACATGCCGTTCAACTAATGGATTGGGAAATCGCGCTCAAGAAATTTGAGCTTTGTGATTTTAAAACCCAACTGGTTATAGAGGCCGACCATGTTCCATGCGTACACGTCAATGATGACTTTGATCTCTTGCCGGCTTAAAGAACTGGAATATCATAATTTAAAATAATAATGAAAAAGTAATAATAATAAATCCTTTGTTTATACACCTACATTTCCCCAAAATGAAATTTTACTAATTCCAATTTAGTAAATATTACTACTATGTGTATGCAAACTGATATTCAAAATGAACTTCTTAAGATTTTTTTAGTTTTTAATTTTTTCGTTTCGATTTTCCATTACGATCAAAATCGTTTTATGTTTATAAGAATAATTTTTTTAGGAACATTTTACGTAATGTTTCTCTACAAGAACTAATAAATAAGGTCTCTAATAATCAATTTGCTTAGACAAAAACTGTTAAGCGAAGAGTTAAAACCCATAAGGAAAATGATCAATAAAAATCTTTTGATGTTTCGATTAAAGAAAATACCATTGTGTCATTTAAAAATATTTCGATGATAGTTTCAATTAGCTGCTCATAGCTATAGTGATGTCATAATTTTGTTGAATTTTTAGCCTGTGAGAATTTAAATATTTTTATAATATATGTAATTAATATATATATATATATCGCACCCTTGCTAATAAATCGGCACAACTCAAAATTTTTTTAATCAATTTTTTTTATGTTCGATTGCATTTTTCTGTAAGAAATCCAACTCCCAGAAAATTAACGCCTATATTGAATGATGCAGCAGTCGATTGAGAGTAATATAAGTTTAGAAAAAATATTATTTCTCCTTAGTTTCAAGAGAGATTGAATGATTTTCGAAAAATGCGAAATTTTGAATTGTGCCGATTTAGTAGCAAGGGTGCGATATATATATCTGTGGTCTTATGGAAGAGTAGCTTAAGTCGACTTAAGCTTAAAATGAGTTATTAATACCACCTGAATTCCCTTCAAAGAGACGCATCATTAGGTAAAACCCTTGTCTTCGTAACATTCTTCTAGGAAAAGTTATTCAAGAAATAAAGTTCCGTTTGACATGGGAAGGTATATGAAATGTAAAACTTTAAAGCTCTTTTTCTCGAAACAGCATTTTTCGACTTAAGCTACTCTTCCATAAGACCACAGATATAATATAAATACCATTCAATCGTGCGTGCCTATTATGTATTCCGACGGATCGAATCCGTTCGGATTTTTCAATTTTTTATAAATGAAAAAGAGACAGTCGCCCGAAAAATTTTGAAATTATCTTTCGGTGTTTCCTTTGCGTCTACATAGGTTAAAATCTAAACAGAGACGTTTTGTCAGGAAATCAGTTGATAAGTTTTGTTTTAAATGTTTTTATTTTTGTTTCAAATTTTTTTCGCACACAGCGTTTTTAGTCGTTCCACACTCTTTACCATTCAAAAACGGTTTTTACTGGTGAACCAGCTGCGTTTAAAAGCTTCTTGAAGTTCCTTCCGGAATGCTTGAACTTTAAAGCGGGTTTTCCTTTGAATAATTCCTTGCACTAGACGGACTGCTTACTATTTTACTGAGAAGTTTCTCGCTTTGATTTTTTATACCCAGCGTAAGCGGGGTATATTAGTTTTGTGCAAATCTTGTAACAGGGAGAATTAAGCTCCGGAGATATAGAAAAATATATATAGAAATGATCAGGATCAAAAACTGAATCGATTTAGACATGTCCGTCTGTCCGTCCGTCCATCTGTCCGTCTGTCCGTCCGTCCGTGGTCGGATCTCCTCCGAAACGACTAGACCAATCAAGTCGAAATTTGGCACACAGGTATATCGAGATCCGAGTATGATCCTAAGTAAAAATGGGAGACATCCGCCCACTGCCACGCCCACAAATTAATTTATTGTGTTTTCAATAAAATGCTTGTAACTTGCGAACCACTCAACACATTCCATTGATAATTGGTGTGCTGGTAAAATACGAAAAGGGACATTTTTTTGCAAAAAATGGACGCCGCCCTCCTCGAGCCACGCCCACAAATAAGCCCAAAAATAAGGTCTTATCGTAACTTCCGAAGTAAACGGCGTAGAAGCTTCAAATTCGTAGCATAGGTTCACCAAAGCGAATGAAAGGTGTAGGAAAAAAATTTTTTTAGCCCGCCCACTGCCACGCCCACAAAAAAAGATTTTTCTTAACTTCCGAAGTAAAAGGCGTAGAAGCTTCAAATTCGCAACATAGGTTCACCAAGGCGAATGAAAGGTGTAGGAAAAATTTTTTTTTAGCCCGCCCACTGCCACGCCCACAAAAAAAGATTTTTCGTAACTTTCGAAGTAAAAGGCGTAGAAGCTTCAAATTCGCAACATAGGTTCACCAAGGCGAATGAAAGGTGTAGGGAAATAATTTATGTTGCCCTCCCACTGCCACGCCCACAAATAGAGAAGCAAAACATAGTGCGCTCATAATGTCGGGACGCTGGGTATTTCAAAGTCGGGCTTGACCGACTTTAGCTTTCTTACTTGTTATTTATTGTTTTTGACATGAAATTGAAATTGCATAATTTTAAAACTTAATAAGATTATTTTGTTAAAAGTTCTAAATACTTAAATTTCGAGCACGTTTCTTTGATCCGCCAGAAGAAATTAGGCGAACAAAAAGAAAAAAGCGAAATTTGAAAAACTCCGGCAAATCCTACTAAAATTAATAATAATGCCTCTTTGGCGAAAATTGCATTCTTTCGGGGGAAATATTTATTTAGAATAGGCCCGATTATTTCCTAGTCACTCTATGCCTTAGCTTAGCCTCTGATTGATCGCAGTAGGCATTTTGAAATCAAACGAATTTAACGTCGAAACTTTTTTTCCCAATTATTTACTCATAAATTTGGAAATAAAATTTTTAAGGAAATATTTTCATAAAATATTTTTTTTTTCATTTGGAACATATTTGATTATAAAATTTAGAAATTTCGCTGAATTTTCTTTTCTAATTGGCATTCATTTGATTTGGTTCGATTTGATTTGGTATATAATTTTTGCACTCTTAAGATGGAAATCAATTTCGATGTAGTTCCAAGTGTAACGCAATTAGTTAAACCAGTCGTCGAGGATCCGATCACAGTTAAGGATGAACTGCAAGCGGCAAGAGAATCGCTGGTGCAACGTACAACGACATGCGAGCCAATAAAGCCGATTTATACGAGTCCACGTATAAAGAAGCATAAACTAGCGTATAAACTCTGTTGCATATGCCCAAAATATCGTTCACATTATTGCTGCAAGCATGTGGGTAATATCGTTGTCGATCGCGATATGCTCACGCAGGAGGAGCATATCTGCCATTTGGCGACACCCAAACGAAATTTCGGCGTTAGACGTCATATGCCGCGTTTCTATCATAAGCGTATCGTTGTGTCCAATTGTACGGCACGCATCGCTGAATTGGCTCGACCCAATACAATACGTGTACAGGAGACAATCGATAATTTCCAGCATATATTGAAGAGGAAACAGGTTAGGTCTTTGGCCAAATACATGACACCAAAATCGCAGATCCAGACCATGAAACTCTCGACTGCTTTAGAGTACATTCAAGAGGAAAGACGTTTGAAGCGCGTCCAGAAGCGGGTTGAGAAGAGACGCTGCATGAAAATGAAAAAGAAAATCATGGATCAGGAGCGAATGCAGATACAGCAACTACTTTGTTTCCTTTTCGATGAGATGAAAGAGCACTTACTGGACGATCAATTCCTAATTAACGAAAAGTCGACACTGTTCGCTGTCATTTTGGAACAAATAAGAGAATTTACTGGTAAATCATTAAATTTCATTTATATTTTGACAACTTTGACACATACACATACATATATATATGCCTACATTCGCATTTGTATTTACCCACTTGTAGAGCCCGATTTCTATACCTCGAGCAATTTGCGCCAGTATCAAACGATTCTTGCGAACAATATAACAGTTTGGATCAACAAGTTCATTGCGAGCTTGAACATTCAACTCACACCATTGACGAAACCGGCCGAGCGTCCCGTCCATGATCCATTCTTGCCCGTTAGCGACTATATCAGCCAATCGGAAAGAAGTGAAGAGGCATACATACCTATGGAGGAGACGAAATTCCCCGAAGAGAATTACGAGGGTGGCGGTGAGAATACTGAAGAGGAAGTTAAAAATATCGACGACCAGTAATGATCATCGTCCTTGTGTTTCTCCGATTCCCCCGTCTGCGGTTATAATTTTTCACGTGGTTTTAAGTAAATTTCTTTAAGCTCTTAGTGCAAGCCAAATTGTATTAAATTCTAAAATAAAATAAATCTCTGGGCTTATAGGTTTTTTTTTTTTTTTTTTACTTTACAACAGTGTTGCCAGGTAGCTCCCCCTAAAACTACTCCTTAACGCCCCCCAGATTCGAAATGTGCCCCTAAAAAGTACAATATTCGAAATGAAAAAAGTAATTTGGAAAGAACAACAACAAATTTGACAGATTTTCTATATCAAACACTTTAAACTTCGCACAATTTTTGTTTATACATATATATCATAAGCGCCTAAAATTCTCCTAGGAAAATTTGTTCCCCTAAACGACCCCCTAAAAGTAGGAAAACCCCTAAATCTAGGGGGAAAACCCCTAATCTGGCAACACTGCTTTACAATTTTAGTCAGTCTATCAGCCCTATTCCAAATGAATATTCCACGGCAGTGCCGTAGCAATTCTGTTTTGCGTGAGGGGGAAAAATTATTTTTCCAATTTGCGCGGGGGGAATAATTTTTTCAATTTTATTCATGGGCAAAAACAAAAATGCGTGGGGGGCAAAGCCCCCTCTTGCCTCTATGGTTGCTACGGCACTGTTCCACGGGAGTTTTTTCCCCAAAAATTTTTCTTCGCGTAAAAAAGGAAGTGTTCTAAACATCAATAAAGAAAAGAACGTTATGATCTCTGCTTATAAATGTTCGAAACTCTTGGTCTCTTGATGTTCTCTTCCCAATGTGCTTAGAAAGAGAATTTTTTTTCTTCGAATCCGGACGAAAAAATTCCCCGGGAATGTTTACAATCGGCCTGTATATTTATTCACTTGGGTATTTTACTTTTTGAGAATCGAAAATCAAGTCTAGAAGCGGAAACGGCTTCAATTATTGCCCCTTAAAAAAATTGTATAACCAAACTCAAGCTTTGAAGTTTCTTCGCTTTTTACTTCGCAAGTAACAAAAAAAAAAAAAAAAACTCCGTTAGTGGGCGTGGAAGTGAGCGCGGACGGACCACATAAATATTTCTCCCACACCTTTCATTCGGGTTGGTGGTCAACCTACGTTTCGAAGTTGAAGCTTCTACGCTTTTTACTTCGCGTGGTAGCATAGCTCAGGGCTCGCAGCCGATGCTCTTTTTTTTTCTATTACCTTATAATTTTAATTATAAGTTAATAATGTCTTGTAAATAAATAAATACTTCACGTGGTAAAAAAAAATCTACATTTTTGGGCGGGCTATTTGCACTTTGGATCGTTCTCAGGGTCTGACATACCTCGGTATCAAATTTTGACGTGATGTGATTGGTCCAGGCGTTTGGAAGGATATTTGACCATAGACAGACGGACATGTCTAAATCGATTCAGTTTTCGATCCTGATCAAGAATATCAGCCCTATGTTTGCATGTGTTGAATATCTGCTGGAGTTTCTGCGCTGTTGGAAATCGGGCATAAGTTACATTTGATCGCTGATCGATTTTTATACAGCCCTATTGAGAGGAAAATGCGAGAGCAACATGGCTCTTACCCGCCCATTCGGTGCATAAATTTGACCATCTCAAAGAAAGAATACATATTTATTTAGAACTCCTAATTGAGCTAATTCTGAGATGTCACACTCGCCACTGCGACTCGTGATCAATTTAAGATGACACAGAGAATAAAATCCCTTTTTTAGTTGCGTAGTCCTTAATTTTCGAGTTATAACTGTGATAGAAATTTAAACCTATAAAAAAAAAAATGTACATCAAATATTTTTTCATCTCACGAGTTAAATTAACTGATGACTGGAAAAGAGAAAAGAAACAAAAATAAAATGAAATCATATATATATAAGAGCCTTGACAAAAACGCAAGTTTTTTAATCATTTTCTCACAAATTTAAATTTATATAATTCATTGCTTGCTACAGTGCTTTTAACATATAAAAGTTAATGTGTTTGAGGATCACATTGTAGTAATCGAACAATCGATGGATCGCTTTTTGCGCCTTCGATGAACTCTTCTAGACTTAATTTTCCATCTTTATTCCGATCCATTTGTCGAAATATTTTATCTGTTCTCTTTTCTGGAGTGCTCTCATCCTCCGGCATTTTCATAACCGAGCCAACCATTTTGTATATTGCCTAAACGAAATGGAGAAAAAACAAAAAAAAAAAAACAAAAATTCTTTTGAATTTCGATAAAAAAAAAATGTTCCTTTCAGATTTATATAGCTGTATATTACATACATAGAGAACATACAGCATATGCGTATAACAATTTATATTTATGTATAATGTGAATAAAAGCATACCGTTACAATTTCAAGCATTTCTTGTCGGGATATGTAGCCATTTCCATCTAAATCATACATTGAGAAAGCCCATTTTAGCTTCTGCTCAAGTTTTCCTCGCGATGTCACACTGAGAGCGCACAAGAACTCCCGAAAATCAATTGTTCCGTCACCATTGGCATCAAAGGTGCGAAACACATGCTCTGCAAACTGAAAGGACACTAGTATGTAATCTGAATCTGATCAATTAATCATCCATTCGAGTTATTATTCTCTTTTGCATCCGTTAATTTTTTTTTTTTTTTTTTTTTTTTTACCTTACTCGCGTCTCCATACGGAAAGAAATTTCCATAAATTTTTTTAAATTCCTCGACTGACAAATGTCCACTGGGACAGTCTTTAAGAAAGCCTTTATACCATTCTTGAATTTCAGCATCTGTAAAGAAGATTTTTCCCCAAAAAAATATTTAATCACACATAAAAATGCTTAGTTCTTCTCGTTCAAATGAACTTCCATTTAATTATGTTTAAGTTTAAGTACCTGTGAATTCTGTGTTTTGTTTAAGGTCTTCCAATACTTCTGGTTTCAGTTTACTGTTTTGTTTTCCCATCTTTTTTCAAACATCCTTTGGAATTGGCCTGAAATTTAATGCAAGAAACACAATTCAAATTAAACGCCGTTATTAAGTACAGTAAACTGAAAATACTGATATTCTTCCAAGTCGCCTAAAGGTATGCAATAATGAACGAATGCATCAACAATGAACATTATTTAGAAGAAAAATAAAAATGTCATCATCAGCAGTTATTTGTGTTTTTACGTTTGTCGGCATGAATTCAAATTAATTTATTTTCTTTCACTTCAGTTTTGATCATCTTCAAATCCATATATTTGAACGAATTGACTCGGCTACTTTATTTTTTTTTTTTTTTTTTTTTTAGTTCTCCCAAAATCATGCACTACTATTTTCATTGAATGTTAAAACAAATATAAAATAAAAATAAAAAAAAACTCTCCGTTGCGTATATAAATTTTTAAGAATCGATTAGTAGCGTTCCCGCTGTATTTTAGTTTTTGTCTCAATTTAGCAAACATGTCATAATTTTCGGATAATGAGGCAACAAAAAAAACGGGAAGAAGCAATCGAAACAATGGAAATATGTGAAAAGAAGAAGAGGAAATTCGCTTTCTTATAGAGGATATAAAATATGAAATCTAATTTGAAAAGAAAAAAATATCAAATTGTCTTTTAGATTATGAATATGAAGAAGAATTCACTTACTTTTTGACATGCCAAACAAAACCTTTTTTTTTTTTTATACATATTCCAATTTTGAGAACAGCGATTTAAGGAAAGAAGAAGAAAAACTACACGCAAACCGATCATTTATTTATGAGATATTTTAGCTCTTTATTTAAGAAATGTAAATTTATAAATTTTTATGATATAAAGGATTTAATGAAATACACACACACAGATATATTTTTGAATTTATGGAGCCAACATCTTAGACAATTCTTCGTCTTGAAGACATCCTTTTAGAAACTCTTCTTGAGTTAATTGACCGTCATTGTTTTCGTCCATTTTTGCAAAAATATTTTTTGCTCTTTCTTCTGCAGAATCAGCTGGCCGATTTGATGAACATGCACCGAGCATGTCGTATATAGCCTTTAAAAAATTATTTAAAAAAATATACAAAAAAAAAAAAAAAATAAAGAGAAAATTACGCATTTAAAAAAGATGTCTTTAAGCATATTTTAGTCTTCGGGATCAAAATGTTTACTTAAGTTAAAAAATATTTTACAATTTTCAATATACATAAAAATGACTTTTAATCCTTTCGCCTTTTTAATATATTTTTTTTTTTCTGATAGACTGATAGCCCTAATAAAGCTTTCGTTCAATTATTTTTATATACTGACTTATTTACATAGGCGCTAAAAGCATTCACTGCCTTAGCCTTTAATCGATCAAAAAAGATGTACGGGGATGTGCTCCGAAATGAACGGTAATGTCGACTAGACATTAAATTAGTCCAAGGATCATGAAGATCTAGTTTGGACCTAGTTTAATCTTTTCCATTTGATAATAAGAATATTTATTTATAGTCGCGATATAGAATGATTAAGTAAATATTCTGTGGAAATGGCTCTTAGGGTGCATGAAATTTCCAAAATCGTCAATTTTTGACGACATGCCGGTTAATTTTTTTTTTTTTTTTTTTTTTTTTTTTTGTATGGAGCAACTTTAAGAATTAATTAATCTTTAACCAAACACTTTAGGATCAATACCTTTAGGAATTGGGAGCTTTAGGAATCTACTAGATCGATTGCTTTTTGGAATCGAGTGCTTTCTAAAGTATCGACTCTAGTCGAATCGACGACATACAAGTAACATTTGCATAAAAGAAGAAGAAAAACATGGAGCTTACTTAGTGACCGTCAGAAGAAGAAAATGGAATATCTCCACGAACTATTAGTTTCAAAGTTTTATAGCACTCCTAAAGCGACAACTTTTTCATATAACAGAAAAAAAAAAAAAAAAATTACAAATATTTGACTTTGTTTCTTTGAATTACCTGTACGATTTTGGTCATTTCTTGAATATCAATAACGCCATTTCCGTCCACATCATACATCCTAAACGCCCATTTTAATTTCTCCTCAGGCGTACCACTCGATGTTACATCAATCGCAAGAAGAAATTCCTAAAATTGTTTTTTTCATTAATTTTTTTCATTTCATTCAAAAATTATTTATTTAAATATCTACTTTAACCAATTTAAATAAGCTTAGTCAAGCCGCCGTAAATTGAATAGAATTGTGCATTTGAATACCTATTTTGCCTTCCATGATTGACTTTTTTCTTAACTTCAAATCAATTCTCTTAAAAAACGGTTAATTAAATTGGGCCTTAGCTCAGCTGGAGTTTCTTTTTTTTTTTTTTTACAGTCCTAAAATAAAGGAAAATGAAATGAAACATAAGATAATTGAAAAAAAAAAAAAAAAAAAAAAAAGAAATCTATTAACATTGCTTTTAAAAACTTAATTAAATCATAATTAAATCAGTGAAGCTCCCAACAGAGACGGCAACATTTACAGTGGTCTAATTAAATAAAATTTTATAAATACATAGCCTGAATGCATTTAAGTCGAAGTTTTGTGTGAACTTACGAAGAGCAAAGAAATTTGTGCCACAATGCGTAAATGAACATAACTAAATATGTTGTGTTATGTTATGTTACGTTAAATTACTTTATGTATGTATGTATGTAGTATGTATGTATGTATGTATGTATGTATGTATGTATGTATGTATGTATGTATGTATGTATGTATGTATGTATGTATGTATGTATGTATGTATGTATGTATGTATGTATGTATGTATGTATGTATGTATGTATGTGTATGTGTATGTATGTATTATATGTATGTATGCATATGTATGTACATATATGTATGTGTATGTTTGTATGCATGCATGTATGTATGTATTTTTTAAACGCTACGCCCATTTGAAAAAATCGAAAATAAATCAAAGTAAATTCAAAAAAATAATTTGCTGCAAAAATTAATTAATTAAACGATTGAAGGCTTGGCTACATAAACTGTGCACTGAATTCCTTTTCTCTTTTTCTCGTTTATTTTATTTTATTTTTTTTTTTCTTGCTTGAATTTATTTTCCTATTTGCTTTATCTGTTCTATTTTTCAATTGTTTTTTTTTTTTTTTTTTTTTTGTGACGATGGGTAGGCACGGCAGGTCAGCATTAAAAATAGACAAGATTCACGATGCGAAATTTAAAAAGGCCCAACAAGTTTCAATAACTATGCTGCCCCTTCCCGATGACTCGCCGCCTGCCGCGCTGCTTCTCCATTCTCCTTTCATGGGAGGATACCCGCCTTGCCTTTTCTTCTGTCACTGTTGTCGCTTTTGATTTTCAACTGTTGCCCAAGAGCACTCTCATCGGCGCACAAGTTCGAATCGGTTTAAACAGTTCTATGTAACCATAGAACTATGTAGCCATCATGTACATATGTACGGGTGCACTCATGGAAAAAAGTTAAATCCATTAGGTACACACAAACATACGGACATACGTATGAACATAGACATACAGACATTCGAACGACCATCATTGAATGCGTTGCATTAACATAACAATTGATACAGGAAGGAAGGACGGAAGGAAGGAAGGAAGGAAGGCAGGAGGCAGGCGGCAGTGGTCGCATGGACGCATTGAGCCGCGTTGAGCGAAAGCGTGGGAACTTACCTTGAAGTCGATGTAGCCATTTTTATCCATATCAAAAGTCCGGAATACATGGTCACAGAATTCCTCCGCATTTCCAGAAGGGAAAAACATTTTATACATATCAACAAATTTCGCTGGGGTTAGCCGACCATTTGGGCAGTCTTGCTGTTAAGTTTTTTTTTTTTTTGGTTTTGTTTGTTTGTTTTTTTTTTTTTTCCATAAAAGAAACGAATTTTAATTTTAAATTAATAAATTAAAATTGTATATGTACTTACCTTGAATCCCTTGTACCATTCCTTGATGGTAGCTTCGTCATAACGGGTGTGAGATTTTAAAAACTCCATATCCTCTTTTGTTAAGCGATCCTTACTACTTAGACAGCCCATCTTTATGCTTCTTTATTTTTATCTTATTCTTAATATTTAATGCCCACTTGATATTAGAGGGGACTCTACTTTTGTCTTTTATATATATGTAGGTATATAAAATTTGTTTGTTTTTCGCTTGCTTTCTTCTAATTTTTTTTTTCTTCTTTTTGTCTTTTCGTTTTGTCTTTCTGAAAAGGAAGTTAAGTTTAATTTGACAGATACTTTTCACTGCAAAAAACGCAGCTAGAAAATTTTAGTTGGTTTTTTTTTTTTTTTTACTTCTTTTGGTCTTATTTTTCTGAGATTTTTTCTTCTGCTTTTCTTTAATTTTAATTTTTTTTTTTTTCCTTTTTTTTGGCTCTTAAATTGCTGCACGAAACACCATGAAGAACGAAATCAATAAAACTTTATTTTGCTTTCCACAGGACTGAGTCGTTTTCATCGACTGAATTAATTGTTGCTCGCAGTGAAGTTGGTAGATTTTATTTTAACTTTTGAGTGTCTCATAAGAATGTGATTTTTTCGTTAATTTCAAAAAAAAGAACTCAGGATCCAATGAATTGTGATAAAAAATACCGACTACGGAGTTTTTATTTGCTGCAAGGGCAAAGCCAAAAAGCTTTTTCCGCGACTGGACTTGCGCACCAGGACGTGTCCTGTGTACTCTACAAGGATGGGTTCATGCCATTTCATTTCCATTCATTTCTCTACACTAAAGTGTAATTTATTTTGTATGCCTTCTGTGAAAATGAATTGCAAACAGGGTTGCCAACAGTCAGCCAATCAAAAAAGCAGCATTGCGGACACAACAATTTCTTCAATGCTGGGACAATCGCGACTGTATTTGTACTAACAAAATTCAACTACACATACACGCAGGCTCACATATACAAATGCATGTTTATATGAATATACGTATATTTAAACATCTCAAAGTACCTTTGCGAATGTGTATTATAATGTGTGTTGTGTGCGTACAGGTGAGCAACACCCCAGTAAAAAAAAAAAAGTAGGATCAATCGAAGATGAATTTTGGATCGCTCCTTTGGCGAGTAATGAATTATTTCATAAATCTCTGAAGCTCATGCATTTTGAACTCCTTTTTAACACTGTATGTTATCCTTTTTTTCAAGCTCCTGTATGTATGTATAATATATACAGGGTGTTTCCCATAACGGTGTACATCCGAAGGGTGGTGATAGAGGGGGTAAAGACAAACCAAAAATCGTATGGGAGAAGGGGTCGCAAATGCACCCCTGAGGAGTTATAGGGCCTCAAAATTTTTAGGCATTAAGTCCAGAAAAACAATTCTCCCACGCTAGTGGCTTACTGTAGAAAAAAAAATGTTATGCGGTTTGAAAGCCAATTGTACAGGCTTTTGGGCAAAATTGAATTAATGGTCAAAACTGCAGTTATTTTGTGAAAAATAAACGCTCAAAGTCAAAAATTTTGAAAAAATTTTCAATTATTTTACTTTGGAAGCCATTTTGGTATGGAAAAGGTCCAATTAACACATGCTTTTTTAATTTTTTTTAAAATCTTCGATCAATTTACTTCAAATCTGTGGTACATTTGTTATACCTTATTAGCCGTTTAACCTCAGCAAAAATAGGATTTAAAAATGCACTAGGGCACATCGCGATTCTGGTTCTGTTGGTCTTTTCAAGAAACTTTACCGAAGAAACCATAGGTCCAAAGCGAAATTCAAGCCTGCGGAATTTGCAGGGGAAATTTGCTAGGTAAGCATCTTCAAAGGTGTATTTGGAGCACTAATCATGGTCCGCCCATTCTGATTTATGCATCATTTTAAAGGGGAAGAACAAAGCTTTATTTGAAAATAAAAAATAAAAAATTAAAAATATGATGTCTCTCCTAGAAAATCAAGAAATAAAACTAAAATGCAGAATTTTTCTCATTTACCGTTATCCAAAAATTTTTTACGTATTCTTTTCGAATAGTTCAGAAATTTTTTTTAAAGAAACATTCGAAAAATATTTGTAGCGAGACGATTTTAGCCACATTGTAATTCAATGAAGTATGTTCTTCGAAGCAAGAATCTAAGCTTTGACACCCTGTATCTCGGCAACCTGTGATTAAAATTTACTCGGTGGTAAATTTTGCCGGTGGTACGCTTGACGTGTTTTGCCCCATATTCTGCTTAGCTGCATTCAATTATTTTCCAGACAATTTCGGGCACTTAAGCGAAAAATGCACCTACCCGAATTTTTTTAGCTGCATTTTTGAGGCACGTATCCGAATTTCTTTAACAACACATGTAAGGCGCTTTAAAAAACGCCGTCCAAATGTTAATTTTTTTATTTAAAAAAACAAATTTAACTTTTGTAACAAAAGGAAAATTCTTTCATAACTGACTAGAAATAAAAAAATTCAATAAAATGATTATCAAAAGATAAATTTTCAACAGGGCTGTTAAATGAACATTTTACTATGAAAATTTATTTCAAAAACCAAAAATAGGATGCTTTTAAAGCGAATGTGCACCTAAGTTGAATGCAGCTAACAGAGAAATGTTCATACAAATACAGACAAAAATGCTGCCGTAGCATATTTTTGTGCAGGTAACTTACATGTGCACTTAAGTGCGAAGGCAGCTAAGCAGAATATACTGTATATATATATACTTTCGATTTAACGAGCTCAACGTTGCCAGCACTTCTCGTTTAATTGAATTTTTCGTTAAATGGAATGATATCATACAGCTATCTTTTTTTTTTTTTTAATTTTAATTAAATAAAACTAGAAATTCGCCTTTCAAAAGACTTTTCTAAATGAATGATAAAACAAAAAAAAAAAATATATCTATATAAAATATATCTATATATAAATGTATGGAAATTTATGAAGCATAAGATGTGGGCCCGGGTGCTAACAGATAAACAGCTTTGGACAAAACAAATTTTTTTTTGCATTCGTCTTTGTTTCTATTTATGATTTTTCTGTTTATAAACACTGATTTCTTATGTTGCTCGCTAAACCGAGTCCGTTCGCTCGTTATATAAGAACCTCGCTGTTGCGAATACTCGTTAAATCGGAAGTCTCCTGTATATGTATATATATTGTATATATTGATATCTAAGGGTCTAAATAACTAAATCGACAATGTTTTCTTTAATAGCTTCTCCCGAGAAATGTACTTTTCCGGCTCGGGTGCTTCGGGACTACCAGATATAATGTACATAGGTATTTATATATATTATATATATTTTACATAGTATAAATCTTTTGTGCAGCGACGCTTAAAACACACTTTGAAATTCTCAAGACACATAGAAAACTGAGAAAAAATGTAAACAAGGCGAAAAAGTAAACAATAAACCGTTATGTCAAGAATTGGATACCTTTAGGAGTAATAAGCGGAGAATCCATTTTGTTTTTTCTTTCGAATTTTCAGTAACGTTTTAGCAAACAAAAATTTTCAAATTCCCGTTCATTCGATACTCTTTATGAATGAAAAAGTCATTGCTCTTTTATTGGTCAATTTCGAACTACTCCATCAATTTTTACTTTAAAGTTAGAACGGCGGACGTATGTAGGACATAGACTTAGGACATAGACGTAGGACCCAGCAGGTAAATATCTCCTGCAGCACAAAGTGAAATGGGACTTATTGTATGCATGACTGGTTGGGTGACAACTAGAGTCCGACCGAACCTTCGGTTTCGGTTCGGCCACCGAATCGTCTTAAATTTTCAGCTTCGGTTTCGGTTCGGTTTTAGCTCGGAAAAGGCCGAAACCGAAACTTTCAAACATATTTTAGTATTTTGAAAAAGGAGAATTTTCAAATGTTACTGTTACGGAGTGGCGCTGGGATAGCGTAGGAGATGCGTGGTATGCTGTTGATCCCAGGGTCCGAGGATCGATTTCCGACCCAGGCGAAACGGAGTGTAACGTTCACTTGTTTTTAAAAAAACTCCACTGCAACATTATTATTATTGGTGAAGGGTTCGGACATATCCTGTCCGTGGCACTGCGTCTTGTTGGACTATTGTGCCAAACCCGGTAATATTGTTAAAGGATTTTGTTCACTCTGGTGTTCCTTATGAAGGTATTTACACCTTTAAGGTCAATTTCCTGCAATTCTGTCTGCTGGATGATTTCCCTACCCAATATGGATCTTCTTTGTCCACATATGGCTGGGCCCACTGCAACATACATACATACATACATACTGTTATGGAAATACCAAAAGACTTGAAACAAAACTTTGTACAACTACTTAAAGTGAAAAAGCCTTAATTTTAACAATGTTAATTCGGAGTTTTTGTTTTCTTTTTTACACATAATACTATTATGTTTTTTTACATTAGTAATGTATATGCCTCGGAATTTGAATATGTAAAAAAAAAATGAAAAAAAAACTTCAAAAAATAGTCAAATAATGTTCAAAAAATATGCAAAAAAATAAAAAAAAGCTAAAAACTAAAAATTCAAAACTTAATTCAAAAAAAAATTCAAATCAAAAAATGACCAAAAAATTAAAATATGCATTCAAAAATTCCAAATTGTTCGATTTGTACCTATAAAATTTGATATTGTCAGATTAACCAAAAAAAAATTCTACTTCAGTTGAATTACATATTAACATAACACCATTTAGAATGAAATAAAAAAATTTTGCACAATGACAATTTTTCAAATTATTCAATGACATGAAAAGTTCAAAATTTAAAAGTGGACTTAGCATGTATTATCACTTTATACAATTATGAATAACATTTATCAAAACAAAAAATCTTGCAATAAGGTTTTTTATACAATAAAAGATTTCAAAGTCTGAGTTATACAAAATTTTAACGAAGTATACAATATAGAATTGCCACCAGAAAGTTACTTTGCAAAAGCAAAAGCGAATATCAGCTGAAAAAATTCGTTGATTTTTTCGGAAATTAGATAGAAAGCATTTAATTTATTAATTATACTCAATAAATAGAAAAATATGAAAAAAATGTTTTTGCAAGAAAATAGTCGACATAAAATTGCAAAAATAGTATTGAATGCAAAACGTTTGTAAGTATATTCGATTGAATTGTAAAAAAAAATGAAAAAAAAACTTCAAAAGTATAATGTCAAAAAAATTCAAAAAAAAAAAAAAAAAATTAAAAAATCAAAAATTCAAAAAAAAATTCAAACAAAAATATTAAATCGCATTCAAAAATAAAATTAGTTCGATTTAGTACCTATTAAATATTGTCGTTAAAAATTCCCGAAATTGAGTAAATGCAAAAATCAAAAAATAAAATATCAATATCAAATTAAAACGAGCTCTTTATTAAATTCAAATAGCATAATTAGTTTTTTTTATTTATTTCGGTTTCGGTTCGCCACCGATTAACGAATTCGTTTAAACTTCGGTCGGACTCTAGTGACAACGTCATCGTATGTTCATATATGTATATGATTTATTGTCATTGGCTATATGGACTTAAATAGAATATTGGCTTGGCGAGAGACAAAGGCCGTAGCGTTCAGGCAACAATAATTGAAAAAAAAATATTTCCAAAATGAATAGCTTTCGAAAAAGGAGAGCAAAAGAAGAAGACAGTTTTCCTGCATTCAGAAAATAGTTTGTTCACCTCATACAATAAAATGTAGGGAGAGAGCGTGCGCAGCTCCCAAATGTTTTATTTATTTTTTTTTTTTTTTTTGCTATCTCACCCGTTAGGGTAAGAAAGCCACCGGGGCCGTCAGTCAGTTTGTGTACCAATGTCATACGAAATGGCATGCGTGCCGAATCCAAAGTCACCCTGACATCATCAATGTAACGAAGATATCGTCCATCGAATACTACTATTTAGCTTGAGAAATCGCGTGCTAATCTCAATCAACGTAACCCCACCGAAGAGACACTCATCACAAGTAATTTCATTATCTATTTGCCTTCAAATTTGCTTCAATTTTGTAAGGGATCAATTTATTTTTAATATTTTTTTTTTTTTTTTTTTTTTAGATACATCCACATCATTGGGCTACGGAAATCTACCCGATCCCGATACTGGACAAGTTCCAACGACTCTCAAAGATTATGACAATCATGAGCTAGTAAATATACTAACGATGGATCCAAATACAGCCAACACGCACATGCTTAAGACTAATATTCCGATGGGTAATAGGACATCATGCAGTGGTGTTCTCACAACTTCCACAGCATCGCTGTCAACAATTCCGACATCTTGCTCCATGCTGAATTCCCTAGGCATATCGACCACACTTAATACGCCAATTTCAGATAATATTTCAACAATGACCGTATCTGTGGACAGCAATAGTGGCTATATGATCCATAGTGCTGTATTCAAACTTGTTGAAGAATTAGAATTAGGGGCACAGTAAACTTAAGTCTATAGATGAAGACGACGACGACTGTTCAAAATTTTTAACATTTTTTAGATAACTTAAAATGAAAGACTGTTATTTAAGCTATACAGCGGATCATCGTGCTAGATTGCTATGGGCTAAGCCACGTATTGAGCTAATACTGAAAATCATTTAAGCTGAGTAAAATTCATTTTGTTAAGCCAATCTCAGCTTAGTGGGAGATTAGAAGGAAAGGACGTATGAATAGGGTTGCCAACCATACTATATAATATAGTATCCTACTTTATTTCTGATCGATATACTTTATACTTTCATGGAACAATAAAGTATCCTGAAATACTTTATTTTTAATATATACGGCAGTTTTTACCAAACATACATCATATAGTTCATTGAACTAAATAAATACAGTCGACACTCTCTAAAATGACCTCCTCTAAAACAAATTTCTCTCTATAGCGAACCTCAGGCTTTTTCGCTACATTATATTTCTTTTTTTCTTCTAACACCAAATTCTCTCATCGACGTTTTTATTTTTCAGGTCCATTTAAATTCATTTAAGAGAGTTTCGACAGTTTTGATATTGACTACATGCTCATCACAAAAATCATAGACCAACTAAAATGTTCTGCAAGCATTAAAAAGTGTATATTTAAGAACAAAAGTGTACTAACTACCAGTAAGGTACTAGTACTTCGGTGTGAGAGATAATTTAAATTGAATTTATGGTAGTATGAAAGCATGTTATTTATTTATATATGTTATTAACTATTTGCTATGTTCTGTTTTTTTTTAATTATTAAAAGGATGAATTTAAAAATACTTTATTTTTTAGTAAAATACTTTATTTTTTAATTAATAAATAAACTTATACTTTATTTTTCCCTTAGAAAGTTGGCAGCACTACGTATGAATGCATTTTAAAATGCTCGCAAAAGATTCATAAGTTTTTCATCGATATTAATTTTTTTATGGAATATTAGCGCCTGCCGCGATGTATACAGCTTGCCGCAGTCAGTGCCGTAGCAATTCCGTTTTGCGTGGAGGGGAAAATTATTTTTTTAATTTGCGTGGGGGGAAAAATTATTTTTTCAATTTTAACGTCTATTTTAATTAAAACCACATTACATACACGCTTTCAATGCACGTTTTTTCGATTGTCATTTATTTATTCTCCTTTTCTAATTTTTTTCATGGGCAAAAACAAAAATGCGTGGGGGGAAAATCCCCCTCTTTCCCCTATGGTTGCTACGGCACTGGCCGCAGTCGCAGTGGTGTTCCCTATTTATTAGTTTGCATTTTAATTTTTGGTGTCTAGTCAAGTAAATGTTTTTTGTAAAGACGCGCTTGCATTTTTGACAAGCGTAACGGACGCATTTATGCCTTTTTGTGTAATTTTTATTGTAGCTTTTGTTGCAAACGCTGCATGTTACCTCTAAAAGGAAAATTGTTTTAAATAAACTGTTATTTATTGCTCATTGGTTTTGATTTTGAAATATTTAAAAAAGTTTTCTCGTTACCCTAGTATTTATGTTTCTATTGTATTTATATGTTTGAATAGGCAAATGTACAACTGTTCTTCTATCCTTTGCAATATGTGAATAGGCAAATGTACAATCGTTATATGAAACAACGGAAGAACGCCCTCTATTAGCAGTGTTGAAACTTACGTTGCGCTGAAACCTTATTTTGTGCACAAACCTTTAAGAGTGTTCTCTGGAAAGCTGGCTATCAATAGCTTAGCAATCTGGCTATTAGTAGCCATATAATAACTTATAACATGGGTTTGACGTCTCGGGCTCCCTAAAACTGAGCTTTAGCTATAACCGAGCGCCCTTATAATTAAGCTTTGGCATTAGGAGCCAAAACAGCGTTGCGTTTAAAAACTCATAGTTGCATTTTAAAAGTTTACTTTTATACTTACGACAAAATGAAATTTTCAATGCGGCTTTTTTCGCATTTTCACTTGTTCCGATAAAAATTACACTACATCAACACGTCCACTTTTCAATTAACTAGTTTTCAGTAATTATCAGTTGTTTACATTGTCTTTACGGAAAGAGACGAATAACTGCTTTCCTCTTTCCTTTAATAGGACTGGGAGACTGTCGATACTATCGAAGTCACTATCGATTGTTTCTCGATTTCAACTATCGATTGTTTCTCGATTTCGACTATCGATTGTTTCTCAATTTCGACTATCGACATCGACAAACGACATCCCCAATATTTTTCCGGAAGTGGTGAGTGTGGTGAGTTAAAGGATGATAAATAATTGATATTTTTTTCTACTATCGATCCATTAGGAGCCGGAGAACTTTCACCGCCATTAGTAGCCAAGCAACCTGGCTTCTTGGAGGCTGCCTTTGCTAAATATAAGCGGAGACAATAACCGTTTCTCATTATATAAAGCGTATTCCCAAAGACTCAAAAATTCTGGCATCACTGGGCAGACGTATGAATTGGTTTCAAAAATTTCCGATTTGAATGCATGAGAAAGAAAGAGAAGCACAGATTGTTCCGGAACAGCTGTCTCTTTTCTTCGCACGCCTTTCTCTGCTTACTTAATTGTTTCAAAACATCTGATCGGGTGTCTGACACTGCAGTTAGAAAATTAAAATGTCTCGCTTTCTCTTCATAAATCGCATTTCGAACGTTCCCAAACATGTGGAACACGTTACCCTTTTCAAAAGATGTATGTCAACGGGCGAAATGGACTACCAATTCCTGCAACGATCGCTGTTGCCAACCATGTACTTTCAAAGATCACTGCCTCGTCTCCCCATCCCCCTGCTGGTATGAACTATGAACTATGAATATTTGTTATTGTTATTTGATAGAGAGATTTTGAAATTTCGGTAGCAAAGGACTTGCGATCGTTTCCTGGCCGCTGTGCAACCGATACTCAATGAAGAGGAATATCTGAGCACTCAGGATTGTGTCGGAAAGTTCCGAAAGGATTCTGGAATGCACCTTCAGGCGTTGCTTCAACAAAAAGATGAACAAAACAGTCATACTAGCTATATATCCGAACCTTGGTTTGACATGTACTTGCGTGATCGAGCACCATTGCCTTTGAACTATAATCCATTGATAGTTATGAAGAACGATGATCGTGTGGAATATAATGATCAAATTGTTCGAGCGGCAAATATGATAGTTAGTTCGTTGAGATTTTGGAAATCGTTTCGTGCTGGTATCCTTGAGCCGGAAGTATATCATATTAATCCGAGCAAAAGTGATTCGCTGCAATTTCGAAAATGGATGGGTATAATGCCAACAGGTAAGTTTCATGACGATTGAACGCGAAACATGAATGAGCATTTTATAGGCGGATCTCGGATTTTCGACGTGGATTTTATTGTTTTTCATAAATGATGCCAATAGCGTTTGCAACATATGCTGCATATGCATTCAAAGCGTTCCCCTTGGATATGAGCCAATATGAAAGATTGTTTGGTGTTTCACGTATTCCGTTGAAGACGAAAGATCATTTGGTGCAGTGTCCCGATTCGAAGCATATTCTCGTAATGCGTCGTGGTAACATGTATGCTGTCGATGTGCTAGATAATGATTTCAATATACTTCCACCTCGAACGATTCTTGCACGTTTGCGTTCGATCGTTAAAATTGATAATAAACGAAATGCCGCTGAACATCCTTTGGGAGTATTGACATCATTAAATAGGGATACGTGGGCAACAATTCGAGAGCATTTGATCGACATTTCCAATGAGAATCGAAAGAATTTGGAAGAACAAGTTGATAGTGCCCTCTTCTGTCTATGTCTAGATAGCGAACAGGATCCGAAATATGATGAGCATAAGCCACAAGCCTTACTGAAAAATATGTTAGCCGGCACGGGCAACAATCGGTGAGTGGGAGTTTCCAATACTATTTGTAATAATTGCAAAAAATTTCTTTAACTCTCTAGTTGGTTTGATAAGTCCTTTTCTCTTCTGATGGGAAGCGATGGTACGGGAGCTATTAATTTCGAACATTCTTGGGGCGATGGTGTGGCTGTTTTGCGTTACATTAACGAAATTCATAAAGAAACATTGGAGAAACCATTTGTCAGTACTAAGGATCTGGCTGTTGAAACCGATGTAGCGAACGTTCGTCCGATCAATTTTCAAATGGACTCACTTCTATGTAATGAAATAGCGAATGCTATTGAAAAAAATCGTTCCATAATGGGAAATTTTCAAATGGAAATTATTCGGACTAAAAACTTAAACAAAAATGTATGCAAACGTATTGGAATTAGTCCCGACTCAATTATGCAACTTGCCTTTCAATTGGCGTATCGTCAAGCTTTCGATGCGTATGTGGGTACGTATGAGTCGTGCAGTACGGCAGCATTTCGGCATGGACGAACAGAAGCAATGAGGCCATGCACAACGGCTACGCGAACCTTTTGCGAATCAATTTTAAGAACTCCAGTGTCTCAGAGTGAGCTACAGATGATGATTATGGAATGCTCAAGAATTCATGGTCAGCTAACGAGGGAAGCAGCGATGGGCCAGGGCTTCGATAGGCATTTATTTGCCTTGAAAATTATTGCCGCTGAACAGAATATTCCCATTCCCGATTTATACAATTCGAAGGCATATCAGAAAATTAATTATAATATCATTAGCACTTCGACGCTTTCATCAAGCGCAATTGCACTTGGATGCTTTGGGCCAGTTGTGCCCGATGGATTAGGTGTCGGGTAAATATTAAAAAGCTCTACGACAACAATGATGAATCAATGAGAAACAAGTCTACTTTGTTTTTTTTTTTTACTTCATTCAAGGTACTCCATTCAAGAGGAAGAGTGTGGTGCGATTGTTAGCTTTTATGAGGATGGTGCAAAAGGGAGCGACTTCGCCAGCAGCTTAGATTTAGCTTTTAATAAAATTCATAAAGTTATAAGTTAAATATTTTTTATTTGCGTTACGTTGAAAGTTTCAGCCTTTTTGTGGCTACAATTTTTTTTTTTTTTTTTGTGCATTTATAAAGATTGGTAATAAATTTTCCACTGTGTCTTTATATCAAAATATTTTTGAACTCTTTCATAATCCACACACACATATACAATATGGTAAATTAGTTGACACTGTTGACTCCGAAAGAGCATTTTCTCGGCTCAAATCCACACGATCAATCTCAAGTATCTAAGAATTTTTTAAAATCTTTTTGCTGCACTCCTCTTTTCTGCATCTTTATGAATATGAAATCTCAAGAGAAATTTTCCCAAAAATTTACTAATTAAGATAAAGGCTTAAATCGCAAAATAACTTCCCATCTCCGACTATTTGGATGCGTTGGTACGATTAGTTTATGTTTTAATTCTTAGCACACACTCTGAAAAAGTTTAATGACTGGGAAAAAGTATTTGGCCTGTTGTGGTCGATAAAATCAATACATTTTCAGATCTGCCCATTCAGTTTTCTCGCCGAAATAAACATCTTTATACGTATATATATATATATATATATATATATATATATATATATATATATATAATGTAAGTATAAATTTATATTTCAAAAGTCGAAAGCTACATACAATATTTATGCTTGTGAAGATCTAAAGAAAATTATGTGGAAATGTGTATGCACAAGCCAAATATTCATGATATTCATATTCATGTGTGGTACGGGATAGAATATTCGCGTCTGTATAACCATAATATACGTGTGCGTAAAGAAAAGGTATGTGTTCGCTAGGCTGTCTACAAAAAGCCAAACAATCGCACAATCTTACATACGTTTTCTTCCCACTGACAATTCTTAAAAATCTTCGCAAAGGTATACCGCCTAATAAAAGTGTTTTGTACTATCTATTTTTAAAAATTTCCGCTAAATTCTATAAACTCGCACTGCATTTCGTATATTCAAGAGTGTTTGATTATTAAGTATTTGATGTTCGCACGGATCACGCGTTTCACGTTGAGTGTTTAAGAAATTCGGGAATTCTTTATTCTTATTCTCCCATTTTCTTCTTCTTGTGTGTGAGATAATTCAAGTTAATTCTGGAGTAAATTTATATAAAAAAAAAAGAGAATAATACTACATCAATCTATATCGATAAAAAACGTAAGTAGGTCAAATTGTGTTCCTCTTAGATATTCGCCCTTCGAAGATCGATGTGTCCCAGGACACATACAAAACAAAAAAACAAAAAAAAAAAACATTAACATATGTATGTACAAAAATGTTGTAGATAGATGTGTTTGTAAATATCGTCTGACCTTTATAGGATTTAAGTTATTTTACGATGGAAGAAAGAACTAAAAAAAAAAAAAATCAAAATTTCTATCTGTACGAAGAAAATACACGTGCCGATTGGTGGAAAAACTAGCGATTATCGAATAAAAGGATTTGAACTCAATAAGATTTCATACTAAATAGATGGCATGCATCCCAATCATTTCGTATTATATAATGAATTTAAAGTACTTCTGGAATCATAGTTGTCATTGCATGATTTTATTATTTAAAGAATTTTTAAAAGAAAGTGGCAATTATTTGGCATTGCTTTAATTGATATTTTTCATAATTTTAATTATACACAATGAGCACATTAATGAGGAAATAAAAATGACGCCAGAAATGCGGCTGACCAATTTTTGACATGAAATTGGTTCTCCTTAATATTTTTTTTTTTTTATCACCGAATGGCGACTCATTTGTCTCATCGGTCTTTGTTTTTTTTTTTTGTTTTTACAATCAACATAATAGGGGGATTCACAAAGGCGTGTTAAATACGTTGGAAAGTAGGAAAATCGGAAAATTGCGACTTCTTAAAAAAATTTTTAACTTTTTTTGCACCTTGCACAGCTTTTTAAGCAGATAAAGTTTTCCGATTTTCCGACTTTACTATTTTCCGACGCCTTTGTGAATACCCCTAATATTGCAAAAGAAAAAGAAAACAGTGATGTCTTTCGAGTGGAATTTTCTCAACAAGAAAATTATATACAGTATTCCCCGGATATATGCACCCCGGTTATTTGAGTCATTTGCCTTAAATTTTCATACAAGAAGCGCCGCTTATAAGCACTATTTTTCGTGGATTTTGCACGGTACTTATATCCGGGGAATGCTGTAATTTAATAAATTTCAAAAATTTATTTAGTATGATTACTTTGGGTAAAATTCGATTTGTCTTACATATTGTGTAACATCAAATAATTATAATTTTTTGGTTTTTTTTGCGTTAAAGATTCTTTCATTTTGACGGTTCTTATCATTTCAGTTACATTTATTTAGATGGCCCATGTGCTTTGAAAGTGTTTATAGGTTGTTTTTTTTTTTTTTTTAAATAATTATTTTCATAAAATTTCACAAAATTGTGTGATTGCTCAAGTGCATTGGAAAATGGACTCTCATCTTGTAAATTTTTTTTTTTTGCCATATTGATTTATTGATTATTTTATTCAATATTTTTCTTTATATCATTAACTCTTCGATGACGATAGCATTTGTAGCATAGAATCTCGTGGTGAATTGGCTGTATTATTTCCCTTTCTTTTTTTTTTACTTATTAAAATTTTGCCAATGAAAAATTTCAATTTCCCATTTTTTCTGTATATGTATGTATGTAAGTTTATATTAAGTATGGTTTCTTTTTGAGGTCGATGACACAGCGGCTCTAATCATCTTATACAGTGGGAACTGTCAAATAAAGAGCTCCCAAAAAAAAAATTTTTTCTCTTTAGCGAATTTATTCAAAGCTTCTTTGTCATAGTTTTAGTATCTTTTTCTCCTCCCTACAATAACAATTTTTCTCTATAACGAGATTTAATTCCGGTCTCAAGAAAATCGTTGTAGGCTCGACTGTACATCAATTGAATAGTTTTATGACAAAAAAAAAAATATATATATATATGTATTTATACATTATATTTGATAAAATCGTTCACCAAGCGTCTCTTTTTTGTTTTACTTTTATATTTTACGGTTTTGGACAGGAATTTTACTATTATTTCAAAATATATTTTACAAAAAATTTGACAGTACGGCAGTAATAACACCCAAACAATGCTTTTCATATGTGTGAGTGCAAGTGCGAGTGTGAGTATATAAGTATGAATACCAGCGGAAAATTCACCCTGACATACAGTAAGTCAAGTGATTGTCACCATGGCATGGTGACAATTTCATCATGACATCTTGATGACATTTGTCACAGGAGTTGGACTAGCTGTTTCACGTGACATGTCCTCTCAGGGCGTATGGCGAAAAGATTTAAATAAGCAGTTTTATCTCTCATGTTAGGTTTATATGAATGCTAGCATGGTCAGATTGAATCCGAATCCTTTTTGTCCCTTCTTTGAATATTTCGAAAAATTTTTAAAAATCTATTTTTAAATAATTTTCGAATATCCTCAAAGACAGGGAATAGAACCCGCGAGTCTTCGATCAACGTGACACTCATGCATCTACTCCACTCATCTAACATTGAGATGACGCAAAGACGCTTTTTAAATTTATAGCCAATGAGTCCTCAGAGCATCACGTGAACACATGTCCCTCCGACATGTCATGCTAGCGTCCAAGATGTCATGCATGACAAGTGTCACTATTGTCACTCGATGACTCACGGTGACTTGTCATGCAGGAAATAATTTTCCGCTGGGTAGATAGGCTTTTGAATACTATGTATTTCAATACTATTGACTCTTGTGGGCATATACTTATGTCAAATACGTTTCGAAGAGCATAGTTGAAGATTTCATCCTTACTTCTTCCATGCCATTGAATGGGCGTTTGGAATCACCCCTTTGATGCTTTCCATTGACGTTACTGAGAGCATTCTGAGAGCTCACTGAGCGGTGGCAGAATCAATTGGAAATTTTTCGTCAATGAAGATTTCAATTTATGTTGTCAATTTGCCGGTTAAAACGACGCCTCATCTAGGTCGTTAGCTAGAGAAGAAAGTGTGGCAGACATTGTTGCAAGTATTTAGAGCATGTCAAAAGAAAGAGAAAAAATAATATAAAAAAAATGTCACTTTCTAAAAAGAAAGAATGTCGTCGTTAATGGATATGAGGATGATGAAAATGTGTTGAAATAATATTATTTTGTGTATTCACGCAGGAGGATCGACATTTTTAAGCAACGATTATGAGATTAACATTGTGTTATCTAACTTAATGGTTATATATAACAAGAATGTACATGCATATGTATACAGAAATTGTTTGGGTTCATTGTTATAAGTTTGATTATTTTTTGCTTTACCGTCAAATACTTTGTAAAATATAAACAAAAACGAAATTTGTTGAATAATTTTCCTTGACATTTTTAAATTAAGATGCTGACTCGTTGCAGTTAATGTATGTCATGTGGACCTCTTACTCGACGATGGTATTCATAAATTTGCCAAAATATTTTTCATTCTTTACAAAATGCGAATTTTTTGCGTCACCCACAATGAAAATGAGGCGGCGTTTGTTTATCGTAAATTTATACAATAAAAGAATTTTTCAAATTGACTCAACCCATTCAATTATCATGACATCATTATATCACAATAAGAGCGTACATATGTCGAATGCCCAAAAGGCTACATGCCCGTCTACCTATGTTTATGACTTAATATGTGCGAACGATCAGATCTGCTTATGTGAACAAATATCTACGAAAACTTCCAAATACATGAGCATATATGTATGTATGTATATATATTTTCACACCGAGTTTTTTTTTTCTCTTATTTTTTCTATTTTTACATACAACTTTTATATACAATAAGTTCTTTTTCTTTCAAATTTCTTCAACGTTTGAAGGAGAAAATAAAATTAAGATAAATAAAATAATGCAAAGGAATAATACAATGCAGTGCCGTAGCAACCATAGGGGGGCAAGAGGGGGCTTTGCCCCCCCACGCATTTTTGTTTTTGCCCATGAATAAAATTGAAAAAATAATTTTGCCCCCCCACGCAAATTGGAAAAATAATTTTTCCCCCTCACGCGAAACAGAATTGCTACGGCACTGATACAATGAGAACGCGAACATTTTTTTTTATCCCAATATTTTCAAAGTATAATCCATACAGATCGGGCATAGATATTTTTTGTTTTTGTTTATTCAAAGGTTAAAGGAAGTCGAATTTTCGATAACTGACGCCTGTTTTGTCCGCATTATATTTTATGTTTGTATATATTGCACAGATATTTGTTTTTTTTTTTAAATATTTTTTTTTTTATTGGAATTTAATGAAGAAAATTTACGTGTGGGAACTGGAAAATTTCAAAACAATTCTCACCGATTGATGACTACTTCTGTTTACAGTTGATTCACCTTTAGAATTGTTGAGAATATCGATCGATTGAATAAAAACTTTTCGAAATTTCCACAGAAACAATATAAATATATATAAAAATGATTCAATTTATATAATTTCTAAAGAAATATTCTCTAATCTCGAAAGCCGAATTGACACGTTTAAAGAATTTTCATTGCGAAGATTCTTGCTACGTTATGTTTTTGAAATTCTATTTCTAATTTTGAAAAAAAAAAAAAAAAAACGAGAAATGAAGCACTTATAAAAACGTAGGCCATTATTACATTCTTTCTTTTCCGGCCAATTGTACGATTTTATAGAAGATTATTGAAATATATATATATATATATATATATAATACATGCTCGTCATGTGAAAAGAACGCATTGCATTTATTTTAATTATCATAAATTTATTTTTGTGTCTACATTTAGCAAAATGTGCATGCTATTTCACCTTAAATTACCAATAATATTATGCTCAGAGCTTTGATTTCGTCATCGTTTTATGGGAAACTCATGAGATAAGAAGTATTTCTTGTATTTCTTTTTTAATACATATGCATTGTATAATATTGCACAATAAATTATTTTACAATTCTCGAAATCATTTACAATCTCTATGAATCAAGAATAAGTAATATTTTTTTAATGCTATGTATTATTTTAACTCATTTCGAACTAGCATGCCAAGCAAGTAATTTTAGTGTAGTTGTATTTACTTAAAGAAAATACAAACGACTATAAAAGGGTAAAATTAAGTACATGCATTTTTTTTAAGTCTTTGTGTTTAAAAAATACATCGTGACAGACCCGGAAAACAATCAGATTTTACTCAACCAGAAAATGAAATTGACGGTGGCACTTGTAAAAGCTTGCAGTACTGTATATTCTCCACTAAAGACCTTCTAGTAGCACAAAATTTTTTTAGTATGTAGCGATACTTTTCTCTGGAATTACCCTATATAATCTTATGTTATGGTTTTTTTTGTTTGTTTGTTTGTTATATGTTTTGCAGAATGGCATCACACCGTCCACGTCGTACACGCATTTATGGAGCCAATTATGACATTGGTGAAAGCTATTACAAGAAACAGTTGGATGATTTGGATAAAAAGCGAGGAATCCATCGGTAGAGTATAACAATTTATACACAATTTAATGTAATTGGAAAGAAAAAACGATTTATGGATTTTCACTTTAGTGCCAGTACTCCACCATTCGTGACTCCATCTATCTCTGAAGATCTCAAATTTCGAGATTCGATTTTCAAAAGCGGATTCGGAGAAGAAAAGAGCTTTTCATTTCCTAAACGCGCATTGAGCTATGAACCCAGCTCCGACTTCTTCGGTATAATTGGAAAAGAAAATTTGAAAGGTGTGAAAGAAATGGATAATATTTGTTTATTTTTTTTTTTAGATGATGAATTCGGTAGTTCAGCTATGTCGAAAAAGATTTCATCTGTAAAATTTGGACAATCGGATGATGCAGACTTTGGTTCTTTCAAGTCGAGATCAGCCAGAAAGGCTTTCGATGGACTTGACGTTGAGAATGGTGATAGCTTCGGAATACTTAAGCCTGCAAGGAAACGTCTCGATGCTTTTGATGTTGATAAGGAGGTAGAGAGTTTGCTCATTTGACTCATTGTCCGAATAAAGTCGAACATTTTTTATTGAAGATGATAATTTCTTAAAATTTTTAGGCCAGTGATGGTTTCGTTTCCCGTAAGCTCAAAATCAAGACCGGCATTGTACGAGAAGAACATGGCGAAGAGGCAGAACAAGCATCAATGCGAATGAAAGCAACAAAATCTCGTCTCGCTGATTTGGAATCCGAAATGCTCGATTTGAATATGAGGAGCAGCGAACGTGAAAAGAGAAATCAGAATCTAAAGCGGCTTCTCAACGACTGTGATTCTATAAACGAAATCGAATTTTAAGGAAGTTAAATCAAATCCTTTACCCCATGGGTGAAGAAACACAGTAACTTAATCGTTAGGGATATGGCATTTCATCTTTTGTAAAACCAAAGAATATTGCTTCTTCCAGAAATTGAGTACGTAGATGCAAGCATAGGTGCTTCATGTTCAATTATAGGCTATTTTTAGTTAACTCAAAAAATATCGGGGTGTTTAACAGATTTATAAATAGAAATTATGACTATGAGTAATATTGCCTCAAAACAGCCATACACTTTTAAATTAATTATAAAAATATATTTGTGTTTTTTTTTTTTTCCTTTTCGTAAATGAACTTGTTACTTTGTTGTTTGTAATTGAAAAACGAAATTAAAGGATTTAAAACAATAAAGCTCACCAAGTGGTGAGGTCTTAAAATGTATATCGCAATGTGTTGCCTTTTTCCTACACCATAATGGTGTGCATTAGTCGGAACAATTTGTGTATAGAAGGAATTTTTTAATTTACTCGATTTGAGTATATATCGGTATCAATTATTTTGTTACAATCAATATGTATGTCAACATCTATTATTGTGTATATTTACGAATCATTATTTCTGGTTTACATTTCTCAATTCTAGATGATTTAGTACTTTATTTGGACATAACTTATTCGTTTAATAGAAAATAAACGTAATAAGGATATACGGATATTTTCGTTGATATAACGAGAAATACATATCGAAGTTTTTCTGCTTGATGTATTTGTTGAAATCACCTGCAGACACAGACAGCTTGGACGGGATTTACGCAGCAAGACATTTCGATAATTAAACAATTTTTCGAGGTGTCGGGACGCACGTTGGAGATTGCGAGAGAGAGAGAGAGAGAGAGAGAGAGAGAGAGAGAAGAAGAGAGAGAGAGACAGAGAGAAAGAGAGAGAAGCTTACATATTACGTTCCCGTACGTCCCTTGTCAATAAAGAAACGTTTTTTGATTATCGAAATTTCTTATAGAGTCAATGCCGTTTTGGGAAAACTTTTATTTTCTTCTTATTAATTTGAAAATATATTTTTACTTTTACCAACAAAAAGACTTTTTATTTTTATTTATTTTTTTTTTTTTTTGATTTGTTTTAAAATCATTCTTGCGTGCATATTTTTGGTAATAACAAATAATTAACATTTCTTCCTCGGACACGAACATTGATTCAAAATTTCTTTTAATAGCTTCTGCACAAAATCATCACTGGAGCTTTGAAAACTATTTTCATTCAATTCATAAAGGTTCCCTATTATATTTAATTCTGTTAGAAGTGCGATTTTTTCTTCAAAACAAAAATCCCTCCTATTTAAAATGTGTTTTATTGTAAATAGAGCACCAGCCTGCAAATCTGGATTAAACTGAAAGAAAAGAAATTTAAAATTTGATTTGAAAGCCATATAAATGGATATACAATTGTTAATATACATACATATATATATGTATATATACTTACGATAAAATCTCTGATTTGATTCATTAGTCTCAAATTAGTCGTAACATGATCTTCATGAGCTTCTATAGCGATATTGCTAATAACGCAAAGTGCTTGTTCCTTAACCTCTGGTAGATGGTTTGATTCTAGAATTGAATTCAATGCTTCCATTATTTGTGCAGAGCCTTCGCACATCATTATATCTATTTCTAGAGATCTGCTTAGTAGATTCCTTAAAAGTCCCAGTGCTTTTAAAACAACTAACATCTCATTATCACGCAATAATTCCATCAATCTTTTCATTCCGAGACAATTATAAATATCCGTTTTCATGGGTGGTTTACATTTGAAGGACATATTCATAAGAGCCCATACGCTATTTAAACGTAATGAGACATCGCTACTTCGAGTAAATTCGCATATCTTTTCCATTAGACCCATACTAAGGAGTGACTCTTTTGATGGTGAGAATTCAAGCACCAGATTACATATTGTGGCGAGAACTGTATTAAGTAGTTCGCCAACTGGTTCTGATGTCATTAAATAAAAGAATTGACTCCAAACTGCATGATCCTGTAATTGTAATAATAATATTAACTTATCAATTATTCGAATGCTATTAGATATCGTTTTGTGAAACATTTTTACCTGAAATGTAGTCCGAAGTTGTTGAACAGACCTCGATAAACTCAGCAGACATCTGACTGATGCCAATTTGACCTAAATTACGTATTTATTATCAGTAGAATATTTCCAATTATATTGAGTGATTTTAAATGCGTACTCACCTCACTATTGCACTCATTCAAGCCCTCTAATATGACATTCAAAAGTCCTGGTACTTCAACAACACGTTTTCGGATAACCTCATCATTAGCTGCTAAAGATGCGAAGCATTTCAATGCTGACTGCTTTGTCGTTAAATGATTGATCTGAAGTAGTTCTGCAAGAGACTTAAGCAAGTGATTGCTTATAGCCGCTGTACGCTGTAATTCTGCATTTATCTGTTGGGAAAATGGAAATACCGTAAGACATCAATTCAACATCGTTCGTATGGATATTGATTACCTCAATTAAATCAGCAAATGTTTCTGCAGCAGAAGCTCTGGTTGTTAAATCAAAATTATCCGAACAAAGCCTTGCCAAGCAAGGTAGAGTTTTATGTAAAATTCTATAATCGGTAGGAGGTAGAGTTCCACAACGATAAATATATGTTAGACAACGTGCGGATGTCACTTGAATTTCTGGAGTAAATAGTCGTGACATTAAAGAATTTAAGATGCCAGGTAAAGATCTCCCGTGATAACTGAAAGGAAAATAAAATAAGAATTAAAATAAATGAAATGAAATGAATGAGATGACGACAAAATGGCATTGGATAAGGCATGAATAAGGATCTACCTTGTGACGCATATTATATCCGAAACCGATCGGTTTTGATAGCACATACGTGATAGGCAACGCAGCGCAGGTATTTGAATAGTTTCGTTTTCGAGACATATCATTCTAGCTAGGATACGTACAGCTCCAGCATTTAAGAGGCGATTTTGATCTTCATTTGTTCTACAAAGTGATACTAATATGCTAGTTACGCACATTTGAGTTCTCATGGAACTCTCCTCGGATGCCAAATCTGCAGAAAAAAAAAAGGAATTGATCACAACATATTTATATAATATATGTATATAGCACTTGACTAATAATCATGTGCTTTCTCTCAGATATTGTTTTGACAAAAACAACCATGGTTTGTAATAGGGAGGAGAAACGGTTGTTGATCCATGTTCTGCTACTCACTTAAAAATTGTGTTATGAAACAGCTATCACTGAAAAAAATCTCTGTTGGTGCTCCGGGATGTTCATAGATAGACTGCATCGTCGTTAGACATACTTCATTAACCTTAGTGCTGTTCTCTTTTAGTATAGCTTCCTTAAATAACACAAGGAGTACATTGTACTCCTTTATTAACACTTGAACTTGATCGTTCGTCCCTCGTGCCAATGATCCTGCAGAAAACAAAAATAAGAAAAACCACACAATCAACGTGATTCAATGGTAGGTACACATCTGCAGCCACTTGTCTGCTTAAAAAAAACCCCCCTAGGATATTAGTATACATATCTTAATTTCATTGTCATTACCCAATATAATCAGGGCGTCCAGCTTTTCTGTAGTCTCATCTTCTGAGCTTATGTCCAACAGAACAGGAACGAGTCCGTGCGAAATCAATGCACCTTTCTGTCTGTTGCTTCCAATAATGGTATCCTTAATCTGTAGTAGGATTTCACGGCGTTCCTGTCGTCTATTGAGTAGTTTTTGCTTCCAATCTTCCCAACACATTGTCTTATATGTACATTCATGCATTTTATATTTGAATCTTCGTGATGATCGCAAAGAAAACACATAACGTTCTCACTCACGGAGCTTGCAAAACATTTGGCATTTAGTAATATTACAATATCTCTAGTGTTGGAACATTAAATACTCTTGGTATACCGATTACTCGAATGCCAGTTTCTAAGTCCCGGTTCAGATGAGAAATACTTTTACTCGATACTGAGCATTTTACATTACACACTCGATATATTATTTTTAGAGCAAGTAAATGCATGTATCTCCATGTTTCTGCTTTATTAGCATGTTTCAAGCAAATATGCTTATATACATGCAATGCATGTTTTTTTTTGAAAAAAGTAGTCTTTTCTATTTGATTTAAAAAAATAAAAATCTAGAGGTTTGAAAACTTGAAAGCTGAAAACTTTCTTCTGAAAATGCCGAAACAAAAAGAAACCGATTTCATGTATCGGGCTCATCAATTATTTCCGGGTATTTTCCAATTCGCGGGTTCTTTTCTGAAGTGCATTGTCTGCAATACATTTACATCCAGCAAAAAAATTGTTTAGTGTTAGGCTGCGCTTGGTGACAAAGAAACACATGGTAGCGATGAAACAATTATATAGAATTGCTTCGTTTTTCACCACAAAATGCACCTATTAAATGGGATCATTACATACATACATTTTGTACGTACAAAATTCTTTGTATGGGCACAGTAACCAACTTTTCCAATTTTGTTATGTGCCCTTTTCAAATTCTGGTAAAAGCTGACTAAGTCCTCTAAACACCTAGCCTGTCAAGAAAAATAAAAGAAGGCGGACTGATAATTTATTATATAAGTCTTGGACTAGATGAAGGATTCTTTGACTCGGCTCTGAGTACAGATTGCGTTTTTCTCGTTGCTTTGATAACAGTGTTTAATTCGTGGCTTAGATAGAAAGTACTATTATTCGATACTTGAATGTAAATATAGAATGTTTTAGCAATATATTTTAAAGTCAGTATATAGGTCCTGGCTTGGATTTAGAAACCATATTTCGACAAAATTTATCAGCACTCGTTTAATTCTTTTCGAAAAAATGAGAAACACATATTGCGTCCGCAGCATTGTTTCAACGTCTGAACAGGCACTTAGCGTGCTTTTGTCTTGGGCGTCAAACCTATAGAGAAATTTTGTTCTGACATGGCAGCATGGCTCGGAAAGAAAGATATGTATGTATCCTTATACCAGATAGATACATATTTTGACCATCATATGAAATATTTTCTTCAAGTTTGTTAATATTAAGAGCTTTTATATCATAGAGTCAGTGCTGCCAGTTTGAGGGATTTTACCCATTTTGTGGGACTTTTTGATTTCTATCCGCGGATCCGCGTCGAACTATTTTCTGTGGGTCCGCGTCGAACTATTTTGATTTATTATATATATATATGATTTCTACAATTTCTACAATTTGAGAAAAAGAGTTTCCCTCTCTCTGCTAGTACAAGAAAGAGGATTTTCATTTTTATTACCATTTGGTATATTTTTTATATATATCTGGCAGTTTTTCCTTCAAAAAGACAATAGGACGCCTACCTACCTTACTTCTGAAAAAGATTTTCAATAAATAAAATTTCATTTAACGTGAAAAGGCAGATGAGATCCAAGGCATTGAAGCGTTTTTTCTCGAAACATCAAATATCAATTTAATCAGTCATTCCTTGCTGCCAAAGATATATTTAGACAAGCATATATTCCCTACGAAGAAACGTTATTTTTGCAATATACGGGTATGTGATTATTTTCCCTTTCCCGGGGAATTCAATTCCCCAACTGATGTGATTTCCCTTTCTCTAGATTGAGGAGGAATTTGAATTACCTCATGATCTAACTGGCGATATGCATTCTTTATTAAAGTAATTTAATTTCCCTCTCAATCTAGGAAAAAGGGAAATTAATCACTTCAATTTCGATATTGAAACACCGCGAAAGGGAAACCAATCACATACCCGATAATCAAGCTAGCAGCACTGCGTGGGGTGTGCATTTTTGCCTGTAAGTATACTATACATATTTTATATGTATACATGACGCGTATATTCATTAGGAATCATCAGGATTCAATTAGGGATGAACACGATTAATAATATAATTAATTTAATCGACTTAAATCAATTTTTAAAATCGAATAATCATATGAGGCCATTTACACGTTAAGACATTTAGATAATGAAACACACTTTTTGTGGGCTAGCGACCACGGGGATGTGGTATGGTAGCGTTTTTCTCTCTTTCCCCTGCCTCCCTTGCCGACGAAAATTTGCTTTCATTATCGATATGTTTTAATTTTTTTTATTTTTGATAATGAAACAAATTTTCGTCGGCAAGGGGAGGGAAGCAGGGCCCACAAAAAGTGTGTTTCATTATCTAATAGCATTGACAGACATATGGTGTAAAGTCTATAGACTTCACACTACAATGAAAGAAGTCTATGTTGGGGTGACACACTACAATTGATTGTGGATTTCTATTGTGGACTTCGTTAAAACAGCTGATAATTTAAAATTAAAACAACAATGAAAACAGTTTGGTAGCATTTAGCCTCGATTTTATCTCAAAAGAATCCATGAAAATATTGTTTGTTTGTTATATAAATCCATACGATGGAATTAATTTCATGCATTTCGCATAAACAACTTTAAATTAGAAATTTACACATCTGGTTTCCGATAAGAGAATCGATATTTCGTTTAATTTTATGCAGTGCTGCCATATCAATCTAAGAAGTCCACAATAAATCCTCCCTTTCAATGTAGTGTGAAGTCTATAAGAAATCTATGATGGCGATGGTAGACTTTTGTGAAATACCTATGTAGTGTCACCTAGACTTCACACCATCATGGTGTAAAATACCTATGTCTGTCAGTGCTATAAATGTCTTAACGTGTAAATGGCCTCTATCAAAAAAACACATGCTTGCGTAACATTCGATTGTTGAGTTTACTCATCCCTATTCTGGAGTTTTAAAAAAACGGATCTAGTGCAGTGCTGTTACTGCAGTAGTTTTTTATACTACTTTTAGTCTCGCAGTACTACCTTACTACTTATTTCAATAATGTACTGCTATTTGGCTGTACATAATTTTTGTTATCAGCCCGATTCTGAATATTCCCTTGGAACTAAATCCCGGGGAATTTACATTACTCGATACTAAAATTCGCGAGTTGTCAAGGGTTTAGTTTTTATTTTTCTTCTATTGCTTAAAAACTACTTTTTGTTTTAAATACTTCGTTTTTTTTTTATAAGAACTACCATTTTAAAATCAGTTTGCTACTTTCTTAGATACAAAAACGACAGCACTGATCATTACCCTACGTCTCGACATTCAATTTTTCATGGCATACCATCTGTCAAATTTATGTCTTAAGGCTCAGTTACTCTTGATTGAACGTAACTTAACTTTACTTATTTAATCAGCTGAGTTGATATGTTTAGTTCATTTTATATGGGATCAGTCACTGAAAACTTAATTTGACTTAAGATAAGAATCTGTGGAAAACAGATTTCTCTAAGTTAATTGTTCAATCAAGAGTAGCTGAGCCTTTAACAATGGCAATATTGCCAGGGTGGGCTTGTTTATGTTATGCCATCGGCATTTATGAAATGACCACCAAGAAGTTAATAGTTAATACGTTGCGCACGCGCCTTGGTTGTCATTGAAAAGCTAATTCTATTGAGTTCATCTTGCTTTTGGGTCATGAATATATGATTATTACTTATAATTACTTATAATTTTTAATTTCATTCTTTTATTGGTTTTAATATTTGTTTCCAATTAGTTAAATACGCTTTAAATCAAAGTGTTATAATGTCATTCATTTAAAACTAATATTCAAAAGGTAAAAATTAATATTAATATTAAAATATCCGAAATGAACAATTCCTCGCTGCGATGTGAACACATCGAATTCTTCTGAAAAAAATGAATTTCGGTTGTCAAACAACCAAAATGGCGCTCATTGCCAACTTCATGGCAAGCAATATTGCAAGACATAAATTGCCATCTTGCGGTCTTCATTGGCAATATCTACACTTTGACAGATGGCATGCCAGTAAAAATTTGCGTGTCGAGATGCCGGGTTAAGACATAAATTTGACAGATGGTATGCCATGAGAAATTGAATGTCGAGACGTAGGTTCAGATTGTCAAAGCAACACACCCGGCAACAGGAAATTCATTTACTGACATTAAGATAAAAAATAGGAAAAAGTTCAATAAAATAGAGTTTGAAATCCTTTCGCTGAAAATATCGATCCGAGCTTGAGCAATATGGCTGACGAAAAAGTCGAAATCCGCGACATAACCCGCATTGAGCGAATTGGCGCCCATTCTCACATTCGAGGTCTTGGGCTCGACGACGTTTTGGAGGCACGCACTGTGTCTCAAGGCATGGTCGGGCAGAAGGATGCACGTCGTGCTGCTGGCGTAGTAGTGCAAATGGTGCGCGAGGGTAAAATTGCCGGTCGGTGCATTCTTCTGGCCGGAGAGCCGAGTACCGGCAAGACAGCAATTGCTGTCGGCATGGCTCAAGCATTGGGAACGGAGACACCGTTTACTAGCATGTCGGGATCGGAAATCTATTCGCTGGAAATGAGTAAGACTGAGGCGTTGTCGCAGGCTTTGCGTAAAAGTATTGCAGTTCGTATCAAGGAAGAGACAGAAATTATTGAAGGCGAAGTGGTTGACATTCAAATTGATCGTCCAGCTACGGGCACTGGTCAAAAGATTGGAAAGGCAATTGAATATTATTTTGTATGATCATAGTGACATAGTTTGACTAAATTTTCTATATTCTTATAGGTTACACTTAAAACGACGGAAATGGAGACATCCTATGATTTGGGTACCAAAATAATAGAGTTCTTTATAAAGGAGAAAATCCAATCAGGTGATGTTATAACGATTGATAAATTCTCTGGGAAAGTTACAAAATTGGGACGCAGTTTCACGCGTGCACGTGACTACGATGCCACTGGCGCTCAGACACGCTTCGTGCAATGTCCTGAAGGCGAGTTACAAAAGCGTAAGGAAGTCGTTCACATGGTGACACTTCATGAGATCGATGTCATCAATAGTCGTACACATGGATTCCTTGCACTCTTCTCTGGCGATACTGGTGAAATAAAACAGGAAGTTCGCGATCAAATCAATCAAAAAGTTATGGAATGGCGTGAAGAGGGCAAATCGGAAATTAATCCGGGTGTATTGTTTATTGACGAAGTGCATATGCTGGACATTGAATGCTTTTCGTATCTTAATCGTGCACTTGAGTCTGATATGGCACCGGTTGTTGTTATGGCTACTAATCGCGGTATAACACGCATTCGTGGTACTAACTATCGCAGTCCACATGGTATACCGATTGATTTGCTCGATAGGATGATAATTATACGTACAGTTGCCTATTCCGATAAGGAAGTTAAGGAAATTTTAAAAATTCGTTGTGAGGAAGAGGATTGCCTCATGCATCCAGATGCACTGACGATTTTAACTCGTGTTGCCACGGATACAAGCCTACGTTATGCTATTCAATTAATTACCACAGCGAATCTTGTTTGCCGTCGTCGCAAGGCAACGGAAGTTACCACCGAAGATGTTAAAAAGGTCTATTCACTATTCTTGGATGAGAATCGGTCAAGTCGCATTCTCAAAGAATATCAGGATGAATACATGTTTAATGAGATCCAAGAAATTGAAACTCCTTCGATGCGAGGAAATTATGGTGGCGGTGGCGTCCAGGCAATGGAACATTAAACAACATCTATTTGAATCAATTTAACATAACACTCAACATTCGAAACAATATTGTTCTTTTCTTTATTTTAAAGAATTTCTACAATCACATGCGATACACATTTTCGTGCTTAGTTACAAAATAGAAATTAATTTGATGTAAACACTTAATTCTAATAAATCTTTCAGTAGCATGTATCACGTTATGCTAATACATACATTTATGTGTACAACAGTGGGTTATTCATGGAACTATATAAATTCTAATTCAGAGTTTTCGAAATTTATAAATGTAAAGGTTATGACATCCCCATCCCAGGTACCGTTGATATAATACTAATCGTGGGTTCAGAGTGAACAACCAGCCATGTTTTTTGTTATTCAATTTAAATACTAAAAGCAAAGATGCCGAAGGACCATATATTATTGTATACAAACATGGCCTGCATGTTACCTTATGCCGAAAATTCCTGAATTCACCAAATAATTTTCTTTTTTTTTCAGCAGATGATGTCCTAAACTTTACTTTTAACTCTTTGAACTTCAACTTCTCGCAGCTCATTTCCGAACAAGAACTCTACGGAATTCAGTTACAGGTCTCTTTGGTTAATTTCTATAGTGGAGAATATCACGAAATTCGGTGAACTTAAACGAGAAATTCACTTGCGCGAAATATATATGTATGTATGTATATATAATGGTAGGGAACGTAACTTGGGAACGAGATAAAAATAGACGGAGAGCACTGTAATCTTATAAATGATTTTCGACGCTGCGAACTTTGTTCGTGGAAAGAAATGGGTACTTTAAATAATAATAAATAGGCAACTCGATGAATACGGTCCCACCCGTGAAACACTTTTCCGGTTTTAGCTCATAGTAATTAAAAAAAATTGACGTTATTCTTTGTCACGGGTGGGACCGTTTCTCATGGAATTGCCCAAATTGATAATTTAAGATGGCACAAATTCAACCAAACTTTCATAATTCGAGCCTCTATTACTCTAATATTCAATAGAATGGAGATAGTTTCGAGGTAATTCTTATGCTCGACGTATTAAAAAATCAAACGAATTCTTACGATAGTGGTCTTTCGAGTTGAAAAATTTTGACTATATATATGTATATGAAATATCTGCCATCGAATTTCGAACGTTGGTTGTAAAAATAATAATAATTACACATTGTTAAATTGATTTAATCTTCCGGAGGAGCCTTATCTTCATTAAAATCAACATTATAAATTTATACATATTTATAGAGTCTCAAATTATAATTTATATATTTAATAATTAATAAATCTTGGCTTTAAAAATTTGTCCGAAAAAATTAAAATTGTGCGGCCCAAGTTGATGAATAGCTAATAACTTTTTTTTTCTATGTCAAGAAGTTTCTAAGCTCCTATTTCTCTTCCAATGATTTGCGACTGTGATGAAAATATTATCATGTGGTCAGTCGTATTTGAGAGCAATAAGAGTTTTGAAGCCAATTGGCATTGAATCTTTAGGTAAGAAGCATCTTGGTTAAAGAAATATTATACATTTATTAATATGAAAAGATATAGCATGCATGCAAAATACAACATTTATACTTCCATAAACGATCTTCAGACAATTCGCATTCGCATTCGTTGATTAAGAAAACTACGAATATGATTGTTCCAAATTTTGTTTCATCAACGTGACTTTAATTTAAAGCAATAAATTAACTAATAACGACCTACAAAAACGATTTTTGAAATTTGTTTTGTCAAAAAAATGTATATATATATCTACAATAAAAAAATACGCTCACTCAGGCATACTTGACAAAACATCACAAAATAGAGGTGAATCTATATAGGTATGTATATATACATGCAATAGCAAATAGCATAAAATGAGAATTTATGAGCCTGCTACGCTTTCGACGGTTTGCTGTTTTATTTAATTTTTACTTTTAATTTTAGTTTTTTTTTTTCTTTTTGAATTAAATCGGGAATTTTTACTTCTAGAAAAGTGAAACAACGTTCAAAATACGATTCAACTTTACAGTCCTATTCCAAATCAATTGCAGCCTTTCATTTCATTTCATTTCATTTTGTTTTTTAGTTTTTGATTTATCAAATTAATCCATTTTCCCTTCAGTACTCTGTACTTGCGGTGAAAGCGTGGTTGCATTGCTAAATATATGCTCACTTCGCGCTCTTTGAGCAGATCGCATTTGATAATTATGTAACTGATATATTATGATCCAAATGGCCATGAATATGAAGCCAAAATAATTGACTGCTGACAAAATACGTATCCAACGATGATAGCTCATGAAAACGAATGGCACTAAACACCAGCCCATGTAGATTATATTATATGATTTTAGTGTAATATATTTAAGTGCTTTCAGTGGTAATGAAGTTGTCAAAAGTTCACCATATAACGGTAAAATTCTCTTTGTGTAAACTGACTCCATCTGCGAGGACGAAAATAGAAAAAAAAAAACAAACAAAAAACGAACAGAATTATGTTTGCATATTAACTTCAATGAAGGAGAATATTTTCAACAAACCTGCTTCTCCATGGTGACAATCAAATACTCAAGTAAAAATGACATATAATAACCACTGTGAAATCCATGCCAGACAGCAAGAAAACCAAGTGCGGCTCCATAACTGATGTTACGATTATTGAGGAACTTCAATCGTTTATAGACATATTGAGATACCCATTGATTTGTATTCACATTAAAGGAGTGAACATAATGTTGCATAGTATCTCCAGTTTCCAATATAATCAATTTCACATTGGAGCAACCATTCCAATCGTCATCACCATTTGCATTTTTACCATTGTACGAAAAGCCTATAATCAATATATATATATATATATATATAAGCAATTTTTCTCAATAACCTTCATATATGTATGTATATGTTGTATGTTATATACGACTCACCAATGCACATGAGCGCACCCTCAGTAAGCAGCCAGCATGATATATATTTATAAAGTGACATTTTCCCCCAAAAGCTTAAATGGACTACTTGAAGTAGGAAATTCGTGTTCTTAAATTTCTCAGATAATAGATAATCATCTGGTATCCACATTGCTCCAATTTGTCGTATACTCAAATAGAGTACTCCAACAAGCATGCGCTTTACTCCTGCCTTAATAGATCCTTTAAATTCTCGATAATCACCGTCGATGAATTTCTTATAACGACGATATGGAAATTGTGGCCCAACGAGAAATGAACTTGGAAAATATGCAAACGCCATCAGTTCGAGTATGCTTGGCAATTCTTCTAAATAAGTTTCCTGTTGTTCTTTGGATAATTTTTCACGAGGCTTCTTTCCATCGACTATATCAAACGCAAAGCCAATCATACGTAATACAAGCACACAATGTGGCGTCGTCCAGAGTATATCGTAATCATCGCTCTCGGTGAAATAATATCCAACAAGAAGATAGGACATATGAAATATAAAATTTGCTCCGATCAGTAATTTCGGCGCCATATTTAATGAACGTACAAGGATATAAGTTGTCCAAACTCCTATTAAAGAATGATACGTGTCTTTGCCATAGTTGAACATGCAAAGTAATATTCCACAAAGCGCAAAAAATATGTGGTGTAATGATTTATTCGGCAAATTCTGTACGAATTTTCGATAAACAAACCCAATTGGATAGCCTTAGAGAAAAAAAATTGAAAAAGATTATTTGTTTGAAGGGTTAAAGGTATTTGTGTATAGTTTTTTAATAGAGATTTTGATCAACGGCTTTGAATGATTTCAAACCGTGGTTTCGATGATCATAACAGTACCTAATGAAGCATACAGCATACACCCGGAAAAATTAATCAATTTGTTCCGAAGTTTGTTAACTTTTCTGAAAGATTAACTTTTCCTTCGAATTCTCAATATATTCTGGATCCAAAAAAAAAAAAAAAAAAAAAAATGGAACGACATTAAAGCATTCGAATTCTCAAAATATTCTAGATCCAACAAGTGGAAGGATATAAAAGCATTATTTTCTAAGTTGTTCCCTCTTTTTGAAGCCAAAAAGCTGTAGAATTTAGCTACGAATTACATTACAGCAAAAATTAAAAACTAATCCCCATATTTAAAACATTGTTTAAATTCAATTTTTGTATGGAAATATTTAAAAATATATTGGCCATCTTTTAAAGTGGTATAACTCAATAACGGTACCTTTTAGACTAGTGGTCCAAAAACAAAATAAGCTATCGCGTATTAAAATAATGCAGAAAATTCCGTGGATATACATATATATTGTACAATAGGGGTGGCATAGTGCACGACTTTTCGATTTCGATACGCTGTAACCTCTTATTTTGTGAGGTTTGGTATAAAAATGCATGAGGGGAGGGTGGGGTGTCGGCAAATGGCTCCTCATCGGGGTCAAAGATGGGTTAAAACGAGAAAAAATCCATGAAAAGACTTATAACTGTCCCAGTTTCTCTCCTAGAGGGGTAAAACATAACAACGACCCCCATTATTTTTCTCCCCCGAATATTTTCTCTGAACAAATATGCCACCTATCTCTCCTCCTTAAGGGGGCTCCCATACAAAAAAAATATTTTTATAAATTTGCCCCCCACCGTCGTAACTAGCCCCAGAGTGCCCCTAGAAGAGTCAAATGTATGACCGACCCCCATCGACTTTGACCCCCTAACATTTTTTTCCAACATACTGACACCCTATCTCCCCTCCTTAGGGGGTCACCCATACAAAATTACCTTAATTTTATCACAATTTCATACAAAATGGCTGTCACTACAGTCAAACCCCTCCTAGGGGGATGGTATATATGACCGACCCCCATTATTTTTTTCCCCCAAACATTTTCTTCAAACGAACCTACCCTCTATCTCCCCTCCTTAAGGGGGTCCCAATACAAAAATAGGCTTAAATTTAAGAAAAATGCCTCACGAACTTCAACCTATAATATAGATGCCGTAGGAACAAGAACGAGCATGATCAGTATGTATATTCAAAAAATGTACAAAATTATCTTTTAAACGAGCCTAATATGAAGAATATTGGATAAGTTTTTGGTATGTTTTAATAATATGTTATAATTATTACCTTTTTTTTAAACTGAATTTTGGGTTCCATCCCTTAACTGGCCAAATAAAGACCCTAGCAGAAAAAAATAAATATTCTAGTCAAATGCCACAAACCTCAATCTATGAAGAGTTTTCTGAGACTTTAACCATTAAAATCGGTTAGTGGTTTCTATTCATAAAATTAATTCAAAACAAATATTTTTTGAAACCCATTATTCACTGTTTTCACGTTCCTTTCTTGAGTCTTTGCATGCATACAGACCGAGAGAGATATGCCGTTCATTTGAAATAAGTTTGTCACATTAAAGTTACTGCAAATATATTTAAGACAATATCTCACCTGCTGCTATTGTTATGAGTAATCTCAATGCCGCCTCGGGTGCACCCACTCGTTCGGCTAGCGATGCAACCAGCCCAAGATGTTCTTTCATTTTTGAATTTTATTTGTATTCCCAGCCTGTGTTAAATAAGATATTGATGGGAAATGATTAGTTTAAGAGGAAATAATTTGAATTTAGAATATCAAATTTGTGTTGTTAAAGAAAATAACTTAGGATAGTAGACACTGGCTGCGATAGAGCGTCGAGCTGATCGAAAAGAATGAAATGTAGAAAAACGAGATAAGGTTCTTGCTGAGTAATACGGAAAGACGTTTGCGATTTTCAAACTTGCAATAAAAAAAAAATAATTTTTACGCTTTATTAAAATGTCTGAAAGCAATTCTAAAACGAAGTTGCTCGAAGAAATGCATTAGCGTCTTAAAGATATAGTCTTCAGAAGAATTCTTCGCGACAAGCTTATGATGAACAAATTGACCAACAGTTCTGATGACGATAATTCTTATTATTTGTTAAAATTTGACGCAATTTTTGATAACAAAAACAAAAAAAAAAAAACAAAAAACAAAAACTGAGCCCCTCTGTCGAATCGTTCCAAAGGTCCGCGGAAATTCAAATCACACAACATAAATAAAGCATGAAATTATATTATCTTTATAAATAGCTTTGAATTATATCTATATATGTGCATCGCATATAAACATATCCGTCTATCCAAATCATTGACATTGACATTGTTTTGAGAGCAGACTGAGTAACCGAAAACCGATTTAAGGTCATAAAGAGCGATTGTGGATATCAAGGTGCGTTTTTACATAATTTCGGCTGTAGTTTTTGCCCTCTCTTTCATTGATGCTGTGATCATTTGATGGGCGTCTCAAATGCGATCTTGTTGCATTTTCTTCTCCTTTACATTCAATTAAATTGAAAATTTTGCTTTCCGCATCCGAATGACTTTAATGCTGGAAATCATAAATTCTCATTTTGGACAATTTTCGCAACTCATTAGTTTGACATTTTTGGGCGTAATTGGTCAAAAGTTCAACATTCTTGAATATCCAGCTTACATGCATGTTCATGTTTAAATGAAATTAGAAACTTTTAAGGACAACCCAAACAGTTATATCCTTACAAGTTTTTAATAAAACTAAAAGAATCAAGAAGATTCCTTGAATAAATTTTGAAGTGATATTTTTTTTATTAAATTTCCCATAGCTACAAGTAGTTGCCATAGTTAGCCTGGTGGAAAAAATTTCCTATTTATCCTTGAAAGCATAGATTTTTCGATTTAATTAAAAAAAACTTTTTACTGCGCACTTTCCCACTTTCGTGACACTTGGTTTACACCCGTAATTAAAAAAAAAGAAGCTAATCGAGTTGAACGAATATCTCTATTGATTGATTTTAAAAAGCTTGAATATTTGGAGTAAAAAGGATATGTACGTCATAACAAAGAAGTCTCGGAACATGGAACAAATCGATCGCAAATGAATGTGAACGAAAACATCTGGCTTACCTTCTTATTCCTTGTTAATTATTTACCGATTTTATGTGACCAAACAAATCTGGACTCAGAAATGTGTCTTTACTGTCCGACGAGTTCGGAGAATTTGAAGAAAAATTTACTTTCGCGCTTGATTTACCACATCGAATACCGTTTTATAAAGCGGATGTGACTTTTTTTTGATTAACATAACTTTGAACATATGTTTTCATATATGCTAGTGATGCAATGAAATTCGCTCAAGTACTTGATGTCAGGCCTTAACCCCCATTCGACAATAGCTAATTATGGTATATAGCCTATACACTGATCTGAAGTAAGCACGGTAAAGCGAACCCGACACGGTACTGAATTCAGTACTGAACGCTATATGTGTATTAGTGAAATAGATGTGTATGCGTCTCACTTACAACGAGGGAAGCGATTCAGTGCGCAAAATCCAAATCGTTTTGATTTTGCGTACTGAATGGCTGAATTCAGTAACGCGTATGCGCGACATACTGAATTCAGTAACTGAATTCATTTGAGAGAAAATTTTACGGCGAGACGACGTGATGGCGGACAACGATGATAAATCATTTATTTTGGAATTCATTGAATTTTACCGTGGTTTACCTGCGCTGTGGGATATAAAAACTTTTTTTATGTATATAGTTTTTAAATTATTTTTTTAGTTTATTGAAAACTTAAATTAATTTTTTTATTTTCTTAAAAACAAAAATAAATACTGAATTAATTTTTTTTTTTTTTTTAAAAACCTATGAAGACTGTTTTATTTTTTTAATTTTTTAAAAAGAAATAAAGACTGAGTCTAAAAAAAATTAAAAAAAATGTTTTTCGTTTTCCTTTTTTTTTAATGCCACTACAACAGCCGCCAAAATTATTTTGTCCGCGTTTGACATCGTCGTCTGCACTCGTTGAGAACAAGCGACAAATAATGAAGTATACTAAATTCAGTAACGTGTCGACGCAAACATACTGAACACGTACGTATGAATTCAGTAGGCTATTCAGTACCGTGTCGGGTTCGCTTAAGGTTCACTTTCACTTTATCAAGCTCGAGAGTCAGACACACGAACAATGTTTTGAAATACATACTTCATGTACAGGAATATGGTACATTGTTAGTGGCTCTGTTAAGTTTTTTGTTAGATTTTCTAGTACATTATGTAATTACTTAGTTGTGTCCAGAATATTCTGTGTTAGTGCTGTTAAATAATGGAACTTACATACCTATTGACATTAAAATCATCCGAAGTCAGAGACTCTTCAAAATAGCTGTTAAAAATTATTAACTTATTAAAAGTTATTATTTGAAAAAATGAAAAAAAAAGCTTCAAGTCAATTAAGGATTAGTTTTTAAGCACATTCCATTAAAAGGGAACTGTATTCTTTACCTGCGATGTACAACATAACGCAATGTACATAACAAATAAATTTAATTGGAAGACAATTAAGCCAAACGGCATCCACCCGGTCCCAGTTTCGAAATAAATTTGTTACTCTCTCACTTATATAAAATCGGAAACGATAAATACTTCCCCAATTCATGCTGTGAGTGATGTACTTGATGCACCCATCATAATCACGACTTATATCAGTAAAAAAAAAAATACGAAATACTTTTCAGTGAAGTGAGCATAGCGTTCAGTGAATGGAACAGTTGAGAGTATTAGCTCACTCAACAGTTGAGTCTGCTGAATGTGCCCTTTTACATTAGGGCAACTATTGCCGGAAATTTTTTGGTTTATATGCGAGACGAAGCGCGGGGATGTAGAGAAACTACCCCTCCGAGCTTCGTCTCGCCCATAAACCAAAAAATTGCCGGCAATAGTTGCCCTAATGTAAAAGGGCACAATGCAGCCAAAGTCAATGTAAGTGGCTTTAGTTATTACCGGGTTAAGGCCTACTAAAAGTAACGACTACTTGTATTTGTCCATAAAATTAATTGCAGCTCTATTGCCAGCTGAGTGCGAACATAAAAAAGGATTAAGAGATAATTTCATTTTGAGTAAACTAAGGAGGTAAATAAATAAAAGGAAGCCGTACAGAAATTTTGTATGATGCCAAAAGGAATTGTACAAATGTTTAAATGTAATAAATAGCAGGAAAATCCCATCAAGTTCGATTGATTGAGCAGCAAATTAAGTGACTACGTGTCATTTTGTTGTTGCTGTCATTGTCCAGCTGGCCACAATATCTGTTGTAAGATATTTTTGTGTTAAACCTGGCGCATTTTAAAAGTAGCATGAGAAGAAACAATTATCCATATCAGCCACTTGCTCCGACACCAAGTGGCAGCAAAATAGCATCGGCCCATGACCAATTAGAGGAGGACAATGAAGCTGCTGCCGAGGAACTCAAACAGAAAATCGGTGCACTCAAATCACTAACCATTGACATTGGCAATGAAGTGCGCTACCAAGATAAGCTGCTTCGCGGGATCGACGATGATATGGATCGCACGCATGGCTTTCTTGGCAATACAATGGCACGTGTAATCCGATTAGGGAAGCATAGTGGCGGCCGACATATGTGTTATATGTTCCTCTTTGTACTCTTTGTATTCCTGTTGTTGTACATAGTTATAAAGTTGAAATGAATGAGAATATTCCCAATGCGGAAAGTCGACAGTCGCCTTAAAAAAAAAAAATCGTTGAGCAAGTTAGTTCTTAAGATTATATGTATTTGTAAATTTCTAAATTCCAAACTGAAAATGTTAAAATAAAAGGAAAAAAACCCTAATCATGTACAATTTTTCGTTTTTCCTACTATCTTCCCATATATATATATGTATATATAATTTTTTTTTTTTTTTTTGTACATTATGTTTCCTTTTGTAATTTTATGCTTAATATCTAAACTAAAAACTATGATGGAAACTCCATGAATTTATCGTTGTTATATATAAGCACTTGTCGTTCCAATCGTTCTACACACAATGTAGAACATATTTGCTTGATTGTTGAACATTAGGTATTATGAAGAAAAAATATTTCGTACTAGGCTTGAAATGACGTTTTCATTTTTTTACTGCGGCTGCTGAAATCTTGTTCTTCCTCATCGGAACTATCATTGTGTGATAGGTGCTGATCTATATGCATCAACTGCTGATATTCGATCGGGTCGATGACATCGCCACTTTTTGCACTCTCCAGCATTCGAACTGTCGAATGGAGAAATAGGAAAATAATTCAATTATTATTATATTATTTGCCGTTAGACGCGTTTGGCGGGTCGGACATACTTTGTGCATCAAGAATGGAGTTCTGTTTCTTAATTCCTTCAATGTCTTTTCTGTTGACATGCAGCTTTTTTCTCATATTCTGTATGTATTCCGTTGTCTTCTTAAGTATTTGAGCACGACTTGCCTGAGGATTGAACGGTGGAATTGCAATTTGAATGGTATGATTAATTTTGTTTTTGGCAAATTTCAATTCGAATGTCTCGGAATTCAGCTTACTTTTTCCCCTTTGAGTGATGGTACTGCTTCCCGGAGACTTGTGAAGCTCTCTTTGATTTGGTCCCTCCGTTTTCGTTCCAAAGCATTATGGTGTGCACGCTTTTCCGCCTGAAATGAACAGCATTGAAAAATTACAATTAAAAGCAAAGAATGTAATAATTGCTGAACACAACAAAATTGGAATCGAACTAAAAAATACTATTGGAAGTCCAATGCCCAAAAATTTTCTTCTATCAACAAAAAAAAAAAAAAAAAAAAAAAAAACAAAAAAGAAGAGTCCAGTGAAAGCTGCGTAAATTGGAGTAACTACGCACCTGAGTGAAATTCTGTGAATTCGCTATCCGTTGCGAAGCATTTGTATCTGAATCGTTCTCATCCTGAAAGAAATGCAGAATTACTTCAATTTGATTATAATATAAGTAGACTTCATCGTACATCGCTTTCGATATCAATATCACGATCGTCGTCGCTCATTTCGATGACGCACTTATTTTTATTTATATTTTTAGCACGCTCTATATGACAAAAACAACCTTCACGTTTGGTCTAGTGATTGAATAATAAGTGTAAATATAGATAAGTACTCGATACATCGTTACAATGCTGTGTAATATAGTTCTTGGTACTTGGTATTCAGTAGTGTGACCTAGTCGGAATCGGCATTGTGATGACGCATGAAATAGTGATGATTAGGGCTCGGGGGGGAAAAAACAGGCTAAAACGGACGAAAAATTCATTAATTTTATTTTATTTATTTTTTTTGTTTCAATTTCAATTTCAATTTATTTGCTCTAATTTTTGCACAGCAAGCTTAGCTTTTAAAGTGCATTAACAGAGGACATTTCAAACAGCTAATTCAGTATTAATTCATTACCAATGAAATATGATGATAAAGTCTTCAAGCTCATTCGTTTGAAAAATGCCCTTAAGATCTTTGTTATATGATTTAAAAGGGCTGTCCATTAATTACGTAAGATTTTTATTACTGTTTTCACGTTCGCGTCTTAAGTCTTTGCGCAGATAGTTGTGTCATAAAAAGCGAAAGAGATAGAGCAAAGACTTAAGACACGAACGTTAAAACACGTTTCAGAGGGCGTGGCAGCGTTACGAAGTTAAACTTTTTCAACTTTGGGGCACAACGGTAAGGGAACGTGTCCAAACTACGTGAACCATTTCTTACTACTTTTTACCCCCTCCCCCCCCTCGGTGACAATCTGTAGAATACTCCAAGTGACCAATTTGTCTAAGTGTAGTACTTTCGCGCTATTTATAACAGAACTGTCTGCGAAAAGACTTAAGACGTGAACGTGAAAACAGTAATAAAAATATTACGTAATTAATAGACATCAATATGGCGGTTAGGGCTCGATATCATTGCTGAAAACAGTGGTAATAGTTACTACGAAATATGTGCGCATGGAAACTTGAATATAACCAGTAACTTTTACGGCTGGGATGTTTGTATAATTTATAAGCTCCATCAAATAATTTATATGGCATTGTTATACCCGACACACTCTGTGTCGAGGGTATATTGTGTTTGTGCGTTTGTGTGGTTGTGTGTAACACCCAGAACCAGTCGAGATAGACTATACAAAATATATAATATAATATATGGGCATTTCCAGAAAAAGTAAACTTTTTGTCGCGTCCGTACATAGCTGATTGCTATTAAAGACTGCATAGAAACTATGAAAAATATAAAAGTCCGCATAAGCTCTACGAAAGTATTGAGAAGCAAAAGAACTAATTACCGCATACTTGAATTCGGGATTTAAAATTGCTCATTTAAGTGTCGCGTCCGTTTGGAAATGCCCATATATGTAGAAACGATCAGCGTCACCAGGAGATTCAATTTAGACACGTCCGTTCGTCCGTCTGTCTGTGTGTATATAGTTATATTATCGAAGGAGTTGAGATATTTTGACAAAATTTGGTAAACGTGATCACGGGGACATGTGTAAGAACAAGTTCGAGAATGGACCCAATCGGAAAATTCATAGGGGTACCTCCAGTACTAGGGTCTGTTACGAAAATCACAAAAACTGCTCCAAAACCGAAGTTTTTCAAGATATTTTGATGAAATTTGATATTTGAACATGTTTAAAGGCAAGTAATATGATTTCCAAAAATTGCCATAAGGGCGTTTTTTTTGTTGAAAATTGTCTCCTACACCCGAAATTTAAATGAGAGTTGAACGAAATTTGGAAATTCGGGACCTTTTTAGCCATTAACATCCACCCAAAAAATTTCCTTGATCGGTCTATTATTAAGGGTACATCCAGTACTAGTGTGTGCCACAAAAATCCCGAAACTGTCTCAAAATCGGACTTTTTCTAAATATTTCAATGAAACTTAGAATTTCAGCGTATATTTAAGCATCTGATTAGAATTAAAAAAAAAAAAGAATTTGAAAAGTAGGCGTGGCAAAGGGGCAGTTTTCATAAAGAAATTTTACAAAAGTCGGCATATGGGGCTCCTTTTGGCCTTAAACACATCTTGATATTAAAATTATTTGACCATGTGTGTCTGTGTCGGGCATTCTATTGTCAGGCTCGCCTGACTATAAAACCCTTACTTGTTGTTGTTTTTTAAAAAAATTTTTCATAAAAAATTTCATAAAATTTGTAAAAGCGTTATTTTTTGGCCTTCACCTAAACCGAATAATTCGTCAAATTTTTTTTTTTTTTAGAAAATAAAGTCTTAGATTCCCACTTAGCCAAAGTATGTACATAATTCTCTCTTTCTCTCTGTCTCTCTCTCTCTCTCCCTCTCTCTCACTATTGGTGTTTGTTTATAAAAATATAAATTTATTAGGAGCAACAGGGTAGATGTCATCTGGAATTCCAAGTATACCAGTCGTATGCAATTCATTCAGGGGCAAATGATCTACGACTGCAACAAAATCTGGCACCGAACAAGCATATGAGTATCCTTTTAGAAGATCCTTCTTAGACCAATTAATCCAGTCGATAAGATCCGCAATATCCGGACAAATAATATAGTCCTCTCGGATTTCTTCGATTGTCGCGTGCGGGTTATTAACACCAATAAGCACAATACCTTTTCTACTCGATCGATCGATGACGATGCGGAAATATAATTTCGGAACCGGTATAAGTCCATTATTGTTCTCATCAAAATCCAAATATAGCCGCTGATGATCCCCATTGACATCGGGTAGCGTTAAAATACCCCATGTACCCGTATAACAGTCAGCGGTCAGGCCCAGCCGTGAGACATAATTCCGAACACCATCTTCAATGCGCTCCCAATTTCCAGCATTGAATGCCTGCCATTGCGGTGCAACATTAACAAAAAAGAACGTCGATCTCTGCTGTGCACCGAATATATAATCAGCCTTTGCTGCCATATGACCGCGTGCTAGAAAAATGCTTTTCGAATCATTAAAATACGGCGACGCATCCATACGCAAGATGTCGCTAATGGTCATATTCTGCTGGAATTTCGTATAGATTCGATCGACGTTTTTATTTTCATAGAAATCACCGGTAATGAATTTCGGCCTTGCAACCGAACGCTGATATGCACCGCTCGATGGACACAGTGCATGATGAACGTAGCGTGTCACCTGGCTCCCTTCATCATGGCAAATCTCCATCGTTTGTAGGAATCCATCGCCATCGGCCACAATAAAACCGACTTCCAATAGATCGGTCCCACCATTGCACTGACGACCGGTCCTTCGTGCCGTATACAGGGGCCAGTCTGTACACTGGAAATCGACAAACGGAACGACTAATCCATTGACCGAGAAATTCTGATCCCCAAGGCATTCGGCTGTTAGTTTTGTTACACGATCGAATGCTGCATCGAATTGTGAATTGCAATACATATCAATCTGTTGTCCAGACGATATCCTAACAATGCCATCTGGATCGGGAGTGATCCAAACGAAAGTATTGTGCTGCACAAAAAGTGGCACTGGATCGTTCAGATCACCGTTAACACGGAATGCACAATCGCCATCGCCATGCAATGGACTGTCCGATTCAATTCGATTCTTTGGAACAGCAGCCACCACTCCATGCAAAATGTTCGATACTAAAATGATCAATGCGAACGGATCCATTGGCAGCTCAGCGATTAAAGCAGCCGATTCGAGCAGAATACAGCAAACGTAAGCCCACGCACTTTGGCCTAAACTTGTTTCTTATACGTTTCTCCTTATCAATTCGCACCATGGCTTCAATAATAAAACTTTTTCAAATCTTTATGACGGGTTTTCGTTTTGGTTTTGGTAAGTGGAGAGATAAATTTGCAGTGGTTTCCCATTTCATTCTAAACGTAATCGCTTTCACACGTGAAATACATTTTGTGTTGTTAACAAGACTACAGAGCAACCTCGATGTAGCAATTCTCAAAAGGTTAATTATTCTTTATATTGAGCTATATGATAATGGGTTAGTTATTAAGAGGGTTAGACTGGTCTACGGGCTACATTTATACATATACCCAGTTATAGGCGCGTTTGTAGTCTCCAGAGAAAGTTGGGACCCACTGAATATAATTTGAATTGAAGAGTGCGACCTCGAACAAGTCACCAGCCTTCGTTGAGAGAAACTCCTTTGGGTATGTTATGCCTCTTCTTCCATTCTCTCTCACTCTACAGGGATGGTTAAGGGAGCTCATTGATTAAACCCATTATATCCATTCTCAAAAATCAATAATGAATTTCTTACGAAAACGCTCAAGTGTCTGAGCATGTCGATACCCAGCTAGCATTTTTCGAAATTTTTGATCAAAAGCGAGTATTTTTCGAGTCGCCTTTCTGATTAAAAAGATCAAATATGCGCTCGTTTTCTGATCAAAAATGATACTTTTATCGGGAGAAATCGGAACCCTAGCCGCGACTCTTCTTAGGGAGTCATATTTGATATCATTTGCGAGTCATTTTCAAGTAATATTTGTTATCATTTTCGAGTCATATTTGTTACTATTTTCGAGTCTTCTACGACTCATATTTGCTATCATTTTGGAGTCTTCTACGACTCATATTTTATAGTCATTTGCTTTCTAAAAATAAAAAAAAAAATAAAAATTTTTTTAAATCAATCTATCCAGCATAAACTTTTTGGCTTTTCCGTGTATATGTTATGATGTTATGATGTATTATATTATGAATTCAAAATTTTTTTTTTCCTTTGCCGGTATCGTGGAGGATCATACTGAACACTAGTGAACTCTGCTAATTGACTAGTCCTGTATAGCGTACACGCAAGCGAAATCGACATCCACCAAGACCATTCAAATCGAAGTCATGGAAAACCACACTTTTTCGCTCTATAACTTTACGTCAAATTCCATTCAATCAAGTTTTGAGTCAAATATTGCGATTGACATATAAGAATAGTAAGATAATTTGAATGATCATACTTTCAAATCGCACATACGGTCATTAACTTGGTTCGATTGCTCTGATACGTTTTGTTTTTGTAATTTGTGAATGGAACGACATCAGCTTTTGAAATTCACATTGAAGAAGTCGTTTAATCGAGAATCATTCTTATTGTAAGTCGTAGCAATCGCTCGATCGATCACAATTTCAAATATACATCATATGAGGGCTATTCGAAAATAGAAAGCGTTACTTCTACGTGCTATCATTGATAATACGATACGCTTGTATCGAAACATCGATTAAGGAGATTACGTTTTCGAGTCTTCCTTTTAAACTCCGGTGTCATGTGATCACTTATCATTTTCTAACCTCGATGAAGGGGAGCTCGAAATTTAAGACTCGTACAATTAATCTTCTCAAAAAACAATGATTCTTACCAAACTGTTGGGACTGTGGTAATGGGATTTCGGGTATTTTTTTTTTTTTCAGAAATTACTTCGCAGACGCAATTCGACCAAACTTAAAATTTAGTTTAAAGGTCTGTTCCGCAATGGCGATCAATTATTTGTTCGAGGTCTTAGAATATCACATTCATAAAAAAAAGGTCGATTTCGCATTGACCCTTGGGGGACGTTTAAGGGGACTGAAAAACAAAATTCCTTATATCGATGAAATCGATACATTTAGGTTCGTTATAATGAGGTAGCACTGTAGCTTTTTTCAAAGTTGAATGCTTTCATATTTTGCTGAATAGATTTGGACTTATGAGTCGTATATTTTGATTATATTGTAAATTCATCGAGCGATTTCTTTCCCCGCTACACTACACTACACATATATATATACTTCTCCATCTATCGATTTGATTCCATTCTTTGTGCTCATTTTACCTGAAGCTGATGTCGTTCCGTTGCACCATTGCAGGTCCCTTATATTTTCTTAAATGACGGCTTTGTTCTATACACCACCGTTTCTGAGAGTCATTGAACCAGTTAAGTGGGACCGATCGCTGCGATTCTGAGCTCTATTCCTTCGATTTCTTATATTATTAGTATTAAACGCATACCTACTCCTCGATAACGTATTTTTGCGAAAGTGCGAGAGCGTAGAAAAAGTTTGGTTTTGCTGATTGTTTTTGTTTTTGTTTTTGTTGGTCTTGGTGGTAAATGTTCTTGATTTCGCTTGCAGGTGTCGCTATACATATGTTGGGGCTACTAGGGTCAATTGCAGACGTCATCGTGTTCAGCTGATGAGTGTAGCGATGACTGGAGAGCCAAAAGTTTAGCGATCTTTTGCCGATTTCTCGCACAACGATCGCAGACCTAAACGGGCATGAAAGCCAAAAGAGTTTAAATCGACTTGAAGGGAAAAAGCGGATTTTGTTTAAGAAAGTTTTTTTTTTTGCTTAATTTTTTTTTTTACGGCCAAGTTGACTTGACGAAGAAATACTCTAAGGACATGTACTACATGAATCTTAGAACATTTCTCAAACCTATATCCATGAAGGCTTTTGGGCTATAGGCTGTTTTGAGGAAATACAAATTTTCATGCAGTCATGTAAAACTACTAAAACAATCCTTCTGAAATCGTTCATCAGGAAAGCCATCGAGAAACAGTGTTCATTTGTTAACCCTTACTTCCCCCTTCAGTCCCCTTAAACGTCTCCCAAGGGTCAATGCGAAATCGACCTTTTTTTTATGAATGTGATATTCTAAGACCTCGAACAAATAATTGATCGCCATTGCGGAACAGACCTTTAAACTAAATTTTAAGTTTGGACGAATTGCGTCTGCGAAGTAATTTCTGAAAAAAAAAAAATACCCGAAATCCCATTATCGACATGCTCAGACACTTGATCGTTTTCGTAAGAAATTCATTATTGATTTTTGAGAATGGATATAATGGGTTTAATCAATGAGCTCCCTTAACCATCCCTGTAGAGTGAGAGAGAATGGAAGAAGAGGCATAACATACCCAAAGGAGTTTCTCTCAACGAAGGCTGGTGACTTGTTCGAGGTCGCACTGTTCAATTCAAATTATATTCAGTGCGACCCAACATTCTCTGGAGTCTGCAGACGCGCCCCTAACTGGCTATAATGAATTGTAGACCAGTCTAACCTCTATATCATAAACCTAATATCAAATATCTGAATGAAACGAACAAATTTATCCCTTTGGGAATTGCTGCATCGTGGTTGCTCTCTATATTGATTCTATCGTACAAAAAATCACTCCATTTTGGGTTAACGATCTGGAAATGGAATGTCAAACATGTCAATTGCCATGGCGTGTCCTAAAAAGTTCAAACTCTTTCCTTGTCAAAAAAACTTTTTCCGATTTTAAATTACTTTTCGTATTGAGTTTGATGCTGCATCCAACGAAATATGTGAAAAAAAAAGTGCTAAAAGCCAATCACAAAAAAAAAAAAAAAAAAATAAAACAGAGAATGGTATAACTGAAATTCAATGGAGTCCGACAGCGGAGTCCATCAAGAGCAAAGCTCTGAAATAGTAGCACAATTACGAAATAAAATTGTTTTCTAAACTACTCAAAAAAAAATTGTTTTTTTTCTTCACAGAAATTCTCGCTTTTTTTCTGTGAATGTTAGAGAAAAACAAACAAATAAACAAACAATAAAGAAATAAACAAACGAGTGGAGGAGCAAATACGCTTGCGTATAAATACTCACTGTACGACTGACAGTGGCGCATTGGCATTTTATTTAATACGGGGACTCTTGCAAAGTTTGTTGTCCTCAATTCAGAATAATTTTATGTGAAAATAGAAATTCTAATGTAACTGCTGATATTTGGCATAATTCAGCCTTAGTCATGGTCCAGTGTACGAATCGATATATTCTTAGAATGTTGAGAGGATATATATACATATATTTTTTTAATTAATTGAAGCGGAGCCATGCCAATCAGTTTTTACCTACAAGGCCACTTCGCTTATTTAAGGCTTCGAAGTATTGAGAAATGTCCATGAGTTGATCAAATAACAATATTTTTGGGATAGCTCAAAGGGCTAGAGAATTATTGATATGGATAACATCAAAATGGCTAATAAAAAATGATCCACTTTAACGATGTATGATGTCATTAACCCTTATTCGCCCACAAATATTCGACGTATTTCTTACGAATAAATTTAATGTGTTTTTGAGTGTGAATTTTTGCTGTTTGTATGGTAAATATGCGTATTTAATTGGAAGGATACGTTATGCCCAGAGTGTAGTATATTTTATTTAGCAGCATTGTTCCAATACTATGCAGCATTCATACATTGTTGCAATATTTATAATTCGAATCTTCCTATGAATAGCAATAAAACTCAATCACTGGGTCAGCATTTCGCTTATCCAAATGCTATAGAAGAATAACAAACTCTGGATCACTGGGTCGCCAAAGCCACTTCGCTCAGTGTTTTATTTCAAAATAATTTTAACTCGTTTAACCAGGTTCCGATTGAAAAAAACTTATTGAAAAAAGGCTAATTATATTTTCAAAATTTTCCTGCTATGGCTAAAAATTCATTACGACGAGGATTTGGGTTGAACAATTCGTAATAATTAAGGCAGATTTTGCGCTGCGGATAATAAGATGTTTCGGAGAAGAAAAAAAAAAACTATATTGCAGTAATCAATATAATGAGTAGGGATCGGATTTTACATATTTCAAAAAAATTTTAAAAATATGTAAAATATGTTTTTTTAAATATTTTAAATATTCTTCATATTTGAAAAAATATTAAAAAATATGTTTTTTTATAAATATGTTAAAAAATACGTCTAATATTTTGATGTTAACATCATATTTCTGACTCACTTTGGACTCATATTTCTGAGCTGCATATTTTTTAAAATTTGCGCACTCATTTTGGACTCATAAATATAAACACTCCTGAAATGTTTGATGGGTTGCTTCAAAATATATAAATTGAATTTAAAAAAAAAATCTAGTTAGTGTGGAGAAACTGACGTTTTCGTCAAACATGAAAAATGTGATGAAAATGTTTTTGAATTGTGACAGTTGGTGTGTGAAATTTATTGTTAAATGCAAACGCCTACTGCGCTCATATTTATAATTTTTGAAAATGTTAAGAAATATGTAAAAATATTTTAAAAAATATTTCGTATGCAAATTATGTTAAATATTTTAAAAATTAAAATATATTTTAAATATGTTAAATCCGATCCCTAATAATGAAACTTGTTACATTAAGGTTATATTTGGACCTTTTACTTTGAAAGTGGTGTAACTCCATTTTTTATTTTCCGGTTCTGAGCGGCTTTGAGGGAAAATTGAAGCCCGTGGTTAAATTATTTGTTGGATTCGTGTTAAGCTACCCAGTTTAAAGACTTCGCAGTTTTGCTGGGTGGTGGTGGGTGCTGGGTAATGGACATTCACCACTTAATATCTCGAAATAGAAAAATGGAGTTACACCACTTTCAAAGTAAACGGTCCATTTATTATTATGCGTAACATACGCACAACACAAACGTACCCGCTATTCAGACGTATACGTATTTTCGAGTTTGTTTGAAGAAAAATCACTCATACAACGCGATGACCAAAAGGAGTTTTCTATACTACGGTTACGAAAAAAATTCAAAAATTATAAAAATAAAAAATAATAAAACAATTGCAGTTAATTCTTAGCGGTTATTTTATGCATTAAATAATTTCAAAAATTCATTCGAAATTCTCCAAGATCCTCTCCTAGGGGCTATCTAACTTCATTTAAAAAAAAAAAAAAAAAAAAAAAAAACGCGTCAGAAATTTTCTGGTGTTTTTTTGTTTTCAGTCTTCAGTCTTCAGGCGAGTTTAAACCAGGTTTATTAATTTATATGAACATTTTTGAGTAATTCAAATATAGCAAATACTAAAAGAATATTTTCGACAATTTAAACTTTCGAAGTTCTTACAGCGACTTGAAGACTGCGACCCTCAGTTTTGGAAATATTGATGGCATTTTCGGGAATTAATTTAATTTTTTCAAATTTTTGAAGGTAACCGTATCAATTGCAATTTGTTTTTTATATACCCAAGTACATATTTTGTTTTATAGACCCGTCCCCTTTGGCTACGCTTTACTGGTTGCATCGTACGTATGTATGGAACTCCTACATATACAACAACCATACGTAATAAAGCTTAACGCGCACTCTTGCGCATACGTGTTATAGACGAACGTTACGATACGCTACATAGGGGATGAGGATGGTAGAAAAAAAAAAAAAAACGGAGACAGAGATGAGAAAAATCTCTCCGCATGATATGAATGGAAGAAAATCTAGAGCAAAAACATGGGAAATAAAAATACGATTATGATGATAGAAAAGAAAGAAACAAGAAAAAAAAAGCGAACAAAAGCGAAAAGAGTGTGTGCTGGTTTGGCTTTTTGTTAGTGGTGTCGGTGGAGCAACAGTTCTTCGAGTTTTTAGCACATTTTCAGATTCGATGTTAAGCCTCGCAGTGCCATGACGATGCCGATGACGATGATTTTTCCCAAGCCGTAGATGCTGCCTGTTGCCTGCCATGGGGCGGCAGCGGGAGGATATCTATAAGTTGAGCGGCACTCTACGCTTGTGCACGCTATATTCGCAATTATATGAGGCCTCAGCGATGTAGTCGGACATGGGAATACGAACTGACGAACGAACGAACGAACGAACGAACGACGACCGAACGAACCAACGAACCACCGAATCGGTATCAGTATCGGTATCAACGCGAACGGTACGAAACGGAAGGAAGGAAGCTTTACTTGTTTATACTCATGCATTGGTGGACGCAAAGGTCGATGTCGCCCTCAACGATTGCGCGATGTTGTGTGCACTGTATTCTCTGTTCGCTGTTCTCTGTTCTGAGTTCTGTGTGCTGTGTGTTTTGTTTGTTGTGTGTTGCGTTGTTTTTTATCTGTCAACGCTATATTTTTGTGTGTTTTTTTTTTTTTTTTTTTTTTTGTGTTCTTTGCCGAATGCTTCGGCGACATGCCACGGTGACGTCGCAACCAAAGTCGCCAAGTCAAACGCCTGTTCGACGCATAAACGAACGTGTTGGACACAGTTCGGACGGCGACGTCTTCCGGTGTGGATCCGATGAGCACGGTTAGACGAATAAGCTAGTTAGCCAGCAAGCAAGCAAGCAAGCACTCGAGTGAGCTTTCGTGTGTGAAGTAGAATAGAATTTCGGCAATTTTAGCGCGTATTTTTGTACGTAATTTTGAAAATTGCGATTTCGCGGTCATTCAGGCGATTCAGACATTCGGACAATTTGATCGGTCCGTCGGTCGGTCGGTCGTTTGGTTTTTATTTATTTATTAATTTTTTTGTGTGTGTGTTTTTTTTGCGGTTCATTACCACAAATTATTGGTCAATTTGGGAGCCTGAAAGCTCTAAAAAGAGAGAGAAAAGAAAAAAAAAATTAATTTAATTGAGAATTTTGTTGTTGTTGTTTGTTTTTGATTTTTTTTTTTTTTTTTCGTTTTAATTCAATTATTTTAATGCCGTGCGTCCAGTGTGAATTCCCAAGAGCTGTTTGTTCTCTGGTGTCAACGAAGTTGCCAACAAAATTTAATTTCATTCTATATGACAAAAAAAAAAAAATCCAAAAATATGAATATAATTATTAATAACATTCAAATTATAGCCATGGCATCAGCAATGTCCACACTGGCGGCATTCGAACACACAAAAAAAAAGCGTTGATTAATCATTTAAGGCTGCCGTGTCAGAAAGAAATATCAATCGCAAGAGAAACGAACAGCAGCAGTAAAAAAAAAAAAAAAAAAAAAAAAAAGCAAAAACAAAAAGAAAAATACCCAAATCAACAGTGGCAACAACAATTATAAATAAACAAAGCAACAAGTTGGGGAGCAACACGCCAAGAGTTGCGGTAAATTTTGTGCCAGTAGAAAAAACATTTTTGCAATTCCTTCTATTCGTTTTTCATTTTTGTCCTTTCGCTATTAATTTCTGTTTTCTTCTTCTTCTACTTCTTTGGATTAAATATATTAATTGGTCGATTCTTGAACTCAAATTTGCCGTACCTACTACATATAAACAAAATGACTGTTGCACTAACGCCATCGGCGATTGCGTGCTGGGAACGAGTTTCCATAGAACTTGTTCGATCGGCTAGCGAAAGGCTAAGCGAATTTAATCAATTGATATATATATATATATTTTTTTTTATTATTATTATTACTATCATTATTATTATTGCAATTAAGTAGGCTAAATTTTGTTGCCCGTTTCTTTTAAATTCCATTCAGTAAGTCAGTCGTTCCGCCAGCCAGCCAGCCAGCCAGCCAATTGGTCGGTTTAGTCAAGTATGCAATGAAAATTCAATTTCAGCTCGATTAAGTTACAAACGAATTGGAATTGGAATATTATTAGTTACGGCGAGAATATGCATATATCTATATATATCTTTTTAATTAGTGGCTACGATGATGGATGACGAGATAGTCAAATATTGAGGGAATTCGTTCTATTGGCTTCTCGAAAGTGGGGGTTTATCCCTCGAGAACACTTTAACTATAAATGGGTTTAACTGAAGCGTATTCCCTTCAAAAAGAAATAAAAAACAAGTAAGGGTGTTATATTCAGGCGAACCTGTCCACACAATATCCGACACAGATAAACAGAAAGCTACAGATGTCTTAGTCGGAGGTATAAATATACGCTCAAAATCCAAGTTTCATTGAAAATTCGAAAAAATCGAAAGATTCTAATTTTAGAGCAATTTTTGCGTTTTTTTGTGACAGACCTTAGTACTGGAGGTAACCTTAATAATGGACCAACTTTCGTTTCAAGTCCCATTTGAATTTTGGATGTAGGAGAACGTTTTCGCAAAAACCCCCTTCTGCCATGCCCACAATTCCAATTTTTTGAAATTGGAATTTTTTGAATAATGGGAAAAAAAGAAGAAAAATGGAAACTGAAAGAACGACACAAACATCCACGACCTGAGCTAAGTAGGAGTGGAATCCAGGGCCTCTCGCTTCGTAAATTTGCATCTCAGCCAACACAACGGCACAGAGCCTGACGAGAATTGCCGAACTGTAACTCTAGATTTATTTGGAAAATGAATATGTTACAACCCAATAGTTGAAGAAAAGTAATAAAAAAAAAAAAATGTGCTCGAAAAATATGAAGAGATAACGGAGTTATTGCAGTTCTTGGCTGGTGCTTCGGAAAAATTTGCTTTTGCGGTGACCGCGATTCCTCAGTATTGGATAATCCGAGATCCAAAAGATCAAATTGTTTTGATCTGTTATATAGTTTCTCTCAAAATTGATATATAGTTTTTTTTTTACATACATATTTCATCCATTTTTAAATGTTTGCATAATTTTGAAGTTGAATCATCGAAATAGAAAAATGTTGAAAAAAATTGTGCCAACATTTTTTCTTTTGATGTGAAAAGCAAAACATCTCTCAAATCCAGCTTCGGTGTGAAGTGCCAACGCACGTGATAAGTACATATTTAATTTCACACATTCATATACCTATTCTCATAGTTGCAAGCGTACAAACAAACGTATATATGTATCTAAGGTAGGTAAATATGAAATAGAATTGTATAAGAATGATTTGATCGCCGGATTAATCAAGATAAAGAAAATTGAGAAAATTTTGAAGCGAGTTTTTGAATAACTTTTGTGATAATCTACGCGCTTCTCTCTGTGAGTGTGTGCTTATATGTGTGTGAGTTTTTTTTTTTTTTTTTTTGCATTTATGTTGGGCTGCAAAATATACATACATTTAAAGTGTCTAATTGGGTAACCATTTTTGAAGTGTAGATTCAAAAATCGATGAAAAATTCTAGGTCCAAAACATGAACTCTCCAGAAGGAAGTACAGGCCTACTTTTCTATGTTAGGTCAAATTTCGATGAATAGAATTTTGTATATATAACTCTGGAACTGAATCGGGTGACAACAGCGTGTAGAGCTGGCTTCTTTTCGAGTTTCAGGGGCTTAATGTGCTTGGCTTTACTTATTACCCGTTTAACTATAGGGGAGAGGTGTGTACCTTGGACCGATTTTACCTCGGTCCGAGTGTAGATTCCCGCTCAACCAATGCATATACATGCAAATGTTCTTCTATGGAATGTTCCACTCAGGCTGCTATTTGACTTAAGTTTGCTGTATAGTGTCAAGCTAAACAGACAAGTGGAAAAAGGCGAAAAAAAATTTTTTGTGCAAAAAAGTATTTTTTTTTAAGGCGAATGCAAAAGCTTTGGTGCACAACTCAATCGAATTTTTCGAATTCTACAAATAAATCATAAAAATTTTACTTATTTTCAAAACATAGCATGAGTTCTTCTTTTGTTTTGATTCCAAAATATGAATTTTTAGATGATATTTTTAAAAACAACAGGAAGGTGTACCTCGGACATATGTGTACAAGTGTACCTTGGACCGGTCCAAATTTTAGATGAATATTGGCTTGCTGTTTCTTATTTTGATCGAATTTAGGAAATTGTCTCTCTTTTCTTCAGAAAATAACGAAAGATAACGAAAAACCATACCGAAAAGAGTTTCGAAAGAAAAGATTCAATTTCAAGATGATTTATAGGGCCTGATTTAAGCGTAGAAAATGATTCATCCATCACAAGCCTTTTGCGCCGAGAAAAAAGGAAGACTTAAATACTTTCCGTTTTAAACAATATGACATATGCAAATAAACGAGTATTTTTAATTTCCTACATACTTGCTACGAAATTACTCCTTTTATTTTATGCGGTCCAAGGTACACATACCAAAGGACCATGGTACACTTGCATAGTGTACCTTGAACCGTTTTGGATTGGTATGGTAAAAGTAGTTTTTCTATTTATTGGTAAGGAGGAGAAAAATAAATGACTCGTCATTTAATGTCGGAAGGATATGAGAGAACTTATATAAAAGAAAAACTAAAGAAAACATCCTGCAAAATTTTCTAGATTGAAAAATGTGAAATCCGGACCAAGGTACACACCTCTCCCCTACAATAGATGGCCTTGACACCTGTTTCTGTTTTAATTTTCATGGCTGTATCGTGAGAATTCGGCGCCGCTGTTATAATGGCTCGTCTATCGGCTTCTCTGGTTGTCGGTAAAGTGCCGCCTCATGTTTTTCCCATAGTGGGACTCATTCCTCAAAAAAACCACTAACGACATTTTGAGTCCTGACAATTTTTTGAGCCTATTTCGGAATGAATTATGAAGTCCTTTAATTTTGCCCTTTTCCAGCTCCGTTAAGGGCAATTCCATGAGAAAGTGAACCTGGGTGTCTTAAATTTAAATAACTAAAATTTGATTTCTCTCTAACAAAGACCAAATGGTAAAATATCTGAGAACCTTATTCTGCAAAAAAATATCGTCATATCGTTGTTTTTCCATACATTTTTTTTTTTAAGAGGAACAATGTAACTTTTTTGAACGAAATTTTTTCTTTCTATCATGTCAAGATTGACGAAACCTTTTTCGAATTTTGCGAATACTAAAAACATGTTTTGAAGCGTCAAATTTATTCCTCGGTGTGTCTCCTTATCAATAACATTGATTTTATCCAAAAAACGGTAAGCATAACAAAAAAATATAAATATTTTGAAAGCATGATTTTTCTGGTCGCACCCGTGAAAATAAAACATTTAAATTTGTATTAATTCTTACTGACTTTTTGGTTATGTCTGAAACTTCTTATTTTTTGCGGTAATGTTACTGAGTACATTTTCATATAAGTTGTTTTCCTGTTCTGTGTTTTGTTCACAGACTGTATCAAAATGTAGTTGTGTCCCACCCGTGACTGTCACGGGTGGGACCAAAATTGACACGGGTGAGACATCTCTTAAAGTGGTCTTACTGTGATTTAAAACAAGTGAAATATATTTAAAATTCTTAAATATTATTTTATACCTACATTATTTTGTTTATTTGCTGGTGCTGGTTTTTTTTTTTGCTTTGTTTCATTAGGTGCTTTTTCAATCTTCCGAAAGACAAAAGGTGGAATTCGGCACTTTCACTTCCTAAGATTCAATCTCATCATTATTTCAAAGTCGCCAGTAAAGAAAATTTAATAACATCCCGTACATATCACTCGAAACCTGTCACATGTAGGGCCTTTCAACTAAGTGCAGCACAAATAAATACTGACACAGATGGAAGTGATTGGAATGAGTCAGACTGTGAGCCTCTAACTTCTATTTATAAAAAATAAGAAGTTTATAACTATGTAATAAATAAAATTGTTTATTATAAATAAAATTGGTAATTTAAAAAAAAAAAACAAAATCGTACTTGTCCCACCCGTGATATTTAGTGGATTTTTAGCCGAAGCCGACCAATCGGCAGAGTTGAAGACTTCGTCCGAAGACCGAAGGCCGAAGCCGAATGCAAAACATTTTACAGTAAGGAAACAAAATCAGTCTTTATTCATTTGACAAGCAAAAAAAAAGCCGCTCAAATTTTCTCTAAATTCTTTCGCTTTAGTCGCCCACAAAGTGAGAATTTACGGCAATAATTCACTAGTGTAAAAGGTCTCAATGAAGCAATTGAAAATCTATCGTGACTTTTTTACTTCCATTAAAATGAAAAAATATTCGGCTAAAATATTCGGCTTTTTCCAGCCGAAGCCGAATATTAAGAATTGGCCGATTATGCCGATTACCGAAGCCGAACCTTCGGTCGGACACTAGTGATATTACATTGTCCCACCCGTGACATTGCATTTTTAAGTTTTTTGTAAGAAGAAAAAGTTATTTTTGCTTAATTCTTTACAGATTTAATAGCTTAGAATCTTTTCTGTAAGAAAACAAGCTATTATAATATAAATTTCAAATACATTCGCAGACTTTCCTTTCAAAGAAGTTCCTTTTAGAGCTGAGGTTCAAAATTTGTCCGGCCCGTGACAGAACGAAATTCCTTATTTATTTCCAAAACTAATAAAATTTTTGAAATTTTTCGTTAACTGGATCAAATTATAGAATATTCTTTTTGGTATTATAGAAGACTTACCCCTAAATTCGACACATATAACATAAAATATGAATAAGAAATTAAAAGGTCTTAGTTGATCTGTTACACCCTGCTTTCACCCAGCTTTTGGTTCACCTTTTCCTATTTAAAATTTGGCTTTTGTCTCCCGCATCTAATAAACAATGGTAAGCGATTTCTTCGTATAATCTTCGAATCAATATTCTGCAACACATCAACAAAATTAAAAGCGTCAACACCAATAACTCCGAACCGGAAAAAACTCACGCACACACGCACAATCAGCACAAGAACAAATCCTGCCATTTTTCATTACATATCAAAAGCGAACACAAAAGAACCTTTTAGCTTCCCAGCCAACCATTGCAGTCCGAACGGTGCACCTTTAGGACTCCCAATGCGGTGCGTTTACACTCCTAAGGAGCCTCCTAAAAGGATCCTAAATGAGCGTATTTGCCGGAGAAAAGGGCCTTTTCAAAACATATGAAAAAAGTGTGCCCTGCGGACTCCTGAAAGGAGTGTTTTCGGCGTCCTAAAATGCTCCCTCAGATAAACTGCAAGGATTCCGTGCGGACTCCTCTATTAGCCTACAATTTTTAAAAAAAGGTCTCCTAAATTAATCCAAAGATAACCCAGGAGGAGTGTTTTAGGATTGCTTGATTTCCTGTACATTGAGAAATAATAAAAAAACAACCATTTTCCTTTTTAAAAATTTCTAAGGCATTCCAAAAAACTAATTCTTGTTATTTTTATCAACTACTTTTACTTAGGACATTGTAAAATGTTAGTTTCTAAAAGTTACCCAAAAAGGTTTTCTCCCCTAAATCTCTATTCCATTTAATTAAGGGAAATTCCCGTAAAGTTACATCACCATAAGTTGCATAAAATTGCAAACCATAAAGAATGAAAAAAACCATGCCAACTAGATAATGAAATTTTAAAGCATGACTCTCTGAACGCTCCTTGACGGTGCTCTTGAGGAGCCCATTGCCGGAGCACTCCGAAAACGCTCCTTCAAGGAGTTCAAGTGGGAGTCCTATTACGGTCCTACTTCGGAGCGCTCCGAAAACGATCCTTCAAGGTGTCTAGGTGGGATTCCTTTAAAACTCCTGTTTCGGAGCGCTCCGCATATGGTTGGCTGGGTTAATCCTAACACGAAATCGTTTAACTGAGGTTGAATTCTTTATTATTTACAGTGAGAACAAAAATCAACTACACAATTGGTTAATTCAAAAAGAAACAACATCCCGGCTGGAAATTCTATCTCGGCGCTAGCTAGGCCCCAGCTAGTTTATACCTTGGGCTTAGCTAGTAAAGTCTAGCTAGCGCCTTCCTAGTTTGTTAATGCTTCGGATAGATATTTCTACCTAGCGCCCGGCTGGTAAATTCTTGTCGGCGGGTTCGATCCCAGCGAGCGTTTTGTTTTATTTATTTTTTTTTTAGTTTGCATAATAATTTAACATTTACATTATTTAAAAAAATGAGAAATAAAAGATTTTACCAATCTTTTTATGCTTAAAAAATTAAAAAAAAATTTTCTATAGGAATTTCTTGAAAGAGCTTGTGCGTGACATTTTGGAAGGCCCGACGAAAGCAACTTGTTTTATTGGTTCGCGTCCAACTTTTAGTTTCTCTGCATTTCTTCGCTAAATTTACTTGCCTGTTTTATTCTCCATTTTTCAACAGATTCTTTGGCCTGCGGCAGGTTTCGAACTCGGACTTTCCCGATTACAAATCTAGCACACTTCAACTACGCCATCGCGATATATGATTTTAGCTTGCTAGTTTTATTATTTCAATATAAGTGGCAAACAGTAGAAACTATTAGATTGACAGTAGAAATTATTGTATTTCACGTAGATTCTATGATATTTCCATCGTAGATTCTATGATAATTCCTTCGTAAAATCTGTGATGAACATAATTCTTCCACAGTAGAAACTATTGGATTTATAGTAAAACTTATTGTATTTTACGTAGATTCTTTTATATTTTTCTATGTCTTCTTATCGTAGAAACAACGATGCAAAATTTTTTCAGTGTAGTCATCGCCCTTACAGGGGTGGCTCTAGCTAACGCTTAACTAACGCCAGGCTAGATTTATCTAGTCGGGCGAAACTAGCTAGGCGCTAGCTAGCGCCAGGCTAGAGTTTGCTGTCCGGGCCTTGCCTAGAGAAAACTAGCTAGACCCTGTCTAGATTATTCTAGTCATCGCCTCTACAGGCGAGGTTATAGCTAGCGCCAGGCTAGATTTATCTAGTTGAGCAAATCCAGATAGGCGCTAGTTAGGCACTAGCTAGGCCCTAGCTAGTAACTAGATTTCTCTAGGCAATTTCCAGCCGGGATACAATCGGCTTCAATAGGGAATGTTTTTAATTTTATTTTAAATTTTTCTTTATGGGAAAAATAAAGAGTTTTCCTTTTGAATTAACTATATTTCACGTTGAATTGATAAGATATATTAAAAAAAAAAATAAAATTTTTTTACTAATATACATATGTATCTTTAATAGAAGTAACATTGAAACAAATTTGTTTCAAGTTCCAAGCAAATCGCGACAGAGCCCTCTGCTGTAGATCTGGAGGCCATTTACACGTTAAGACTTTTCGATAATGAAACACACTTTTTGTGGCTAGGGACGCGCGGGGATGTGGTATGGTAGCGTTTTTCTCTCTTCTCCCTGCCTCCCTTGCCAACGAAAATTTGTTTCATTATCGAAATGTCTTAACGTGTAAAAAGCGTACTGGAGAAACAATCGATAGCACTATCGATACTATCGATGGTTTCAAACTATCGAAAACATCGATGGTTTTTGAAGACTATCGATAGTTTTGATTCAATGAAATTTACTTTAGGATTGGAAAGGTGGTGCTGGCGGTGACAGAGGGTTTTCTTCTTTTTGAAAGAAAATTCATCTTTCGATGATCAACATTATCGATTGTCAAAATTATCGATAATCGAAAATATCGATTGTTGAAAATATTGATCATTGAAAATATGGATTGTTAAGCCTATCGATTATTTTGACTATCGATTAAAGAAACTATCGACTATTAAAATATATTATTAAAATAATCGATCAATTAACCTATCGATTATAGAACCTTTCGACCAGGGTTGGAACTTTACTGCAATTGCAGTAGATCTACTGCGTTTTTTTGCATTTTTTGACATTTACTGCGACACTGCGAAAAGCTTAAAATCTACTGCGATTTTCCCTGGTGTCACTGGAAGACGAGCAATATGGAGAAATATTTACATGAAATGTACTTTTTGTTTATTTTTTCTTTTTATTTTAAAAGAATAAAAAACATATTTTTGTTATAAAAATCAGATTTGTAATGATTTTTTTTTTTACTGCGCAAAATTCAAATCTACTGCCCTTTTTTGTTAAAACTGCTGCACTTTCTTCTTCGCCAAGTTCCAACCCTGCTTTCGACTATTGAAACTACCGATTATCAAAATATCGATAGCTCCCCAGCTCTATCTAGCCAATAAATAAGACAAACTTACACGCGTTCTTGCTTCATCACGTCGTGAAAAACCTTCAGAAATTCTGGGAGCCTTATGTGTCCCATTTTACAAACAAAATGAGAATTATAGGCGTCACGCTTAACTGCGTACAGTATGCAGTCATGTTAGGTCGAGGGGGCTTTCCTGTTTTAAAGGATTTTTTCGATTTTACCTTTAATCAAAAATCGAACTATCGATTATAATCAATAATTATTGAACCTACCGTTTATCAAAAATATCAATTATTGAACCTATCGATTATCAAAACTATCGATTATTGAAACTATCGATTATCGAAACAATCCATTATTGACCTATCGATTATTTAGACAATCGATTATTGTAACGATCGATTATCAAACTATCGATAGCACTTCAGCTCTATCAAACCCATAAATATGACAAACTAATAGAGCTGGAGAAACAATCGATAGCACTATCGATGGTTTCAAACTACCGAACATTTATGAAAGAGGCCTTTTACATTAGTCAATAGTTGACCGTCAATTCTCATTTTCAGTACAAAACGATAACATATCGTTATCGAAAAGTTGAGCGTTTTTTGGTTGCACGTACTCGCTCAATCCGTTTTGCTGTCTTTCGTCTATCGAACTTATCGGTGGCTGAGAGCAAATTTGTGACATTTATTTTATTCGTTTTCGTTGTTCGTGGAGACAGCATCGCATGCTATTATATGTTTTTACTTATTTTTCTTGATCAATATTTTAGGATCTTACATTCTTGTATAGACCGAAAACTATACATTGAAGGCTTATTTTTATGTTATATGAAATTAAGAAAAATGTGATGAATATAATTTAAATTTAAGGCGAAACTCCATAAATGACGGCAAAGACGGTTGTTGCGGTATACGCGGCAAAGATGAAAATATTTGTGCTGCTTCCATCCTATCAATGTACTGAAATGTATTTAAATGGAAGCAGCTACATTTCTTCCGCCTAAAACGCTTGAAATGTTCCGTCGTTTATGGAGTTTCACCTTTATTCTTTTAACAATATGAAAATCACCTAGATAGTTTACTCCTACAAATCGTTAATAGAATTTATTTTCAAACAGAACAATTTAACAGCTACTCACTAAAAATTGTCTTTTTCAAAAAGCATTTTTAATTCAAGCATTTTGAAATACTCCTTAGCATCAATAATTAAATTCATTAAAACAAAACAGGTAGTGCTGTATTTATGCTTCTGCTATCAACCCTTAATCAGAGATACATATGTTATTTTGCTTGTATTTTATAAAATATCACCCCTGTGTGGAAGAGGAAAATGTCATAAAAGGCAAACGAAGTAAGAATTGACGATCAATTCTTTCGAGTAAGTGTAAAAGCGAATGCAACTCCAAAAGGGAATATCGATAGGAATTGACGATCAACTATTGACTAATGTAAAAGGCCTCAAATAAGCGAATTTTCATCAAAATCGAACGTCGGCAGCGGTTTGAATGCATGTTCGACGATTTTTGCATGATGCATTTTGAATTTGAGCAGAGTCGGAAAACTCCTTATAACTTCTTCAATTTTCTACCAATTTCAGCATACTAAAACATTTTGGAAACGTAAAATACGCAGTTATTGTTTCAAATCAAACAAATTATTTTCAGAATTTTTGCCGAATAAATACATCAAAATGAATTCAAAAAATTTCGAAAAAAATTCATAAAAATCCAAATTTTTCAAATTTGAATGGCTATATAGCTTGAAGTAAAACCTTGATTGAAACACATGATACATCGTTGTAAAGGTGCATTCTATCTCTTTTAAGCAAGATACAAAAAATGCAAAATGCACGCATACTTCCTGAGATTTTGAGAAAAATCTAGAAATTGAAGCGAAAATTTCAAAAATCGTCCTCCTGACCACAAAATCAAACTTAAAAAAATAAAAAATTGGGTTTTCAGATATAATCTTATTGAGTAAGCCAGAAAACAACTAGTAGAAACCAGAAATAAGACTAAAGTTTCATTTTGTCGACTTGTGTAATTTTTATGGGGAAGTTTGAACCCCCAAAACCACCCCCTGCGTACGGGCCTGATCCAGATGTATCGAAGGCCCGTTCATAAATGCTCGAATTTGATTCGAAATATGGGGAGGAAACAATTAGTGCGATATTTTAAAATATCTTTCGTTTGACACAGTTAGTTGACACAAGTGCGTGGAGCCCCCTGGGATAGGGGCCCGGGAGATTGTCACGTATAGTTACGCCACTGATGGTGATGATGGTGTTGATGGTTTTGATGTTGATGATGGTGATGATGGAGATGATGGTGATGATGTGTGATGATGGTGAGGTTGGTGATGATGATGGTGAGGTAAGTGATGATGATGGTGAGGTTGGTGATGATGATGGTGAGGTTGGTGATGATGATGGTGATGATGTGTGATGATGGTGGTGTGGATGATGGTGATGATGATGGTGAGGTTGGTGATGATGATGATGACGGTGATGATGACGGTCATGGCGATGATTGATTATAACTTACAAAGCTTCTTGCTTTATCACGCCGTGAATAATCTTTAGAAATTCTGCGGTCTTATATGTCCCATTTTACAAACCGAATAAGAATTATAGCCGTTATGCTAAAATTTAATTCTATGCTGATGCCAGAACGAGGAGGTTTTCCCGTTTTGAGGGAATTTCCCGATTTTACCTTTAAACAAAAATCACGGGATTTTTACTGATCACCAGTGTGAATAAATGCTTGTTTTTGCATACGTCATACTATTTTTGCATCTTTTAGTAGTGCGAGCTACTTTTTATTATTTTTGCATATTTTAGTAGTGCGAGCTATTTTCTTGCCAAAAACTATTTTTTGTGCATATTTCCCATATTTTTGATTAATAGTACTATTTTAAATGCCTTTTCCTACCTAATTTCCAAAAAAAAAAAACAACACTGTTGAGTTTTTTTCTGCTATTTTTATTTCTGCTTCATTGCTTTCCTTTGTCAATGACTCTTCTAAGCGCTGTGTCCAATGCTTGCGTATACGTTCGATCGCGTATTTACGTTTAACCCTCTATAACATATACTATACTACAGGCAACAATCTGCTTAACCCTCTTTAATTTTCAAAGTAGCGGTTATTTTTACTTTTCAAGCATTTTAGAATGTCGGTTACATTCCGTTCTTTCAAAAAAGTGCAAAAAATATACGCTAGATGTCACTTTTTGTTTACAATTGCGCGACGTTATCAGTAAGCTTGCGAATTCCAGAAACTTGAGACGTGTTGAAAATAAAAAATAAGTAAAAAATAGTTTTTACGTTTGTTGCTTCGTTAATTTGTGAGAATCTATAAGGTAAGTGTTCAAAAATTATTTACTACTGTAGTCTTATTGTTTATTGTGCATTTTATGTGTATAAGCTGCTTTTTTAAGTTTGTATCTTGTAGGCTACATTATACGGAAAGGGAACCAAATTTGTGTGAACGCTGTATGCTGCTTCACGTTGTACACTAGCTATAGCATTATCTTAGGATGGCTAATGGACATTTGAATGACGCGCAGATCGCTGGCATACTCAATGATGATGCTGCAAGCGAAGACGGTGTTGACTTTGATGACGATAGTTTGGCTGATCCTGATTTTAACCCAGATTTTGGGGACGAGGTTGACGAGAGTGAATTGGAAGATGACAGTTGTAGTTCTAATCCTGATGTAGAACCAACACCATCAATTTCAGCTATTTCCGATTGCACAGATCGGCCCACAAAACGGCAAAAGCCTGAAAAGCGAACATTGCAGTGGAAAAAAAAGAATCTAAAGCTCAATGCACAGCAGCTGGCTTTTACTCCGGCAATTTATTAGTGTGGTTTATATTATGTCGCTGATTCAACTACCAAGAGTGACCAACCATTGGAATTCAGTACTTGGCAATTCTCTAATTCAACAGACCATGCCTTGTCATAAATTTGAAAGGATAAGACAGTATCTACACTGTCATTGACAACAGCAAATGTCCTCCGCAAAGCAATCCTGACGCAGATAAGGCCTTCAAAATTCGTCCAGTTGTTGAAGCCTTAAACGAAGCATACGCGAAAGTTCCATTAGAAGCACGACTTAGTATAGATGAGCAAATTTGTTGCACAAAAGCGCGCAATACGCTGAAAAGATATAACCCCATGAAACCTCATAAGTGGGGCTACAAATTATATGTTTTGAGTGGTATTTCTGGATTTGCATATACGACCGAGATTGAAACTGGCAAAGAAAATGTTGTAATAGCAACAGAGTTAGATTTAGGTGCTTCCTCCAACGTCGTTGTGCGATTATCGCGTATTATACCGCGACACCAAAATTACAGGATCTACTTTGACAACTACTTCACTTCATTGTGGCTTTTGGAATGTTTAGCGAAGGATGGTATTTTTGGGCTAGGTACTATCAGAAGAAATATAATTCCCGATTGCAAGTTGTTGTCAGAAAAAGTACTGATGAAAAAAGATCGAGGATTTTCCCAAGAGTACGTAGCTAATGTCAACGGCATCGAAGTGTCAACAGTTGCATGGAAGGATAGCAAAGTGGTTATACTGGCTTCAAAATTTTTGTGGCCAAAATCCGGTAATCGAAGTCCGCAGATATGATAAAAAGAACTCAAAATACATCAGCATTCCACGACCGAATGTTGTTGGAGAGTATAACCAACATATGGGTGGTGTAGATCTTATTGACAGCATAATGGGCATCTACAAGATACGATTGAGAAGCAAACGTTGGCAGATTCGCCTGTTCTACCACTACTTGGACCTTACTATGGCTAACTCATGGCTGCTCTACAAAAGGCTGTGAAAATATAAAAAACTTTCTAACAAGGCCATAATGTCATCTGCAGATTTTCGGCTGGAAGTTGCCGAAACTCTATGCAGAATGGGAACAAAAACGACTTCGACAAGACGCCAATCTGTAGAAGGACAGATTCAAGCAAAGACGCGCAGAGGTCCTGCACAACATGTACCCCCAAAAGATGTTCGCCAAGATCAAATCGGTCATTGGCCTCAATGGGCGGAAAAAAAAATTCGATGCAAGTTTCCAAAGTGTACTGGATTCACTCATACGGTGTGTGAGAAGTGTGGCGTAGCTTTATGCTTTACCAAAAACAAAAATGGTTTCAGGAACTTTCACCTGTCGTAACATTTTCCTTGAACCATAATTTTGTTAATTTTTTGTCAATGTAACTCATTGTTGCTTGTAAGCTACACTCCTGTTTTGTGACACTCCTAGTAATAAATGGGAAGTTACGAAGTTTAAATAAAAACGTATTTTTTTAAACTCATATACCTATCCGAATCCACAAAATTTTTTTTGCTTGATGATGTTGAGTTATAGAGGGTTAAGTGTGTTTTCAAATTTGGGATCCTTACCTCTTCAGACATTGAACGTTCTTTTTCAGAGAGAAGCGCCAACATTTTTTGTTTGAAAATGTAAAACAACATCTAGTCATATATTTTAATAAGTCCACTGAATAAAAAATAAATTTTAACTGCATATTTTTCGGACTATTTTCCTTGTTTGTTCGAGCTTTTTATACCGCTTATTTTTGGGTTTTTTGGGCTTTTTTTACTCACCCTGCTGATCACTTTCCTAAAGAAAACAGAAATAAAGAGATTTTTTGAGTAAGAAAGGTTTCAAATTTCGGCTTCTTGAATATTACCACGTGATATTAAATGAGGAGGGATAATTATGCACAGTAAGTATTTTATTAAATTATTATAGGACAAACACTAATTTTTAAAATGTTCAACAGTTCAAACATGCTTGATTTAAGGCACTATTTGGAATTTTCCGAGGTGATCACCAGATTCGCTTATTTTAGCTCTAGCTCTTTTATTTAAGGAGAAATCGGCTTTTAAAGATTTTTGAAAAATTTTTAAAAAATTTTTTTTTTAAAAAAGTTTTTTTTTTTAAATTTAAAAAAAAAAAGGGGTTGAAAAAAAAATAAAAAAAAAAAAAAAAAAAATTTTTTGGTTTTGAAAAAACCCTTTTTGGGTTTAGAGCTTGTCTACACACGACTCATTTGCGACCGGGTATCGGATGTATTTTGACGTAAATTTGACATTTTGTGTTTCTACTGCGGATTCATTTGAAGCCGATTTATTTTGACGTTTGACATAGAACATAATCTAAAGAAATCATATGTTTACAATAACAAACGCTCGGTGAATAAAATTTGCAAAAAAAAATGAGTGATAGTGAAGAGGAATTGTGTGCTCTTGGAAATTCAAATGCGATAATTTGTGTCGCTTTATGTACTACCAAGAGCAATAAGCGCTTTAAGAAAAAGAAACGTGAGTGGGTGAAGGAATGGAAGCTAAGAAGGATAAGCAAGGGTGCAATCCATTTAGTGCACAAGGAGCTCAAGCTTGAAGATGTACACTCTTACAGGCGATATTTGCGGATGAGCGAGGAGTGCTTTACGGAGTTACTTGGATTAGTTCAAAGCGACATGGAACGGAAAGACACCAGAATGGGGCCGGCTATTCCTCCAATTGATGCGTTAACGTGTGTGCTTCGCTTTTTGGCTACCGGAGAAACTTATCGCAGCATGGAATTTCATACACGAATATCACTGTCGTATATTTCGAAACGTGTCCTGAAATCTGCGAAATATTGTACGAAAATTTGAGAAACCAATATTTAGAGGTATGTGAATCTTTACTCACAAATCTACTGATATATCGCACCCTTGCTACTAAATCGGAACATTTCAAAATTTCGCATTTCTCGAAAATCATTAAATCTCTCTTAAAACTAAGGAGAAATAATATTTTTCCTAAGCTTATATTACTCTCAATCGACTGCTGCATCAGTCAATATAAGCGTTAATTTTCTAGGTGTTGGGTTTCTTAAAGAAAAATGCAATCGAACATAAAAAAATTGATTAAAAAAATATTTTCGCTGTAGAACTTATATTTAAGGAGAAATCGGCATTTAAAGATTTTTTAAAAATTTTCTATGAAAATCCATATATTTGGAATTTTCCCAGGTGATCACCAGATACGCTTATTTTCGCTCTAGAACTTATATTTAAGGAGAAATCGGCATTTAAAGATTTTTTAAAAATTTTCTATGAAAATCCATATATTTGGAATTTTCCCAGGTGATCACCAGATACGCTTATTTTCGCTGTAGAACTTATATTTAAGGAGAAATCGGCATTTAAAGATTTTTTAAAAATTTTCTATGAAAATCCATATCGTCGGCTTAAAGTGTAAACCTGCTAACTAACAATTACAAAACTGTACAGGGTAAATAAAAAACACTTTTTTTCAAGACTTCAAAGTAGGGAAGGAGACCCAAAATATGGATGATTTATTTTGTTCCTATATGAAGTCTCTTCTAAATTCGATTCTGTGCACCATACAAAGTCTACTTGGAGTCACTTGTTGGTGTTAGCAGTGGACTTTGACCACAGTTGGACTTAGCAGTTTTACTCATCACCAATTTCTCCGTATTTAGAATTTGAAATTAAAAAAAGATATTTTTGCCTGACGATGCAGTGTGCTTTTTTCTTTCGAATGACATCGAAAAGTCGGAATCGGTTAAAAGTGGACTTAGCAGGCTTACACTTTAAGCCGACGATATAATTGTAAATATTGCGAGCAAAACAACACAAATGTAAACAATAAATAAAGTTATGCAAGTTATTCTTTTCCTACAGGATAAGGATAAAAAAATACAAAGAAGTGAGCCAACTTGCTCGCTTCTTTTCCCTTTTTAAAAAGACGAAGGTTTAAAGTTTGAACAATTTAATGTGCACTCGCTCGTGCTTCGATTCGAATTGATTTTACATTGCAATAAAGTTTTAAGCTAACTTATTCCTAAAAAGCTGACAATACATTTTTGTTATCTTAAACCTAAAGTGCTGACAGTGGTTGGTTCTCACGGTGGATCGTTGCTACCTGCATACGCTTATGCGATCGGGCACGTTGGGTGCCGCGTGCGCGTTTGTTTATGCCTGTGCCCCTATAGGAATGTGATAACTTGCATTGTTTATCGCCGCGACATAAAATTTTTACGCAGCTAATCATTTCACAATTTAACTTAATCCGCGCTAGATTGGCCACTGTGCATCGGGTGGACTTCACCCGATTTTTTCACTCCGTTGCACAGTGGTTTAAAATCCGTTTTTTGAGGAATTTAATCAAAATTTCAACCTTTTCATTTCGCAAAACCGAAAATGCCATTTGATTACCAAAAGTTCCGTTAGGTTAAAATTGAATAAAAAGTTTCCCGGTGGAAACCAGGTTTTAGGCGAACAGCTGACAACGTCATTGTTTTGAATTCTCTGTTTGTTGAAGTTTGATGTAGTGAAAGAATGCTTAAAGTAGAAAGCCGTAGAAAGAGAACAAACGTAAAAGAAGTTTGTATTAAATATGGAAAATATCAATGAAGGTATGGAGATTTGAAATATTGTTTTAGTTTGTGAAAATAGTTGTCACAGTTGGGGTATTGCGTTGTTTAAATATGCTGTCTTTTATACACAAATTTGTTAATAATTTTTGTGTTCAGTGGAGCTGATTTCACGAGGTTCCAAGGGGTTCCACGACATATATATATTTTCTGAAAGGGTATTTTATGTGCTTTTACATGAATGTAATATTTCCCGCGTTCGTTCAAGTCCGCTGCTAAAATTTCACTTTATTTAGTAGGAGAAAGGCTACAAAATTCCGATACTTCCAAAATTTGGATTGAGAAAAAACATGACCCTAATGTGGCCGATTTTGATGAAATTCTAATATTTTATTAATATTACCAAGAGAAATACATGTGCGTAAATTTATTGCTCTACAACCACTCCTTTTATTTAATTCCTCAAAAACTGGATATTAAACCACTGCGCGTTGTCGTGACTGCTTTGCTTAAAAATTTCTAAAATGTATAAACATCTTATATGGGTATTTCCAGAAAAAAGTAAACTTTTTGTTACGTCCGAGCATATCCAATTGCCTTTCTGATCTGCATAAAATTTTGATAAGTATAGAAGACCGGAAGAGCTGCGCGATAATAAGTAGCTAGAAACAAAACTGCCATTTTCCACATTCTTCAATTCGGGACTTAAAATTGCTAAAGTAACTGTCACGTCCGTTTGGAAATACCCATATGTCCCAGTGGCGTAGTGACGATTTTGAAAGTGGGGGCCGGGATTACAAATAGTAATAAGTTTTGAAAAACTCAATAAAAACTCAAACTAATATAAGATACATTATTTAAAATTTCATTGTATCACACAATTATGTTGGCATTTCATACCGGTTGAACCACATTTAAAATCGTAAATTGAACTTTAATGAACAGACCGCTTCTTAAATTAGTCTTAGGTTTGTGACTATGTAAATGCACTAGGGATGATCAAAAGCTATCGATGTTCATTTAACGTTGCCACATTCGTTGTATTTAGCTGAAATTGGCTATTTTTATAGAAATGGTTTTAGATATTTTCGCAGAATTTATACTGAATTGAAACCAAACATAAATAAATTCATCCAAAACTAGACCTAGACTGATGTTGAGGTTTGTTTATCGTCTGGCAGCAGGTTTAATTGAAAACGAACTGAAGCATTGAAAATGAATGTATTCTACTCAGGTTAGCATAAACCTACGGCAGGATTTCCATTGCCAATTTGGATAAATTAGTTTTTAATCATTTTTGAATCAGTTCATTATATTACACGTTTCATATGTAGTTTCTTCAGAAGCGTACTAAGAGGCCATTTAGTAAGAAAAATTTTTTTATGATTTTGAAATACATAAATGTAAAAATATTTGATAAGAGGTTGGTATTTTGGTCATAAGTTTTTTTTGTTGCTATTTTAGCTTTTTCGTTTTTGATATTTATCGATTTAAAAAAAAACTCATGGCAGCGCTGTGTTCGCTTAAATGTAATGCTCGAATTCGTCATCGATTATTCGCAAGCATAGATCTAAAAGGGCACCCTTATGCAGGGTACACATGGGCACATGGGGACGCAAACATATATGATTCTAAACAACTCACACGCAACAATCGAGGTTTTTACTTCGTGCATATAGACCGAATTTAAAACACATTCAGTCCTTCACATTTTATGAGGCAAAGGGGAGGGGATATATCCCCTTTATCCGCCCCCTTACCTACACCACTGATATGTCCTATTTTATAAAACAAACGTAATGAAAAGTAATCAAACACATTTCATTTCAAATCAATCAATAATGTTGTTGACTCAACCATTTTTCTGTTGAAATATTTTGTTCTGCTCGAAAATCAAAAGGACTGTGCGCCCTTTTAAAAAAAATCATGGGTACGTTTGCTCAGTGTACATTCTTCCTTTGGCTGCTCGTAAAAATCTATTTACGATTTCATAAATTCCTTTTAAGTTTCAATTACGAATTACAGTTCGATCTCGATACAGAGACTTCGTCAAACGTTTCGAATTTATATTGGGTTCTAGTGGCGAGTGAGTATTTATGTTCTATTTAAAACATTGTTATTAATCGTTAAAATTGTGTGGAGAAAAATTTGTCCCTTATGCGTTGAAGGGCAAAATAAAGGTCATGTCTGAATATTTCCGTTCTCAAAGACAATGAATTCTCATGTTTTCTGTAGACACTATAATGATGTTTAATATTTCGCCCTCATAGATCTCGGGCACTTCGAAATTTATTTTCTGTGATCGTATCTAGAAAATTGCACTTCTTGAATTCATGTAATTTGAATTTGCTCAAAATGACCAAGATTCGTTTATATAATGATAATGATTCGATGTACATAATGAGGTAAGGGAACTTGCTGATTAATGCCTCGTTTCCAATAGTGCAGGAATTGCTACGCATCAATTCCTGCAAACATTTAACACATACAATCATATAGAACCAATTACAATAAAAAGCGCAACTGATTGAAACTGGTTCCAAATATTTGAATATGTTGAATGTTTGCAAGAAGTGATGCGTAGGATTTCTTGCATTATTGCAAATCAGGCCTAATCCCTAATCCCCATTTGCAGAACTCAACACGGAATTTCGAAGGAGAAATTTTGATGTCTCGAACTTATCGAAACGTGCATAGGGTGCTTGATGTAAAGGGACTTTGTTTACAGAATAGTCGTTAAATAGAGTGTTACGTGATTGAATATTCTACCTATTGAAAGTACAGATGAAAATGCGAGAATTTTTGAGGGGATTTCAATGAATTCGTTATATCGAACAAAATCTCATACGGGCATTTTCGCTCCCCAGTATCTTTTTCGTACGTTCGTTACCGCATTTTTATTGCTATACTTACCAAACGGCCAAAATGCTACTTACAGAAGCGATGAACGGCAACACATTTCGTAGGCCGTAGGCGGTAATGCATACGAACTCATATACCATCCTAGTATACTTTTGTTTGAGCGTGGCCGTTTTGTAGAGTGATCTCCTATCACCACCACATAAAGTGATCGAGGTTGTGTGGTGTTCATCCGGTACGCTGCCTTCAATCTCGTATACTTTGTAAGGAGATCGCCTACAATCTCGTATACCTTGTAGTTATTAATAGTAGTGTCCGACCGAAGGTTCGGTTTCGGTTTCGGCCAAAAACCTGAGTTTCGGCCATAGTTTCGGGTTCGACCAAGAAACTTCCCAATATTCGGCTAGCGCCGAAACTGAAGTAATTAAACCAGGTGATTTGAATTATACGTGGCGACTATTTCAAAATACCGGGTTATAATACTAAAAATAGTGTCCGACCGAAGGTTCGGTTTCGGCCAAAAAACTGAGTTTCGGCCATAGTTTCGGTTTCGGCCGAAACTGAGTTAGCAGCCGACGATTCGGTTTCGGTTTCGGCAAAAAATTTTGTTTCGGTCGAACACTAATTAATAGGCAGGTCGCTAACAGTTTTATATACTTTGTAGGCGTTGGATATGAGAACTTAAACTCAAAGAAACCCATCTTCTGCACCATTTGCAAAGCTAGCAAAATACAACGCTCTCTAATTACAAAGAAAACTAGAATGAAAATGTTGGAAAATGTGGTCGCGAACGTGCGAAAACGTCTCTTTATATTGAGGCTATACTGTATCAAGCAAAATAAAAATAATATCAATAAAAATACTTCTTTTGCCCCTAACAAAGGTTATCAATAGGAATGAGTTTCAGAAACAAAAATGTAGATATGTATATAGGTAAATAAATTAAAAAAAAAAAACAAGATAGATAAAGTAAAATAAACAAAAATTTTAAGCTTTGAAATGATTTGCCCAATGCTTTCACGTTTGGGCGATTTAACGCTACGGAAAATCGAAAATAGAATTGCAAGTTCATGCAAGCGCGGAATTTCTCAGTAAACATTAATTTTCGCATTATTTCTGCTGCGTAAAGAATTTTCTAATACGGGGCCTTATTGGAAAATCCGCAAGCGTAAGGAAACGAGTGGCATCGGTGACGAAGGAAACGAAGGAAACGAAGGGAAAGCAAATGAACGAAAAGGATACGAAAGGTTATGGAAGGAAGCGTGTGGGCGTGAAAGATAGCTTTCTCCACTGCGATGGCATTGATTTTGGAAAAAAATTGAAAAGACTAGAAGAAAGGGTGCAAGGGGAAAAGACGAGGGCCGGGAATAGAATAAATGCTGATTGGCATTTCAGTACAACAGCATTCCTTTCGAGACATTGACATTCATTCATTTTATGTGTATTTACAAAGTGATGAAATTGAAAATCGTCCTTGCGATGAAATGCGGTTTTTCGTCTATTAAATTTCCTTTTCTCCTTTCTGTGTTTTTTGTTGTTGTTGTTTTTTTTTTTTTTTTTTTTTTTTTTTGTTGTATTTTGTTCCAATAAATCAAGTGGAAAATTGTAAATATCAATGGAGGAAGCTAATTATATTTAATTTTATTCATTTACGTGGGTAGACAATAAACTATTGCACATTTTCATGGAAGACTATTTATTATCCCTGTAGTAATGAAATGGTTTCGGTGTAAAAAGGACCGCACCATATAGTAAGTCCATATAGGACCGACCTTAAATTTATATGAGACGTGACCGGTTTAGGATTAACTTCTATCGGACTCGACCTCGTTTAGTCCCAAAATGATCGTGTTTGGGTGAATTCAAAAAAAAGGTACTCACCCGAAACTAACCCAACACGCTTTGAAAAGGGACCGGTTATTTTTCAATGACAGCCCTATGTTAAAAGATGTGAGATGAATGTATGGAAAGGCGACCGCTCCTGACTTCTTTAGGACCGATCCGTGGTTGACCTTGGATCGGTCTCATTTATTTCAGGGATTTTTCACAAACGTGTGTATGTATGTATATTTATATGTATATGTATGTTGGAGAGGTTGCCTATTAGGCCGCATACCGAGCCCGTTGTGATACCACGGGGGGTTTTTCGTGTGTTCGCGTAAATGTATGTTTTTTTATGTACTGTGCGTGCTATGCTCTTGTTCCCGGGGCCCGAGGTTCGATTCCCGGCAAAGGCGAAACGGAGTGTAATGTTCCAAGCCTAGCACTGGTTTTTCAAAAACCGAATATTTGGGGGCACACTACATAAAAAAAAGACATACACTTCCTTGAGAATTAGTTGTTCCGGCTAAAAACACCCTTATTTGTTTGAATTGCTTTTACGAGAACATGTTGTATTTGTTTTTTTTTATTCGTTGATTTAGGGCCGTTTTCTCATCTTCTTTTATCTGTAAGTTAAATTATCCTGATGATAATTTCATACAAATTTGATTAATAAGTCAAAGAAATTGACATTTAACTGGCAGATAGAGCTTAAAAGTAGGATGAGAAAACGGCCCTTAATATCTTACACCAGATGTTATTTGTTTACGTTTTCACATTATTACAAAAATCACAACAGCTGATCACATATTTCTCTTAGCCCAATCTATATTCTCATCGCAATATTGTATAACGAAGATATTCGCACCAAATAAGAGCAATCGAACCCACAAACTCCGCAGCCCATCATCATTAAAGAAAAAGTTTCGTTTTCGTTGTCTCTTTCCTGTCGTACTTACAGTAGTGGGAAAAAGTTATCCTCTCTCGTAGCTACGATCTTAATATGTAGATTAGAATGATGCATTTTTTTGAAACTCATTTCATGAATTATAGTTCGATGAATTTTTACTAAAGATTCCGTAAATCACCACTTTTAAGGTTATTTGATAAAAGTCATTTGAAAAATTTTATTTTTGATTTTTTTCCCCAATTTTTGAATCTGCTGTAAGGAGAGTCGCTCTTAGAAGGTTAAAATTTAAGAATAACCGCCATTATTTTTTTATTCCTAAAAATTTATCCGAACAAACCTGCCCCCTATCTCCTATCCTTAAGGGGGCTCCCATACAAAAGTAGTTTTTTTTTTATGAATTTTCCCCCACCGTCCTAACTAGCCCCAGAGTGCCCCTAGAGGGGTCAAATATATGACCGACCCTCAATATTTTATTAGTTGCAACAATTTTCCAATTTTCTAGCCTCTATCTTCAATATTTAAGATGTTCTCCATATAAATTTTTAATTTTTAAATTAATTTTTATGAATTATGATAAAATCCGCGAAAACTTAGGGGGGTGAAATGCAAGACCAACCTCCATTTATTTTCCCCCAACATTTTCCTCTAACACATATTATATATCCTCTATCTTCTTCCGCTTAGGGGGTTCCCGTATAAAAACCGAAAAAATATATGTATGGGGAAAAAACTGGGTTTTGTTAGTTTCCTGCGAGCTGGATATCCGGTTGCCGGATAGTTAATTTTATTTGTTATATACTTGTTGGTTTTAAAGTCACATTGAACTGCGTAGAAAAAAATGCCGAAAGTGTTTTTTTTTGGACATGTTTTACATATTTTAGTAGTGCTTTTTTTTGAGTGGTTGCACCGAACTGCAATGAAAAATCTCTGAAAATGAAAATTTTCAGGAGAAATTTTAGCGGAACTGCATCGGGTTTCCTCCCATCGCTCCATTTTCAAATCCGCATTCATAGAACATAGTACATAGAAGAGGTATCCGGCTGAATATAGATGATATCCGGTATCCGGCCGGATACTAAATTGAAGGCCGGATACCGGATTGTGGCCGGATATCCGTTGCAATTCTAATATTTGTCTGTTTGGAAAGAAGCAATCGAAGAATTTCGATTGACGGAGTTTCCGCGACCGTTGTCATGGACTTCGGGTATGAGTTTTCACAATCGCTTAATGACCTTACCTTATGACATATGGGATCAGAAATGGATATGAAAATTATAAGAAAATTTTTAACGCTACTATGTATACCCTTCAGTTTGGCGCACCCATGATAGACTAGCGAGTTCACTGGCTACCAGTAACCACCACTGGCTACCGACCAGATTACTGGCAATTCATTGCACTCATGAATTTAACACGGGGATGTCATTGGTGGTAATGATTTGCTTACTCTATAGATTACCTTTCATAAGTTAATTCATGGGTTCGATGTAGTGGCTACAATTCACTAGCTATCTCACTAGCTATTATTTACTACAAAATAAGGCAAATGAATTTAATTTTCATTACCTGCTCCATTACATCTGCTATATGAATTCACTAGTTATCTTTAACCCATGAATTCATTCATGAAGAAAGACTAATTGTTATTGTTCGTACTGAAGGGTATTATATGAAGGCACACACGTACATTCCCAGCAGAAAATTGTGTCGGCGCGGAACAAGTCCTCGCGCCTTTCAGAGCGGACAGCCAAGTGAAATGCTCAGCAGGACAGCGTCATCGAGGCGGAGCGAAATGATCATTCGTACCGGCTCCGTCTCGATGAACATGTCATGCTGCGCGTCCTGTGGAATTTCCCGCTGCCATGCGAATGAACTCGTCCGAGGTGAAGCATAATGACATTCGTGTAGAAATATCACCGCGCGCATCCTCCACGAAGGCAGGTGGTGCGGCTCCCATTTGCACGAGGACACCCTCGCGGATGTCCGCGGGACATTTTCTACTGGGTATTGTATTCATATTGCAACACTCACACACACATACACTAATATAAACAGATACATCCCAGTAGAAAATGTCAGGCGGACTTCTGCGATGAAATCAGCATGAAAAAGGAACCGTCCCGACTACCTTTGTAAAGGAGTCGCGCGGTGATATTTCTACACAAATGCCATTGCGCATCGCGCCGGACAAAGTCATCGAGACGCGGCGAGAAAGCCCGCTATAGCGAAAAAAGTATTTGAGAGCTGCGCCTGTTCTTTTCTCTCTCAATGTCTATTTTTAAAAATCGTTTGACAAATCTCCCTCGCCTGCTGGAAACTCGAGTTTCAAGAGAGAGGATCTCTCATCGTGTTTTTTGTGTATTTCGAATTTTTTTTTTTAAATCTTTCTGCTTCTACAATTTTTGTTTGGCTCGGCCAGAGACAGTTTCTATTTCCCAGTGTCCTTGAAATATCCTTACAAAACCCTTTTTATTAAGCCTTACTAAGATAAGTGTTTTTTTAAAGCAAAGTTATTTTGTTATTACTTTTCATAGGAGTAGGTTTGTATTAAATAATTCTTTGTAATAGGTATATATAATAGGTGTATATAAAATATTGTTGGATGAAAAAATATATGCAATAAAATATGAAAATAAAACATAAAATCAAATCGCAATATTTTGTGCAACAAATCGCTATACCTCTTTCGCTAATTTTTATTGTGTATAATTATATATGGGCATTTCCACACGGACCCGAAATGCCCATATATGTTGGCAAGCGGAATCCTTACTTGCTGTTTTGTAAAAAATTCTTAATCCGATTAATAGTTAATTGTGAGCCATTTACTCTACAAAATATAAATAAGACCGCGCAAAAATGAATATTTGAATAACGTCCAACATGCCGTATAAGTGATGCCTCTGCATGCGCACGTCTAGTGCAGCATATCAGTACTGAGAGTGTCTATATGGGCTTACGTTTTTGTTAATATTTCCTAAAACTACCTTTTGATTTTGATAAATTTTTTTTTAATTAAAGGTCATACTCAGAGGTATTTTTTAGAAGCAGCGAGAAAGTGGCGCAAAAACGGGAATACACTGAAAAATTTTTTTTAATTTTTATTTTCTCTTTTGTGAAAGTTTTTTTCTCAGTGTAAAATTTAAAAAAAATTTTTTTTAATTTTCCGTTTTATAAGCTATCAGTAGCCATTTGTTTCATCTTTTTATCTTAATTCGTTTTTGAGATATAAATTTTTGAAAAAGGGCTTAATAAAAAGGGTTTTGTAAGGATATTTCAAGGACACTGGGAAATAGAAACCTAAAAATCGGTTCCTACAGTGTGTTAGGGTAGTATCTATTCAAAAATCAACAAAACCTTAAAATCCCTTTCATTGGGCCGATTGCCTTCCTGAGTCGGCAAGACCCTTTAAGCAGCTAATGAGATTCAAGCAAGACGAGTTCAAAATGGAAATGACAATTGGGCGTGACTTTTTCCCTCCACTTCGCTGACACTGTCATGCTGAGACGACATAATGTCCTGCTGGGATACTTTTTTAATGGTCTGCTAAGCATTTCATACGGACTATCGAGGGTGCTCGCATTTTGGGCAATTTGAATTATTTTATTCGTGATGCGTTATTTTTGGATTTTGTAGCAATAAAAATGTGTGTAGGATTTCGGTTATTTATACCTTGTATCTACAAACGTGCTAACACACATTCTATTATTCACACACGCCCAGACACACACATGTATGTATGCAGAACGTTAGGAATGTTTGTTAAGAAACGCCGATAAAAGCTGCGTCCGATTGTATCGAGATGGTTGAATATGTGGCTCCGGCTGCGGGCTGGTGTGTGCTTGCTTGCGTGTGTGTGTGTGGCCATACAAATAATTTTAATTAAATTTATGAATTTGATTTTGATGTGCACGTTCTACACAAAATCCATGGGCATTACAGCGCATCGCTCAAAGAAGGCCAAAGGCATGGCATTTTGGTTGATTCTTTTTGTGTTTTAATTTGCTTGTAGCATGCAAAGAAATCTTCAACGGCAAAAGGTAGATATTGTTTTGAGAAATTTCTTTAATTGCTTTTTTTAATTTTTTTGGCTGAGCTTTCAAGAATTTCAAAATTACCATAAGTTTGGTTTTTTTTTTTGTTTCCTCTAAACTCCATTCCATAAGCTTGTTAGGTTCAAGAGATACATAGATTTCATTAAAAGAGCATATAGCCATAGTATCACCAAGGATTTCAAATCGTATTTACTGAAAATTCTTTTTGTCAAAGAACTTGCAAGGGCCGTGCTATGGGAAGAAAAGCTCTTGTTTTTTGTTTATTTTTCTATATCATCTTTTATTATTGCTATTAGCTTGGTCCAAGCCCAAAGGGACGACGATATTTGCGTAAAGTTGAGTAAGTCCTCTCAGTGGCTTATTTTTGGCCCGGAGCATTGCATGTCAATTGACAGTGAGCTCACTGCGAATACGATGATGATGATGACGATGGCTGGGGCGATAGCGAGGGCGGTGACGAGGGCCGTGACGATGACGGCATGCCAACGGCAGAGCTTAAGTACTAAGGCTCGGCAAATACATGTACATCATTGCCTCCTTTTTGGCATAGTTCTACCCTTTTGTTTGTTCTTCGTCCTTTTTATTGTTGTTGTCGTTTTCCTCTTCCTTTTTTTTTAACATGAAAAATCACCGAATCAGTTTGAGCAGCTTGCAAGAATGGCGGATATTAATTTAAAGCAGAGGCAGCACATAAAAGAATTTTTTCTTTTTCATTTCTTACTGAGCATTCTTTTATGAAGGGCCGTACAAATCCTTTTATGCCATTTTAAGTTGCTTTGTTTAAGCGGTATTTTTTTTGTTGTTTTTTTTTAAATTGTTTTTTCTTTAATCATTTAATAAATGTAAACGAATATTGCTAAGCCAATGCGCTTCAATGACTTTATTTTTGAGGATTTTTGTTTTTTTATCGGTGATTAGGAAGAACTTTTTGAAAGGTATATAAAACACATTCAATAACATTTCAAGAAAGGCCGAAATAATCCAATCTTGGAGCATATGTCGTACATACACTGTATGTACATTGCAAAACGTTTGAAGGACAAAACATGAATATTGTATTTTAAGCAGAGGAACGCACTTCAAGTGAAAAGGAAAAGTTTTAATGAAAGTTTTGGGAAAGTTAATTAAATTTCGAATGGAAGAGAAAATTCGCTGCGCCAGTTTTAATGGAAAATAATTGTATAAGGAATTTCGTCTTAGGCTTTTACTTTATCCTTTTCGTAAAATTTTGCAAAGTCAAAGTGCTGTAAGAAGTAACTTTTAGAGAGTTGAAGTTAAGGGAGTTTTTTCGAAGCAGGTCCCCCACATATGGGGCAAAACACGTCAAACACCTGAAAAAACTTTTCTCTCCGATGTGAATGAAATTAGGTGGAGTTGTTAAGGTTGATGAGTACAATAAATGTGCAAAATAACGGTACATTATTTTCACAGCGTGCCGAGATACAGGGTGTCAAAGTTAGCGATTTTTTCCGTAGAGAATATTTTGTTGCATTATAACGAAGCTAAAACGATGTTCATGGGAAATATTTTTGAATGCTTCTTAAAGAAAATTTTCTGAACTTTTCGAAAAAAGCAGTCAACAATTTTTTTGATAACGGAAAATAAGATAAATAGCGTATTTTAATTTTATTTCTCGATTTTCTACGAAACGGTATCTGTAAAATTTTTTTTTTTAATTAAAAAAAAAATGTCCTATTTCTTACCTTTAAAATGATGTACATATCATAATGGGATCTACAAGATCAATGCTTAGAACAAAGCATTTAACGTGTTTACTCAGCGATATTCCCCCCAAATAGAAAATATTAAAAATGTTACTAGATTGTGCTCAATAAAAAGCGCTCGATTCATTTCTATTATAAAAATCCCTTATTTTTGTATGCGTTCACTGAACATTTTTAAGTCTTAAGGCAAAATTCAAAGCTCAGAAGGGCTTCCGATATAATTTTTAACCGAAACCACATTAAAAATGGGATTTTTTTCCGATCGAGCAAATGGAATTATTTTTAAAGATATCCGAGGAAAAAAACTGTTGGGTGAAGAGAGAGGAAAGAGAGAAAAGAGAGAAAAGCGGAAAAGAGAGAGAAAGCGAGAAAAGAGAAAAGAGAGAGAGAGAGAGAGAGAGAAGAGAGAGAGAGAAGAGAGAGAGAAGAGAGAGAGAGAGAGAGAGAGAGAAAGAGAGAAGAGAGAAAGAGAGAGAGAGAGAGAAGAGAGAGAAAGAGAGAAGAAGAGAGAGAGAGAAGAAGAGAAGAGAGAGAAGAGAGAGAAGAGAGAGAAGAAGAGAGAAGAGAGAGAAGAGAGAGAAGAGAGAGAAGAGAGAGAAGAGAGAGAGAAGAGAGAAAGAGAGAGAAGAGAGAGAAGAGAGAGAAGAGAGAGAAGAGAGAGAAGAGAAGAAGAAGAGAGAGAGAAGAAGAGAAGAGAGAGAAGAGAGAGAAGAGAGAGAAGAGAGAGAGAGAAGAGAGAAGAGAGAGAAGAGAGAGAAGAGAAGAAGAGAGAGAAGAGAGAGAAGAGAGAGAGAGAGAAGAGAGAGAAGAGAGAGAAGAGAGAGAAGAGAGAGAAGAGAGAGAAGAGAGAGAAGAGAGAAGAGAGAGAGAGAAGAGAGAGAAAGAGAGAGAAGAAGAGAAGAGAGAGAAGAGAGAGAAGAGAGAGAAGAGAGAAAAGAATAGAGAAGAGAGAGAGAGAGAGAAAGAAGAGAGAGGAGAAAGTATAAAGATTTGAAAGAAGTTAAAGTAAGAGAGAAATTCTGATGAGAGAGAGATATAAGAGGAAGATAAGAGAAATAAGAAGGAAAGATTCATATGAAATTTTTAACTAAGTTTTCAAAGGAACAAATTCAATTTTATGAACGAAATCATTAATGAGGCATTAAAAGAGAAAATATTGAAATCAAGAGACTTTGCACATGTTACCAATTTTTAGAGATAACTGGTGAAGGAAGAAAATTCAATCTTCTTAATAACTGCGAACAATATTATTTATATCCATTAAATGGATGTTAAGAAATTTGTTGAAATAAGCTATTTGAAGTACCTTTTACCGATTCTGAAGGGAAAAATATTTCTCATTTATGAATTGGATCTTCAAAGTGCAAAGGACGGAAAACTTTGTTAAAAACTCCTGAACTCCTATTCATTTAGGGTATCTTTTTATATTGATTGTCGAAATGAGGACGTAAATTTTTCCTTCAAATATCATTGTTTAGTTTCTAACTTGATTCACATTGTAAATTTTGAAATAAGTAATATTTTAACATCCATGTACGTAAAATATTTTTCTATAGTATGTAATTGTGATTTTGCGCCTTCAACAGGAAAGCTGAACAGAAAACCCTTAATCGCTTTAATGCCACGTCACCGATCCTATCTGCATTAGGGTATGGCATTGAGCTTGTAATACCCTTTGTGTGTGTGTTAGTGATGTTGCGAATATTCGCATTCGCATTCACGAATATTCGCATATTTGTAGATATTCGTATTTGCATTCACATTCGCAAAATTTTGTGCGAATATTAACGTCCGAAAAATATAGAAATCCTATGTAGGTATGTTATATTTTTCTTATAAGTATGTAGATTGATTTGATATGTGTATTGATTTTTAGATTTCAAAACAATATTTAAAAGTTATTCAAAAAAGGCTTGGAGAACAAATTTAAATTCATTTTCTTTACGAAAACAGATTAATTAAATAACTTCTTTTTTTGGATCATTGGGCAGCACTCTAACAAAAAATATGTGGGGCTTACACGGCACGTCAGCTGTCAATACCAAAGCATAGATAAGTGGCGCTTAATTTAAAACTGAATATTCGCATTCGCATTCGCGAATATCGGCGACAGATATTCGCATTTGCATTCGCGAATGTTTAGAAAACCACATTCGCAATATCACTAGTGTGTATTGTACACGCTATGCGGAGCGAAGTTGTTAGAGTTGCATGCCGAAATATGTATGGGTAAAAAAAAAATTCAAATGAACTTTTCAAAGTCGTATTTACGAAACTCTGAATGGACATTGTCGCTCCCAGATATCACAGTTTTTCTCATTTCGCTTTTGCTTCAATCTTTTCAACTTGAAATTCCGTAGCATTTGCCTCACATACTATGGCGTAGTGAGAAGTTTCGGCGCCCTGGAACGATAGGGGCACAATGCAGAAAATGCTTCCCCCTCCAAGCAGTATTAATAAAAATACCCTCATAAAATTTGAAATATGATTTTGCATCCGGGGCGGCTGCCCCCTTGTACCCCCTCGCTGCGCTATTGCGCGCATAACATCCCTGCAGGAAGCTTGTCGCCATATGGCCCCATGTCTATATTGACGTCAATATAGACAAGAGAACTAGTTCCAACGTCAACAGTATTTATAGGCGGTGTCATTAGAGAAACTGTACTGTCAAGAGGTATAGTTTATCTTTATTGACCATGTCAACAACGTGTCTCCTTATAGAGCGAAAGAGTACTCCTTTTGTCTACATAATAGTACCGACGTCAATAGTTCGTCAAAAGTTTTTTGGTCTACTGTTGACATTCAATGACAAGTCAATGTTAAATGTCAATAACGCAAAGCATTGCGACGGGTATAACTGGTCAGTAGTACTGTTGACGCAGTCAGTAGAGAAAGAGTACAGATTCACTATTGACATTTCCTGCAGGGAATAGATCCATTTTTATATAAGTATACATATGTATGTCGTTATGACGTTGCGCTAACGAATTTCCATATTTTCATATTCAAAATAAAAAAATGGAAAATAGAAGAAATGAGAAGAAAAGAATGCGATAAAACCAAAAGGGCAAAAGTCACGAAAACCAAAAAAAATTCATGTCTTTGAACATCTTTCCTATTTTATATGCGTGAAATATTCTTTTCAATTAGCAAGTTCGCGTGTGAAATGTCAGTGTTGCCAACATTTCTCAATGTTTTTTTGTGTTTTTTTTTTTTCAGATGGATTAATGAACATTTTATGATAACATAGAATTTAATTTGTTTCTTCTTGTTCCGGAGGTATATTGCGTTTGTGCATCCCAGTGCGACGCCGAAGAAATACTAAATAAATCGTTGCCATCAAAGACCAGAGGTCAGATCAGGAAACAATGTTTCGACACCATCCTGTTTGAAGGAAAAAAAAGAGAGAGTGAGAGAGGGTGAGAGTGGTGAGAGGGGTGGCAGGGGGAGAGAATGGTGAGAGGGGGTTGAGAGGGGGGAGAGGACGGAGAGTGGGGTGAGAGGATGGAGAGAGGGTTTAGTGGGGGAGAGAGGTGGAAGAGAGGGGTGAGAGGTCGCAGAGAGTGGGGTTGAGTGGGGTGATAGGGGGTTGAGAGGGGTGAGACGGAAAAAGAAGTGGTGGGAGAGGGGGAAAGATATGGTTGAGAAAGGGGAAGAGAGAGGGGTGGAGAGAGGGGAAAGAGATAGGCGGAAGAGAGAGGGGAGAGAGAAGGGTGAGAGAGCGGGAGAGGGGGAGAGATAGGGGAGGAGAGAGGAGGGTGGAGGGTGGAGAGATAGGGGAGGAGAGAGGAGGGTGGTGGGTGGAGAGAGGGGGAGAGAGGATGACATGAAAATGGCTCGTAGTTTTAACGATGGACTTGATCGGACCATTTTTCCCCGGTTATTCCAGTCTAAGTTTCGGATAATAAAAGAAATTTTATTCACAAGATATGTATGCATTTTCTTTGACCTTTGAAGTTCCATTGGTTATGTCTGTCTCGAAGAACTTTTGGCCAAGGAATAAAGAAAGATTGAAGGGTTTTTTTTTAGTGTGTAGAGCATTAGTTTAATGATTAAATGTGTTCTTGGGCATAAAACAAAAAATTCCTTTAGGTTTTACAAAACGTATTTTTTTTTAATTCTCTGGCGTGATCGACTTTAAGGGCCTTGTTTGTTATCTACATAATAATATGGCGTTATTGCAAGTTTTACTGCTGCATAAATATTATGTGAAGAGCAGGAATATTCTTTCTAGTTTGTTGGTCTTTTTAAACACTCTCGATTCCAATTCCCCCCCTCCACACACACACACACACACCACACACACACACACACACACACACACACACACACACACACACACACACACACACACACACACACACCCACACACCCTTAACGACCAAACTTTTAATCGTCAAAGTAATTAATAACGAATCGTGGAATCACTCGAACCGAATGAGAAAAAATATAATTTGTACATATACATACATATACGCGAAATGAACGGGGGGGTTAAAGGTCGAAGAAAATATCCAGCGTAAATATCCTAATAAATTTGTAATAAAAAGTAATTAACAAAGTTCGAACGATAAAGCATAATTCTTAAGTAATCAGAGAACGTCGACGGGTATTTTACGTGTAACCTCGATTTTTGTTATGAAAAGCAAAGTCTTTTTTTTCTTTCTTTCTTTCTTTTTTTTGAGAAGATTTTTCGTGCTGTTTGCATAGGAGTGCGATTAGTGGGAAAACCGAAGCCGAAGGTTTGTGATTTTATTGATCCTTACACATCGGGCCAAAAACATTTGCCTCGCTTCATTCCGAATTATTTCTTCTAACATAAGTTAACATTTATCGGTCTTTCTTTCTCTCTTTTTTTTCCTTCTTTCTATCTTTGATTTTCGCTTAATTGCGTCTGACTTCTACTTATTCGTTTCGAAAAGGAAATTTTCAATTGATTTTTAGACGCTCAATCAAAGGCCTGAGGGTATGAACTCGAACTAAAAAGCCCGAGGTTATCATCTTATGTATATCATGAGTTGGATAAATACTTTTGCTTTTCACTGTTAGCACGAGAGAAAGAGAGGGAATCATTTTTATTTAAACAAAAATCGTTGAAGCGAAATATAAATATTTTCTTTTGAACATTTATCATTTACCAAAGCACAGCATTGAATTTCCTTTGTTTAGGGATCATTCGGATTGTTCACGCGTCAACAGGAAGTCGTTTAAAATGAAAATTCAGTAATAGGAATTGGCTGGAATTCACAATCACAATAACACCGGGCGGAAGATGTTCAGAAAAGATAGCGTAATTGAGGAACTGTCATATTGAAGTGGGGATGTTGTTAGTTAGACGTGCTGTTTATGGAGGCAATGCTATTCCCCGGGCAATTTGTTTGCCCTCTAAATAACGAGAGTGTGCAAATGTCTTTAAGCACCCAATAATCGATTATAATCGAAAATATAAGAATAAATAATTCATTATCATAATATTATGGAGCTCTCTCTTTCTCTCTCTCTCTCTCTCTCCTTAGCAGTCGCGTGCTACAACTCAGAGTTCGAAGATTATTATGTATGTACCTATTTTTTTTTCATTTATTGAACTACCCGCTACCAAGAATTAAACTGAAAGGAAACGACAAAAAAAAAAAATAATTATTTAAACGTGAGCAGTCTTTATTGGAACACACCATATGGCCACAATGTCATTAAATGGAATGAAATTTGAAAGAAAGCAATATAAAGAGTTGCACGAATTCAATTCAAAATACAGTGTAACCTCAATATAGAGAACCTTGAATTATGCTTTATCGTTCGAACTTTGTTAATTACTTTTTATTACAAATTTATTAGGATATTTACGCTGGATATTTTCTTCGACCTTTACCCCCCCCCGTTCATTTCGCGTATATGTATGTATATTTACAAATTATGTTTTTTCTCATTCGTTTCAAGTGATTCCACGATTCGTTATTATTTACTTTGACGATTAAAAGTTTTGTTGTTAAGGGTGTGTGTGTGTGTGTGTGTGTGTGTGGGGGGGGGGGGGAGGGTAATTCGAATCGAGAGTGTTTAAAAAGACTAAAAAACTGGGAAGAATATTCCTGGTCATCACATCATATCGCACCCTGGCAACTAAAGCGACACAACTCAAAATCTTTGAATTTTGAGTTATGATGTGGATCTTGTTCCTAAGTTACCTGTCTACCTGCAGGAAAAATTCCATTCCGTTTTTCCTATTATAAAAGCCCGAAAAAAAGCCGTAATGCCTTTCTTCTTGCTTTGATTGACACTGCGATGCATTTTGTTTATCGCGTTTTCTGAAAAATGGCAAATTTTGAGTTGTGTCTCTTTAGTTGTCGGGGTGCGATATGTATGCAGCAGTAAAACTTGCAATAACGCCATATTATTATGAAACAAATATGGCGCTTAGTTTAACAATGTACCTAAAGGAATTTTTCATTCCGTCGAGCTATAATTCAAAAGAAACCCTTTTCATTGAAAAAAAAAAAGACAATTGTCCAAAACTGTCATTCTAAATGTTTAATCGTTCAACTTCCTATTTAACTATACTTGATAACTTATATCCTTTACATAACGTAATCCTCTAGTTAATCTAGTCTATACTGTATTAAAGAAATATTGAAGTCAAAAAGGCGAATTTTTATTAGGTATCACTAAGACGTGAGTTTTGAACCAGCCACAATTGTTGTCAGTGCGGATTTAAGCAGTTGTGTTTTTTTATACCCGTCACACATTGAGTCGAGAGAATATTGCGTTTGTGCAGTTGTGTGTAACACCCAGGACCAATCAAGATAGACCATACAAAATATATATAGGAATGCTCTGTGTCACCAGGAGATTCGATTTAGCCATGTCCGTCCGTCCGTATGTCTGTCTATCTGTCTGTTCTTTACAGTTTTCTTATCGAAGGAGGTGAGCTATCTTGACAAAATTTGAAATGAGTACTCACGAGGACATGAGTAAGAACAAGTTCAAAAATGGACGATTTTTAGGGGTACCTCCAGTATTGGGGTCTGTCACAAAAATCAGAAAACTTGCCCAAAATCTGACTTTTTCGAAATATTTGAATGAAATTTAGAATTGGTGCTTGTTTAAAGCCTCCGATTAGAATTCAAAAACTTCAGAAAAGTGAGCGTGAGCGGCAAAGGGGCGGTTTTCATAAAGAAATTCAACAAAATTCGGTTGGCCTGACTATAACACCCTTACTTGTTTTTGTTTTAATATGGTAAATAAGCACATTTTCCGCAAATTGTTGTGCTCAATTGTGGCAATCGCGATGCCCGTTTGAACTTGATGCTCACCTCTGCGCTCATCTTGGTTTCCATATGAAAAGGAGGCAATTATCGTTAATTTACATTCGCCTAATCTCTCATGTCGCCGCTTGTTAGAGCCAATTTACATGAAAAAAAAAAAAAAAAAAAATGCAAACAAATAAATAGCATCAAAATATAAGAGAGAAAATAGAGAACTGAAATCGAAAGAATTTGCTTGAGTTTATTTATTTATTTTTTTTTTTTCTTTTTGTCTGCTGCAACAATAATTGTAGTCGTGGGAGAGACAGCGGGAGATCGCCGCTAATATAACGGCATGGAGCGACTTCCTCCTCGCTCTTCGTCTTCTGTTCCAGTTCGTGTTCTCTGTTTGACTAGCTCACAACATGAACTTATTTTTATTTCCTCATTGGCATGCTCCCTGATTTAATAGACAATTTATGGCGCTCACTGAGCGCTCACTTTATCTTGGTCTTAATGAGTGTCTCTATGATAAGTAATTACTAGTGTTTATTCGGCATTAAGTTGTCTGTCCATAAGTTTAAAGTATTATTTCTATCTCTATTTCCATATCTATTTTTATTTATTTTTTTTCGTGTTACGGTTTCTGTTTTTGGTTTGTTTTGGTTTGTTTTGTTTTGTTTTTTATTTTTATTTTTATTTTTATTTTTATTTTTATTTATTTTGTTTCTCTAATTTTTGTGTTTGCTTTAATTGTTGGTTTTATTCATTTATTTTTTATTTGCACTAGATATCAGGTGCCTTTTATCGTTGTTTATGGGAATGAAAAGACAACACTTTGCACGATTGACATTACGAGAGAAATAAATATTTAATCTCAGGATAAATTTCATTGAATCTTTGCTTACATATATTTTGTGGTTTCTAAAAATAATGTGCTCCATAAAAAAATTTTTTTCCTTCCTAATTGCCCCAATGAACCTCCTACATACATGCATACACACATGCATACAAACATACGATATACATATAGCCCACAGTATAAATATAGATTTTGGCCTTCCTATAAGAAAGTAAAATGAATGAATGTCCATTCAGTGGACTGTAACCTCAGGCACGATATCATCATAAAAATCTTTTCAATATTTTATGTTGAAACGACATGCCGCCTGAAAGGGAATTCATTAAATTTGAAAGAAACAAGACGCCAGATTGGGGTCGTAAAAACATTGGAAAAAGGCATTTCATTTCAATTTATAGACAGAACCAGCAGGAATGTCAACTGGGCGTCAATTTATGTGGAAAAAATACATTGAAAAGGATGGTCTCTCTTCAAATTTCCGTCGTAATGTTGTATGAAGGACATTTCAAAGAAATCAAATATGTACTTTCGAATCGATTTTGAAAGGAAAATTCATTCGCAAAATAATGACCTTCCAAACTGTGCGAACGTACATCTGATAGCAGTTAAAATTTATCGTCCGAAGGATATTCAAGCCATTAATTAATGAATTTTAAAAACCAAATTCAAATAGTTCTAATACCATATGCAGTTGATGAATCGAGAACGAGTGAAAATTAATGGCCTTTCCTTTTTGCTTTTTTTTTCTTTCTATTTTCTATTAAAGGTTGTGGTTTAAACTCGTCGTGTTATGCTTTAAGGTGATTTGAATTGAAGGAATTTAAGAAGTAAAATGACATCAAACATTATAACCGCTCGGACGGAGTGCAGCGACAGATCCAAGGAAAAACTTAAACCAGATGACGTATCAGGAAGTGAGAACGGAACAACAAGTTAGTATATCTGAACATGCGTATCCGTTGAGGCACATCAGCTTAAGCTTTTGACACCACAACGAAGATGAATAGATTTTCAAATATCACACCCAGAAGCCTTCTCCTAATTTAATTAAAGCCATTTATCTCTAGTAGAAATAAAATAAATAAAATAAAATAATAAATCTTAACTCCATATGTGTACGCCCGTATCGAAAGAGCCCACCTTGTCGATATGGAGTTAAGGATAGCGGGCAATACTACACTAAATTACGGTCACAATTTCTGAGAAAATTGACTTTAAAGTGTTGCCACTACTTGAAAAGCCAAAAATCTCCTTTTTCACTTTTTCGAAATTTTTTCGTAAAATTGGCTGTATCTCCTAAACTGTGATCGACAACCTGGGCCCTTTTGATACGGGCGTACACATATATACAGGGTGTCCCGGGTTAAAGTACTTTTTCTTTATACAATTGTTAGACGGGCAAACAAATTATGACATACAAATTATGTAAAACAGTTTTAGGGGAAATTTACCGGAGATTAAAAAAAAAAATTAGAAAACCATCCTTTAATTAGATAGACCTTCTTCATACCGAAATGGCTTCCAAAGCCAGAAAATGTAAAGAAAAATTCAAAATGTTACCCTTGATGGCACGAAACTGCAAATAAGCAATAGAAAACTACAGTCGCTTAATAAGGTGACAATTGGCTGTTAAATTGTAGGTATAGAATTTTTCTCAAATCCAACATTGTACCCTTAAAGCTGATATACGAAATTAAAAGTCAATTATGCAAATCACAAAAGCAGCGCCAGGTGAAAAATAGCCAATTTTGTCGCCAAAACACCAACTGTGGCAGCCGTGACTGACAGTAAACTTGTCATATGTTGCCAATAATTAACAAAAAGTCGAGCTGGAGAAACAATCGATAGCACTATCGATGGTGTTAAACTATCGAAAACATCAATGGGTTTTTGAAGACTATCGATAGTTTTGATTCATTCAGATTTACTTTAGCTTTGGAAAGGTTGGCGGTGACAGATGGCTTTCTTTTAATGGACGGATGCCTTTAAAAAGTTCGCTTTCGATTATCGAAATTATCAATTATTTAAATGAGCGATTATTAAAATTTATCGATTATTAAAAAATTGATTAATAAATTTGTCGATTACTTAAATTATCGAAATTGTCAATTGTTTGAATAACGATTGATGAAATAACCTATTATTGAAATTGTCGATTATTTCAATTATCGGTTATTGAAGTTATCAATTATTCAAATTATCGCTAACTGAAGTTGTCGGTTGTTCAAATAATTGATTATTAAAATTTTCGTTATTAAAAGAATCGATCATTACATATAACGATAATTCAAATAATCGATTATTCAAATTATCGATTATTCAAATTATCGATTATTAAATTATCGATTATTGAAATTCGAAATTTTGGATTATTTGAATTACACAATATTAAAAAAATCGATTATTGAATTGTCCATTGTAATCGATTATTAAAATAGTCATTGAAATTATCGATTATTGAAGCTATCGACTATCGAACTTGCCAGATCTAAAAAACCCATTAATTAGACAAATTTACTAACCTTGCTCCCACACCATGTAGGAGTGTAGGTCTAACTCTTCTTCTTTCTAATCCCTGCAATGTGTTAGAGCTACGCTGCTTCAACATAGGCATATAGCATGAGGAAAAGAGAAGCATGCTATGGCAGCGAAATCTTTAGCTCTGCTATGGTGAAACGCATTGCCACTTTTATTTTTATTTTTGGGAGATTTTCGAGTACATTACATATAAAATATCTACCAAAATCATAAAATGATATGAAAAGCTTGAAAAAATATAAAACTAATCAAGGAAACTCAATATCAAGGAGAAATGTAAACTGTCTTTTTAGTCCTACCCTGTCCGCATAACTTTTGGATCACACTGTTTCAGCAAAAATACTAAATTCTATGTACAATCAAATGCGTTGTCGTATACAAAAATGTATGTAAATTTATTACAAAATGAAAACATTCGTGCACATTAAGCAAAAACATATCGTAATACATTTAGTATAGTTTCAATTATGAACTTTTCAAGCAATATAAAAAACCGAGCTGACGCCGTGTTTCTTTGATAATTTTCTTGCAAGTGGCATCATAGTGCCACTTTGTGTCTACCCATGATACAAAGAGAGCAAGATAGCGCCATTTCAGGTACCGCTATTTTGTAGCATTCGCATTGTTGTTGTTTCCCATGCTAAAGTTTAGTTGTGACGTTGAGCTTAACATGCAAAACAACAACAACCAAGCTCTCATTTTGTATTTGTGACATCATCGGGCTGAAGTGGCGCTATCTTATATTCTTGTATCATGGTGTCTACCCGTATTGTTGTTCGTAGCTTTCTGGTGAATTTCTCGAATTTGTTGAATTTTCTATTCCTGCCTAAGGTTTTTGTTAATAGCTTTTTGTTGAATTTCCTATACCTGCCTAATAGTGTATTTCCCCATCGCGGCAGAGCCTTTTCGACGTCGACAGTTAGACCTACACTCCTACATGCCCTAAATAAGACCAACTAACACACCTTGCCGCCATTTAAAATCTTCAAAAATTCTGCGAGTCTTATGTGTCCCATTTTATAGACACAATGAGAATTATGGGAGTCATGTTAAACTGCTTGTGCTATGCACTGATGCCAGATCGAGGGGTTTGTCTCGTTTTGAGGGATTTTTTCGATTTAACCTTTAACCAAAAATCGCCTCAAATGTTTACAAGGTAATTTTACTGATCACTTTTCGATAGAAAACATAAATAAATGGATTTTTTTTTTCAATATCCAAGGGAAAAGATTCACCAAAATACTGGCTAGCATCAGTGCTGGTTACAAAGTATGGAGAATTGAGAAAAGCTTTAAAATTCGGCCTTTTGTATATTACCACGTGATATGAATTGAAGAAGGAAACTTTTGCACAATATTTTATTAAATTTGAAGTTTTTATTATAGGACCACCATTAATTTTTAAATTTAAAACTTTAAAATGGTGGATATTTAAATGTGAAACAGCTCAAACGTGCTTCATTGAAATCACTAGCAATTTGCCAACCAAATTAGTTTAAATTTTGAAATATTTCTTGCGATAGCACTATCGATACTATCGATGGTTTAGACTATCGACTATTAGGCCATTTACACGTTAAGACATTTCGATAATGAAACACACTTTTTGTTGGCTAGGGACGCGCGGGGATGTGGTATGGTAGCGTTTTTCTCTCTTCCCCCTGCCTCCCTAGCCACCGAAAATTTGTTTCATTATCGAAATGTCTTAACGTGTAAATAGCGTATATTCAGACTATCAATGGTCGCCACAATCGATAGTCCACATCCACATCTAGCAAAAATAACATAACCTCGGGTAGTTTTTTCTTCGAACTGCCAGACAAAAATCGGCTAATTTAAACTTTACGTTGTGCATTTATTTAACCAAATTCAAGTCATAATGCAAAATTAAGTCGTTGATTTGCATTGTTGGTGTAATCTGTTTAAGGTGTACAATTTTTTTCTGAAACGGGCCAACCAATTACATACATACAGTGACTACCACTCAAAATGGCCCACCTGTTAAATCTTCATTTAAATGCCTATATCTTGAAAAATATAACTGTTACAACAAAATGGCCCACTTAGCTTTAAAGCGGGATAACTAAAAAATTTACAATTACATAGATATGTACATATATAAAGATGTTTTACGTAAAGTTTGATAAAAATCGATTCATTGCTTTTGGAGATAAATGAATCATCGCCTCGAATAACGTTGTAAGTGACAAAATTTTTTATGCTTTTTTTTTTTTTTGACTTTCACTTTCAATAATACTCCAGCCCTTTAAGCTATCAAAAATGTTTTTTTATTTGGTCAACCCTTGGACGTTTCTCAACAATTCAGAACATTAAAGAAGAGAAATGAATTTGTTCGTACTGTCTGGCATGAGAAATTTCCAAAAATGTGAAATTTGTCGCTTACAACGTTATTCGAGGCGATGATTCAAATATGTAAATTTTAAAGGCTTTTCTCATATAAAGTTCTCTTTTTGAGATATTAAATTTTGAAAAAAGGCTTACCAATAAGAATTTTTCAACGATATTCCAAGGAAATTATGCAATATAAATGTAAAGAGCGATTTCTACAGTATTTTAAGGTAACACCTATCGAAAAATCAAATCAGGGGGTCGCATGGCCTCCTGAAACTTGAGGTCGTTTTCGGTGTGTAATAAAGTTGCAATCAATCGATGGCGCTGAAGTCTCAATGGATTTCAGGGGGAGTTTCTTATTTCCAATTGAGCATGTTTTGTTATCGCCAACGTCAGCCAACATTGCCACACTAATTGAGCAACTCCCTGCGGTGGAATTGAACTTTAATTACAAAAATCCAAAATTGATTGAAAACCCATTTATCCAAAACAAGTCTATCCGACAATCACACAAACACACACACACACACATGCTTGCTTGCATGCGAGGAATCATGTGCACTGGTATGCGCCACTCTGCACAGTTAATTCCATTATCCTTTCGAATAGATAGCAGCAGGTTTACAATTCAATTATCCAACACGTCTGCACTTACAGGCGTTAATAATAAGCTACCAGCAATGTTGGCACCCAGGCGCAATCACAGCCACAACGGCATTCACAGACACAACCACTGCGATTCCACATCGTGCTTAACTTATTGACATTGACGCAAAAGCCCACGGGCACACAATCGCAATACACATACTCACAAACAGTCACCCACGTCCGTGTATAAGATTCAATAAACACATATAAAAATTCCAACAACAAAAACAACAACAACAACAACAACACACAACAACAAAACAGGATAAGTATGAAAAAAAGGAGGAAACCAAATATGTTTATAGGCGAGGTGATGGTGTAATGGATCACATGGCATTGCTGTCACGTCTTCGCAGAAAATTATGATGCTAGCAAAGTGAATATTTCCTCGGATTGGACTGGGATCAATTGAAAAATTAAGAATGAAAGCAAAAAAAAAAAAAAAATTTTAAAATAATCTAAAAAACTCCATAAGAACTTAAAATACCCTTGCGGCGGGAGAAGGGCATTTTCAATTGATTGCACCATTAGCTTCGCTACGCTACTTGTTCGGCTGGAAGCTATATCGAGGATTTTCTGGGCTTGACAAATTTCATGAAATCAATTTTAAGGGGGATAAATAATAATAAAAATAGAATTTCTTTGATTTTCTTTTCTAGTTCTAGTTCTAGTTCTATTTCTTTTTTTTTTTTTTTTTTATTCTTACAATTTTAATTTTAATCTTTTTTCCAGCTGAAAATCTGCATTTAGAGGATCTTTATATAAGATATCGACAACGCCTCCGTAAATCGTTATTTCGTTCAGGGTTGCTTATTTGCTTTGTAACATGCACTCTGTCCATAATCTTAAACATCGCATTTCAACAGGTAAGGGGAAATGGCTGCATGAACTCCCTCTATTAACTAGATATATCCTTCACCATCTCTCTCGCTCATTATACTTTTTTTTTTTTTGAAGAAACTCCGATACATTATCCTATTAACAGTGGCGGCATTATTATCAGCTGGAATTTTAACTGCTTTGCAATTTCCGGCGATTTTAAGTTCTCCGACAGCTGGTTTGGCTATAGCCATAACAACAACATTTTCATTGGGACTTATAGCTGGCATAACTGGAGAAGAATTAGCTCCATTGCCATTATTTGCTGTTTTCTTGGTGCGATTACTATTGAGTCTTCACAGGAATGAGATTAAAATTTTTCTAATTTAACCAAATTTCTTAGGGCATTCATACAATGTTGCCGATATCTTGGCCAGTGTCAGTGCTGCTGGCTGTATTCACGACAGCAATTCATATAATATATCGTGTGGGAACGAGCGTCAACTATGTGCCTGACATTCGCATTGTAAGTTGATAACTAATGATGTTTCAGTTTTTCATTTTAAAGTGTTCTCTCTCCTTTGCTCTCTCTGTCTCTCTGTCTTTTTATCTTTTTCTCTCTTTCTCGTTTTCCTTCTATCTTTATTCCTTTCTCTATATATCCCTCCCGTTTTCTTTTTCTTTTTCGATTTCTTTTTCTTTTTGTTTTTTTATATTTTTCTGTCCATTTCTTTCTTTCTCTTTTTCTTCACTCTCTTTCTTTCTCTGTTTTTCCCTCATCCTGCACTTTTCCTTTTTATTTTGCATTCGTTTTCTTTACCTTTATCTTTCTCTCTCTTTCTCCTTTTTTTATCTCTCTTTATCTCTCTTTATCTCTCTTTATCTCTCTTTATCTCTCTTTATATCTCTTTATGTCTCTTTATGTCTCTTTATGTCTCTTTATGTCTCTTTATCTCTCTTTATCTCTTTATCTCTCGTTATCTCTGTTTATATCTCTTTATCTCTCTTCATCTCTCTTTATCTCTCTTCATCTCTCTTATCTCTCTTAATCTCTCTTATCTCTCTTATCTCTCTTAATCTCTCTTATCTCTCTTAATCTCTCTTCATCTCTGTTTATATCTCTTTATCTCTCTTCATCTCTCTTTATCTCTCTTCATCTCTCTTATCTCTCTTCATCTCTCTTTATATCTCTTTATCTCTCTTCATCTCTCTTTATCTCTCTTCATCTCTCTTATCTCTCTACATCTCTCCTTATCTCTCTTCATCTCTCTCTCTCTCTCTTTCCTTGTATTTTTATACGTCCTCTTAAAAGTTGTCCGTCGAAATTGTAATGCTGGCTAGTGCATCACTTTCGGGATTATATTATCGAATAATGTCGGATGCGGCGCACACTCGAACTGTCGATGGCACGCGCACTGGCATTGAGCAGCGCGTCAAACTAGAATGTGAACGTGAGCAACAAGAGCAACTTTTGCTAAGCGTTATACCAGCGTATATTGCTGCCGAGGTAAATATTTGTTATAGTTCTTGCTTTATATTATCAGACCTATTGTGATTAATTGATTGATTAATTGATTGATTGATCGATTGAATGATAGGTCAAAAGAAGTATTATGCTTAAAATGGCCGATGCCTGCCAGCGAGCTGGTGGTCAATCGACAACCTCCGCAACTCGATTCCATGAATTGCACGTCCAGCGTCATAATAATGTCTCGATACTCTATGCGGATATTGTTAATTTTACGCCATTATCGGAACAATTATCGGCAAGTGATCTAGTGAAGACACTCAACGATTTGTTCGGGCGCTTTGATCAAATCGCACAGGTAAGTGGAAAAAGGTAAAATCGAACGAAAATGATAAAAAAAATTTTATGTATCATATATATTATCTATAATATAATATATTAGGTGTAGTAAAAAGAAATCCATTATTTTTCCAATAGATGGCGTTATTTATCTGCATCTCGCGTTGTATAAGTCCGATCGTGTTCCGCTAGGGGGCATTAGAAAGATGACAGTTCCTACTAAAAAAGCTTTTTTGACACTTTTTTGATTGATTGATTCAGTTTTGTTTGAGAGCTTGTCAAAGATGGACATCAGCAAAGAGAAAATTCGCTACATTTTACAGTTTTTCTTCGATAAGGGAGAAAACGCAAGCCAGGCGGCTGAAAATGTGAATAGCGTTTATGGACCTGATACTGTAACAGCCAAACATGCGCAATTTTGGTTTCGTCGATTCCGTTCCGGTAACTTCGATGTCAAGGATGCACCACGCACTGGAAGGCCAATTGTCGAAAATGTCGATAAAATCATGGAAATTATCGAGTCCGACCGTCATGTTAGCACTGTTTCGATTGCAAAAGAGCTACAGATTGCACAAAAAACCGTTTGGAACCATTTGAATAATGCTGGATACACAAAGAAGCTCGATGTATGGGTGCCACACGAGTTAACGCAAAAAAACCTCATAGACCGAATTTCCATCTGCGAATCGCTGCTGAACCGCAACAAAATCGACCCATTTCTGAAGCGGTTGGTGACTGGTGATGAAAAGTGGGTCACTTACGACAACGTCAAGCGAAAACGGTCGTGGTCGAAACACGGTGAACCGGCGGAAACGGTGGCCAAGCCAGGATTGACGGCCTGGAAGGTTTTGCTGTGTGTTTGGTGGGATTGGCAGGGAATTATCTACTATGAGCTGCTCCCATACGGCAAAACTCTTAACTCGGAACTCTACTGTCAACAATTGGACCATCTGAAGGAAGCAATCGCCCATAAGCGGCCAGCTTTGGCCAATAGGAGAGGAATTGTGTTCCATCAGGACAACGCCAGGCCACACACATCGATAGTGACTCGCCAGAAGCTCCGGGAGTTTGGTTGGGAGGTTCTTCTGCATCCACCTTATAGTCCGGACCTGGCACCAAGTGATTACCATCTGTTCCTGTCCATGGCGAACAATTTTGCTGGTGAAACATTCGCTTCAAGAGAGGCTTCTGAAATTCGACTGTCTCAATTTTTTGCTAATAGGAACGAGGGCTTCTATGAGAGAGGCATAATGAAATTACCTTTAAAATGGCAACAAGTTATCGAACAAAACGGCGCATATTTGACCTAAATCGGGTCATTCTAACTATCTTAAATAAAGCCCTCAATTTAATGCAAAAATAATGGATTTCTTTTTACTACACCTAATATAATAATAATATATGATATCTACCATATTATAGATAATATATATGATATTATATATATTATCTATTATATTTTAGAAAATATATATGTTATTATATATGATATCTATCATATTAAAGATAATATATATGATATAATAAATTATATCTATAATATTATAGATAACAGATATGATATTATATATGATTTCTATCATATTACAGATAACATATATCTTATTATGATGATATCTATCGTATTATATATAACATATATGGTACCATATGTGACAACTGTCATATTATTATTCATCTAAGCAATCATATATTATGACATATATAATAACTATTATCATTGTGTTTATTGGGTTACAGCTAAAAAATTTCATTTTCTTTGAGGTGTACTTCGATTCGTTTTGAATTCGCCATTCTGCGCGTTTTCTTTTCATTTGAAAGCAATGGTTGTGTGACTACAAGGACTCACGCTCTCATTAACTTCCCAGTTTGATTCTTTGTGCATCCTTAGTTACAAGCATATACATATATGGTTACAAGCCTCGTTGGCCCCTTGTTTATGGGGTCAATGATTAGCTGGTTTTCATGATCCTTATGGATATTAAAAAAAATTATATTTTATTTTTGATTTTGATTTGTCCCCGTCAGAGGGTTAAAGGAAGCTTTTAACGCTGTCGAATAAAATGTCAATAATGGTGAAGTTCCATTGCTTTTTCCAAAGTGTACCTACTATTATATTAACTTTAGACAAAAACTTATATAATTACTCAAAAATTTTCAAAACAGCACCTTATATCCTGTTAAGTTTCTTATTATGAGTAAATCAAAATAATCTTTTCATCCCATTAAACATTCAAACATTAAAAAATAGTATGAATATTATTTGTCCCGTACGTGAAATGCTCCTAGTTATCATTAAATTAGGATTTGTTTTTCCTCATAAACGTTAAGAAATGCCTGTTTTAAAAACCAAATTTTTCTACTCACTCTTTCATTAAGGAAAATCAATGCCTTCGCATCAAAATACTGGGCGACTGTTATTATTGTGTTTCCGGTTTGCCAATATCAAGACCGCAGCATGCCTCGAATTGTGTGAATATGGGACTGCAAATGATCGATACAATACGGTATGTAATTATTACAAAACTAAAGTCGAATAAACCAGAAATAAAAATATATAAAATTTTATTGTATAAATCAGAGACATAACAGTTATAAGAAATAAGGAAAAAAATTGGACTATAACTATTAAAGTTTGTATTAAAAAAAATTCATTTTAAGATAACAGTTTCAAAGAATGAAAATATATTTCATTTTTCTGTAACAGTTATTGAAGAAAATTTTTTTTTTCCGTTGCTCATAATTTTTATCGTTCGATAAATATTTTTTACGTTGCCTCATAACAATTATGAATGAGAAAAATTTTTTCCCGTTGCTTATAACATTTATTTTTCAATAAATTGTTTTTACGTTGCCTAATAATGACCGCGATCAGCAGCGCTATTAATGATATCAGTAGAATGGTATCACCAGTATACCACTATACATATATTTTCTCTCTTAACGAAATAAATTAAAAACTATTAATTGAAAATACAAGCTTATAAGAAACGGAAAAGTTTTTTTCTCATTCACAATCGTTTTGAAGCAACGTAAAAAATATTTATTGAACGCTTAAAATTATGAGCAACGGAAAAAATTTTTTCTCATTCATAATTGTTACAAGGCAGCGTAAAAAATATTTATCAAAAAATAAAAGTTTTGAGCAACGAAAAACAAAAAAATCCCAATCATAAGTATTATCGACTAACGTCAAAAATTTTCGTCGTTTTAAAAGCAATTTTTTCGATTTAAAAAAAAATTTAATAGTTATTTAGGATCTCTGGTATAAATAAATTACACAATGCTACAAAAAAAATTTTTTCCCGTTGGTTATTTTATGATAGCTTAGGGCTCCCTCATTCCAAAAAGGTCAATGGTTTGATGGATTTAAGTAGCGTTTCCGAGATATGGCCCAAAATGTGAAAAAAGTCAATTTTCTCTACTTTGCCCCATATTTCGGGCCATAACTCATTTACCGTATAAAATAGCCAACCATATAGACCGAATACGGAAAGGTGGAGCTCGTACGCATATTTTAAACGAAACCCTACGACTCTAATTGTGGCTTCTATGAGGTCAAAAGGGCCATTTTTCGCTCATATTTTTCGCTTCTTTCACTCACTTATCAGCAATATCTTAGGCTGAAAACACACCAGATTAGTCAAAACGAAACGAAACAAGCTAGTCAAGAAAACGTGTTTCATTCTAAAACACACCAATCGAAACGCAAAGTCAAAAACAAAACGTTTCGTTTTCTTGTTTCGCTTCGTGTATTTTAAGACGAAACGAAATTTATTTTGCGGCTTGCTTTTTAGTATTTTCCAAGATGTGGTCTGATTCGGATGACGATGTTGTACCGATATTATTTTTAATATTACAAAAAATAAACGTGTTACAAATTAAGCAGAATTTAGGCAGAAATATTGAGGAAAATCGGGTGAGCAAAAAGGATGCAGTTCGCATTACACTAGGCCAATTCACAGTTCATGCTAATTCAAGTTTTAATGTGCTAATTTGCTTTTTTTATATGGAGTTTGACAGCTTTAGCACATTAAACCTTAAATTAACATGAACTGTGAATTGCCCTACTGAATAAGATTTAGCTCTTATATGCCATTCAGACGAGCACCGAAATCCCGGGATTTCGGCACTTGGATTTCGTGAAATCCATATCGAAATCCAAGCGTTCACACGACAATATCGTGGACAATATCGACTTGAGAGGATTTGATTTGACAGCCATTTATCTGTTTGCAGTGCTGCCAATTGTAGGGAAATTTCCTTTAAAAATTTTAGGGAATTTTTTAAACAAAATATCCCTTGTAGGGACAAAAGTACAGATATCTTATTAATCGGCAAATGCACAGAATTTGTGATGTATTCCAAAATATTTAATAAATTTTGTATAAATTTGGTTGTCATAAAATTAAAAAGACAAAATAAAAACTATGCCAACCTGTCTTTATGTGAAAAAGTTCGGTCGAAGCTATCGCCAAGCGTCGATAGTCTACAAATTTGAAAATTGAAATAGTATTTGTATTGGTTTTTTTGAATAAATTGAAAACTGTTTTATTTACCGCTACAAGATAAGGCATATTCATAATTTTAATGAAATCATTTTTACTTGAACCACAACAAAAAAACTTAAATTTTGAAAGAAACTTATTTTTGAAAAAAAAAAAAAAAAAAAAAAAAAATTCAAATGAATTTAGTACGATTCGGAGTTCCAGACTACCCTGAAAGATTCTCAAAAATATTAGCCTACCATATTCATGGCTACTCATACATTTTTGTAGGCAAGAGGCAAATTATTTTAAAAAAAATATAACGATATTTGTGGTAGGGAAAAACGTAAAGAATTGTGGGGATTTTTTTTTTTAGTTTGTAGGGAGTTTTTTGTTTGCGTGTGGCAGCATTGCCTGTTTGATTACTTTGGTTTTTTCAAAATTTGACAGTAGTGTTGCAGCATTTCTTCGATACATATCGAAAAACGCAGAGTTGCATTCAGTTTGTTCCGGATTTCTCGTGGGATTTCGTTGAAATCCAATTTCTGAGCGGATTTCGTTTGACATTCATTTGTATGGGAAATCCCCTGGATTTCGACTGGATATCGGCTGAAATCCTCAAAAGTGCAGAAATCCCGGGATTTCGATGCCGTCTGAATGCCATATTATTGGTATATTTTCCAGGAATCTAGTTCTCGAGCAAATTGTATACAATTCTGCACAAAATAAAAGGCAGTAAAGTCGTGCTCAGTTCAAATGTTAGAGTGTCAATCTGAAATTCTGAAGTGCCACATTCCACTTTAGGTACTTTATTCATAGACGGTTTATTATCAAAAATGATTATTTACTATGTAATTTAAAGGATTTAATTATTTTGTAAAAGATAAATTTAAAAACAAGCAAAAAAAAATATGTAAATTTGTGTCTTCAACGGTAAAAATTTGTTTTTCTGCGGTTGGTTAATCGATAATCGGACATTTAGAAAATGGGCCTCAATATCATAAAAAATGTTTAAATATATAATTGTGAGACTGGCAAGCCTCCATTTCGCAAATTTAGTTTTTGAAAAACAACGGGCCAGCTATCGACAACCAAGCATGACTTTCGGTTTTGCTTTGTTTTCTTCGTTTCGTTTGATGCGGTGTGTTTTGAACCATAAGAATGCAATGCAAATAATGACGTTTTTGCTTCATTCGGTGTGGGTTGAACGTATGCAAAGCCGTGTATTTTCGGCAACCACTCGTAAACTGCAGCAAACGAAAACAAGGCGTTTTGTTTTGACTAATTTGGTGTGTGTTGCCCCATAAGGTACAATGTACTGTTGTTTTGCAAAACCGAAACAAACATTTTGACTAATCCGGTGTGTTTTCAACCTTAGCAACCAGTGCAAATTATCCCAATATAAGGCATACCAGTTTTTACGAGAATCGTAAGGAACATTTAAAGCTGCAGAACTCAATAATCGGATGACAAATGTGAAAGTTATAACCGAAAAACTGCACTTTCATTTTTTTAAAACGTGGGTATTTGGTACTCGCACAGTAGAGCATACATTACGTATGCTAACATAAAATAACCAATAGACAAAAAGGGCAGAAACGCTGTAGCATTGTGTTAATAAACGGAGAAAAACAATTGTTTGGTACATTTCGGAATCTAATTATTCCTTAACTATATTCCCTCAAACTCCCAGGTCCGCCCCCCCCCCCCCCCCCTCCTCTCGCTAAACATATGGTAACTATATTATTTATGAGTCAAATAAAATTTTATTTATTTGCTTTTATCATGCGCTAGAAGCATTTATTGTTCTTATCTTCTTTTCGTAATTGTCGCATTAAAGAAGAAAGCATTTAAAGAGCTTAGTGAAAATTATGTTTTACGATTGTTAATACAATATGGCAGGAGGAAAATAATGAACTGAATGGACTAAGAACTTCAAAGGTCTGCGAAGAATAGAAGTAGACTTATATATACCATATATATATATATATGATGAGAACGTGTTGAAAGAAGCTGGTCTAGGTACAGATGCCAATTGTAGAGATTTAAACCTTTAAACCAATTCTCTCGATTCTTAATCATTCTAATGACATGCTCATTCTAATATTTGATTTTTTTTTAACCCTAATCCTTACAGCATGTGGCTCAGAGCCACATTTTTTACTTTGAACTGCTGCAGAGTTTTTGAATCATCATAGATGGTGATGAAATTTCATGAATACCTCCACTGATTACACTACTCAACACTATGTTTGCCTTTGACTTGAAACCAATTTTTTGTGGTAGTATTTGTTTCGCTGAATCTATATATATGCTTAAAATTTGAAAGTTAGCTCGCGTTTTTTAAATATCCGCTAGGAAAGATTTTACGAACTTTTGCCAATATTTTTTAGTCGTAGCGCCATTATCGTTCGACCGTTTGAAAAAATCTTTAATATGAAGGAAGAGTAAAAATACAACATATCCCTCATAGATATGGATGAAATTTGTTCAACAGTTTAGGTGCTATACGTCGATAAAGGCAAAAATTAAATGAAATTTTTAACAATTTTGTACAAAAACTTGATTTCAAACCCATATAATTTCCGAAAAAGATCCGCAATTCAAGTCTCTTATGCACAAGAGGGGATTTCTAAGAACCATTCAAGACCAAGAAAAAACAAGTAAGAAAGCTAAAGTCGGTCAAGCCCGACTTTGAAATACCCAGCGTCCCGACATTATGAGCGCACTATGTTTTGCTTCTTTATTTGTGGGCGTGGCAGTGGGCGGGCCACATAAATTATTTTCCTACACCTTTCATTCGCCTTGGTCAACCTATGTTGCGAATTTGAAGCTTCTACCCCTTTTACTTCACAAGTTACGATAAGCCTTTATTTGTGGGCGTGGCTCGAGGAGGGAGGCGTCCATTTTTTCCAGGATATGTCCCTTTCTGTAGTTTACCAGTACACCAAATATCAATGGAATGTGTTGAGTGGTTCGCAAGTTACAACCATTTTAATGAAAACACAATAAATGCATTTGTGGGCGTGGCAGTGGGCGGATGTCTCCCATTTTTACTTAGAATCATACTCGGACCCCGATATACATGTGTATCAAATTTCGACTTCATTGGTTCAGCCGTTTCGGAGGAGCTCCGACCACGGACGGACGGACAGACGGACAGACGGACGGACGGACATACGGACATGTCTAAATCGATTCAGTTTTTGATCCTGATCATTTCTATATATATTTGTCCTATATCTCCGGAGCTTAATTCTCCCTGTTACAAGATTCGCACAAAACTAATATACCCCGCTTACGCTGGGTATAAAAAATCAGATTAGTGGTTAATATTTTAAATGGGTTTTTAGAAAAAATGAGACGACTCACAGTGGGATTTCAGCGGCAAAAATAGGATTTTTTGACCATCCTAGTTTTATGATTTGTCGATTTAATCCCGTGATGTGCAGGCCCTATGATCTCTCATAAGCTAGGGATTTTTTGGCATTTGTGTTAGTGTCACACGGATAGTGTACGATACAAATTCACGTTGCCCCTAGCAACACCCCATGATTGATATTTTAGGTACTTTCTTTCCTTTTTTCAAGTACACATTTTCCATTCAATTATCGTTGTTATCAACAGATTTTCATGACGGAGACTATTGACTTTTCTTAACTTTTTGGGTTCGTTTTAATGAAGAACGTAATGTTTTTGAAGTTAAAACAAATAATTTCTATATATCTATTATCGAAACCAATTTTTTATTATAAAACTTTTATAAAAAAAAAAGTACGGCCAAAATGTATGAAAAATGTATATTATTTAGTCTATTTCGGAGTTTTTGAAAAAATTAAAATTTCAACCTTGCAACAGACGATTTATTTTGAAAGCGAATAAAACGAAATGCTTCATACATAGTAAAAAATGCTTAATTTTGTATGTGTTAGTTATGCACATCACTGATTTAATCTAACAGAGAAAACCTTAGATAAGAATAATTCAAAACTGTTTTTTCAAAAAAAATAATTTTTTTATATAAAAAATTAAACTAAAGATAGAAAATGATTTTTCTTCGAAAAATTGAAAAAAAAATTTCGAATTGGTTCCCATTTTTTTTTCGGATTAAATCTAGCACTGGTGCTTTAAAGGTGATTTTTTATTAAAATTAAGAGTTTGATTTTTAAAAATAATTACAAATTTTTGGCATTTTATTGAATATCGTAGAGGAGGTGGGCTATCAAAAATTCTACCTCGAAAATGACGCATTTCCTTCTTTCAATGGTCAAAAAGTTTATATGCTTTATCGTGCTTTGTCTTCTAGTTGATAAAAAATGAAAGTCTGGAGTCTTTTCTAACGATCTATGAAAAAAAAATTTCCGCCTACTAACGTTTGTCTCGATAAAGTCCATTTTTATGTTAAAAATCACCGCGCAAATGTCTGGATATTAAAAAAGAAATCATTGCATATGCTTAGGATGAGTAATATTCATTAGCGCTTTATTATAATTTCTGATGGCAATGTTTATAAGAAATTAAAAAGTAACTAAGGTTCAATTATAAAAACAAAACATTATACTAAAATTTTTGTTTACGAATGTGAGAACATACGAAACTATGTTATGATGACATTTTTACTGAAAAGGCTGTTATCCAGGGGAGGTACCCCTAGGGAGTGTCTGACTTGAACCATTTTTTGTACGTATTCGGTTTTGAGAATAAACAACATTCTGACAAAGTTTCATTTAAATCGGTTGAGTTTTAGATGTGGCTGTCATACAAAACTACATGTGGAGGTCTATGGGGGGTACTCGAAGGGGTGAACCGATTTCGATAAATTTTAGTTTATATCTTAATGACCTCAATTTACATCCGCATACCAATTTTCATTATGAAAGGACTATTCCTTCTATTTTTTCCGCACGATGTATGGACCAATCCCACTGTGCGACTTTCTTTTCCCCGGAAAATATGCCACACTTTTTTATTTCTGTCTTAAAGTGATATTAATACCTTTTCCGAAGGGTACATTAAGTTTTGCACGTAGTTTGTAACAGACCAAAGGAGTCGCGATAGATATAGACATAAATACTTATATATCGCACACTAATCACTAAGTCGGCACAACTCAAAATTTTGCATTTATCGGGCAAATAGCCTATAACTCTCGACGCCTGTAAAATCAATTTCCAATATTTATATTATTCTTAATTAACTGCAGAATCATTAAATATGAATGATAATTTTCCAACTATTCGTTTTCCTGCATTAAAATATTGGCGTACATGAAAAAGTTGATTGAAAAAATTTTGAATTGTGCCGGTTTAGTGATTAGTGTGCGATATATATTATTGATCAGTGTGACGAGAGGAGTTGATATAGCCATGTCAGTCTGTCTGTCGGTCACAAATTAGTTTTTCGGAATTTACTCCTAAACCATGAACGATATCATATTGAAATTTTGCATGGACATGTCCCTGGTAAATGTCCGAAAAACTGCGCACAATATTTTTGCCTTTTAAACGCGCTTGTTTGCTTAAACCTAATTTTGAATCATGTTGAAGTACTCTGTAGTTCCTCTCATAAAATAATCAATCATATAAAAAAGTGGCAGATTACTTCAAAGTTCTTGAATACGTATTTGAAACACCATTGTGACCAAATCAGTTGCCAACGGCTATTTTCGAACACTATAGAAACCGTAACGGTTGCATAGGAATGATTCGCAACCTTATAGCTACTGTTCAGTGACTACACTAGTGCGATTGAGGTAGAACTACGATTAAATCGGTTACTTACTATTCACATCGGTTCCACAAAAATAAGTGCTGCCCATTTGAGGTAATCTTCCCTTTTTGGGGGAATTTAGCTATTTAGAGATTTAAGACCTTAATAAAAACTGTTATCACATCAAGGTTTTGTGCAATCGAAAAAAAAAAAATTGAATATATAATCGCCAAAATTATTCCTTATATTAATATTCGCATTTTTAAATTTTCTCCCGCTTTTGCGAATACTTTTAAATATTATAAGTGTGATATGTTCGTTATATCCTTGTGAGAACCCTAGGGTTGAAATTTTCAAAGAATTATCCGTACATTCCTTTTTTTTTAATGCAAAATAAATATTTAAAAGTAGAAGTTATTCCGTTTCTCAAAACCCGAATATTTTTTTTTGCCCGACTGCGACAGAAGGAGGGTAAAGTTTCTCGTGTCAGTAGGTCGCCCCCGATATTTGTGACATGCCATTACACGAGTCTACGATAACTAGCCATTTTGCTAGCCAAAAAATGAATGGTGTGAAGTATATTTTTTTTTTTGTTTGTTTGTTTTGTGCTGGAAAATATCGCACCCCTGCAACTAAAGTGGCACAACTCAAAATAGTGAATCTTTTTCATGTCCACAGTCTACCTGTACAAGCAATTATACTCCATTATTGTTATTGTGAATAGCAATAAAACACCATTATGTCTTTTTTGCTGCAATGATTTGATCACTTGTTGGCATTGACAAAGAGACTCATTTTGTGTTAGTGCTTTTTTGATTATTTGAAGTGAGTTAAAATTTATGCTGTGTCCTTTTAATGATTAAATTTGGTTATTTTTGTTCAACTTTATATCATCAAAGAGTTATCACTAGAGCTTGTCAAAAATGTTAAAATGTTAAAACAACAATTTTTAACAATTTTTGGTAGATTTTTGAAATAACAACAATTTTAGCGTTTTTTGAAATTTTAACATTTTTCTTCTTGTTCCTTCAAAATTTTTTTTTTTAATTTCATGCATTTTCTGTTCCCTATGTATTGTGTCGAATTTTCAGACGGAACGTGTTTCAGCTCGAAGCACTGGATTCGCCATAAAAATTTTGACACCCGAAACACTTCGAAACTAGGTGTTTCAGATCAAAACAAGTAGCGAAACAAGTAAAAATTGCTATCACCCCTAATTTTATAGATGGTTATCGGGAAAAGAAGTAAAGAGCAAAATAAAAATTACTATACATGCGATCTAAATTCATTCATATTCTGGCATTTAGTCACACTTCTATTCTATTTTCAAAGTAGGCAAGAAAGACTATTTCAAGGCAGGTTGAAAAAAAGAAGAAGAAAATGAGGTAGAAAACGAAACACGAATGACTTCATTTGAACGAGTAGTTTCGCATTGAGGCCTTTTACACTAGTCAATTGTTGACCGTCAATTCCTATCGATATGTCCTTTTGGAGTTGCATCCGCTTTTACACTTACTGGACAGAATTGATCGTCAATTCTTACTTGGTATGCCTTTTATGACATTTTCCTCTTCCACACAGGGGTGATATTTTATAAAATACAAGCAAAATAAGTTATGTATCTCTGATTAATGGTTGATAGCAGAAACATAAATATAGCACTAACTTTTTTGTTTTCATGTATTTAATTATTAATGCCAAGGAGTATTTTAAAATATTTGAATTATTATTAGTCTATTTTAAAGAGATAATTTTTAGTGAGTAGCTGTTAAATTGTTCTGTTTGAAAATATATTCTATATACAATTTGTAAGAGCAAACTATCTAGCGCTGTTCATATTATTAAAGAATGAAGGCTAAACTCCATAAACGACGGAAAATTTCAGGCGTTTAAGGCGAAAGAAATGTAGCTGCTTCGATTTAAATACATTTCAATACATTGATTCAATGGAAGCCGCACAAATATTTTCACCTTTGCCCCGTATACCGCAACAACCGCGCACAACATTTTTTGTCATTTTTCCTTAACATTTTAACAACAATTTTCAGGTTTTCATTTAACACTTTCGACAAGCTCTAGTTATCACCAAAAATAGTACAGAAATAATTTGGTAAAAAAATTTATCAATAGAAACATAACTCAAAGACAATCATTTTTCTAAAAAATGTTAAAATCAATTCTCATAAGATTCCCTGTATGAGCCTCTGTGAAGCTCTTCTTCGCAAAAATAGCGATTTATTTTACAAATATGTTTTATTAGCTCAAAAACATTTGTTAGTGCTTTCTGAAAAATTAAAAATTTTGAGTTGTGTCTCCTTAATTGCCGGGGTGCGATATGCAAACAAAGGCGCCAAATTCAGGTTAATGCTTTGGTGTGCACGAAATTAGTTGGAATATGCAGCATTTTAAACTTTTTACATAGTATTATGTGGACAACACTGATTTTTAAGCACTGAGTAGCTACATGGGTACCAAGTAGCTAAATTAAACTGCCCTATTGTTGTAGAAGAACCCGCAGAAATTTGTTTTTCTTGACTCTTTTCTATGATCTCGTTCAAGCCATACTTTTTTCGCTTATTTGAATCGAATCCATGTTAAAAAAAATTGTATAGACACGTGATTGCTGCTATGATTGGCCAAATAAACTAACAACATAATATTGGTCACACAAATGTACTAAAATCAGTATGAAAAAACTTGATAGCTACAATACAGACTCACGCATGGCTACAATGACAAGTTTGTTTTTAGTCGCTATAAGTATTGAATGAAACCCTTTTGTGCCTACTCTTACTTGCTACAGAGCAGTTTCTTGTTTGCGCTCAGTAACAAATATCTGATTCGGTTGCATTGAACTTATTCGAAACTTGACAGTGATTCGCAGTTTCAATTCATATAATTTGTAACCGATAAACATAGTTATGTGTGACTCCTTAAAAAATAAGTTACAGGAAACCTTTTTTTTGACATCTCGGCAACTGGATTGGTTTCATGAAACTCCTTTTACGACTTTTCAGCAACTGATTTTGGTTGGAAAGCATTCTTATGTTCTGCTCGGGTTAGGTTCTTAAAACCACAAAACTGCGTCTTAGCGTCCATCCAATAAAAATCTTTCAATTCCTTAACTCGAATTCTCTAGAAGAGGGGAACACAATATTGACTGCAACCAGCGAAGATACCTAAAAAAAGTTATATTCTTTTAGAGGAAGTGAACTTAAATTGGACACAGTGGCGTATGAGTAACGTATTCAAATGAACCTGAACGTATACGTCCCACACTGAATACTTAGTAGTAATAATGGGTAAAAATACTTATTGTATTAATAATTCTGGTAATAATCCTCATTATCGAACAGAAAATTTTATTACTATCAACATAATCATGAAAGCTGAACTCAACAAAAAAAAAAAAAAAAAAAATATCTGGAAAAAGGAAATTGCATGCCTAATAGTTGACTCAATAAATTCCGTGACGTCCCTCAAGAGGTTATGCGATTCAAGGTTAATTCAAAAAGCATTTTCCTGTTCTCTGCTATCCAAGAGAATTCATAATGTTTATGGTCACTAGAAGCCATAATAATGAAACGGAAAATGGTATTATTTTCCTTTCTTTTCTTTTTTTTCTTACATTTTTTTTTTTTTTTTGAGCACTTTACCCTCGAAATGGGGTAAACACGATAGGTAAGGAAAACTAAATTATACAAGTAGAGTCCATTTCCAAACATTAATAGAGAGCGAGCTTTAACGGGCAAATGCCAATTTTAAATGTGCTCTAAGGTATCCGTCGTCTGTCAGCTGGAAACGCCGCCATTTATGACTAAGTAAATACAAAAATAATTGCTTGAAAATGGGAACATGAAAACGTGAAGGATCAACTTTAAAATACACCTGACATTTAGACGTATGAGCATATTTGTGTGTATGTGTGTGTGTGTATGAAAGTACCCTGCAGGCAGCCTGTCGCCACATGGCCCCATGTCTATATTTATGTCAATATAGACAAGAGAACTAGTTCTAACGTCAACAGTATTTATAGGCGGTGTCATTAGAGAAACTGTACTGTCAAGAGGTATAGTTCATCTTTACTGACCATGTCAACAACGTGTCTGCTTATAAAGCGAAAGAGTACTCCTTTTGTCTACATAAAAGTACCGACGTCAATAGTTTTTCGGTCTACCGTTGACATTCAATGACAAGTCAATGTTAAATGTCAATAACGCAAAGCATTGCGACGGTTATAACTGGTAAGTAGTACTGTTAACGCAGTCAGTACTCAGAAAGAGTACAGATTCACTATTGACATTTCCTGCAGGGTATATTCGGATTTTATGATATTCAAGTTTTCGAGCTTATACTGTAAGTCAATCTTACGATGAAAATTTAAGGACTATGTCAAGCATACAGTTCTTTAGTACTTTAAATGGCCTAAACATTCTGCATGACGTTTGTCATATTTGATGCAATACAAATGCCGATTGCAAAGTCACAATTTCTATTGGGTTTGTGGCGAAAAAAAAGAGTAACATCATAATTTCAACAATTGCTGCTTAGGCCTTGCATCATTTGAAGATTTTTCATTTCTCTTAAATTCTCTTATTACAGGAAATGAACGACTTTCGATTTGACATCGTTTGTATTTTCTATTGCTGTTCGGTTCAAATGCAGGTCAAATGCGTGCTCGAATTTTTCAAATAAGAATATTATTTCGTGACTGTCAATCGAAAGGAAAAGCGACGGAAATTCATAATTCACAGCCGAATCACATTGTGAATCACATAGTACGCCATACAAAATTTGACAAGCCGAATTACCTCATCGAACGTAGTTCAGTTTGGATTACGATCCGAATTACGATAAGATCAGTGCCTTCACTAATCTTAATCGAAATTTATCGAAACCGGAAGAAGGAATCAGCAAGAAAAGAAATATTCCCAGCCGGAATTTATTGCATGCATGACATAAGAGATCAATTAGTGCTCTTTCCAATGTCGTTCTTGTAAAAATATCATGAAAACAAGACCTGGCTACAACAGACCCTTCTTCTAAAGAAATTTTCATGGTCAAAACAATTTTTTACTTATATTGAGACAGTTTCATTACGTGGGAATTGGTGAATTTTCCGACTGGGTTGTTGCTTTTCACACAAAACGTCAAAAACGAATTATGAATCTCTCATCTGAACGGGTTAATTCGGATTTGTAATTCATGGAGCCAATTAATTAATTCATAATGCCGTCTGAACATGACATAATGCAGCTTCGATAATGTTATGATAAATGATTTTGATTTATTCTAAATGAAATGATCGAATTTAAAAAAAAAAAAAATATATTACAAGGTCAATAGATAGCTTGTGAGTTGAGACAGTGAAAAAGCTAGGCTATTATAATTTCTGGCTCAGATCTCAATAATGGTTTCTATGTTTTTAGCTACAAAATTTTTAAAATAGACCGACAAATTGGTGTGAACTCCTCGTATGGTAGGCAAATGTAACAGCAGAAAAGGTCTAAAAAGAAATGTTTTGTGTTTTTTTTTACATATTCGTAAGTTTGAAAAATTGTCCTTCCGTCAGCATCATTATTTTGCTATCAACAACCTGAGCACAAGCCAAAAAACAAACAAAAAATAAAAAAATTCCAGTTTCGGACGAAGTTTTGGAAATCTGAATTGTCTGTGTAAAGGATTTACTCATATTAAAATTAACAGCAATTCCATTCTATGTTAAAATGCACCAATTACCAATATATTTAGGGTCGTAGTCTTGGTTTAAGAACTATATTTAAATTTTTCAAAAATTTTCATATGAAATTTATAAACCTGGTTGAAACTCTACTGAAGACTGCCATTTGAAAGCTTAAACCTTAAAAAAGTTTAAACGAAGTTGAAGACTATGAGCCTTAAAGTGCACACTGACAGTTTATTTGCAAAACTTGGTAGCCTCAGATATAAATAAAATAGTCATTAAACCTTCAAGTCCTTGTTACGACACATCGACTTACTTAAATGTCTCAACCTATAAGTTAAAAAAAAAAGCAAAAGTTCGCCAAAAAAGTATGTTCAAAAAATACACGATAACTCCTCCATACTTTGAAGGTTATCACTACTTTATTTGATAAAATTTTATTCTGAAAAAATATCCTTTCCAACGGTATATAACTTTTGATGATATTCAAACTTTTCGCGAACATATGGATAGAAAACACAACGCATCTCAAACTATAAGTCTCTCTGCCTTAGATATGGACCGTTTACTTTGAAAGTGGTGTGGCTCCATTTTTCTATTTCGTGATATTAGGTGGTGCATGTCCATTACCCAGCACCCGCCACCACCCAGCAAAACTGCGAAGTCCTTAGAATGGGTAGCTTAAAACCAATCCAAAAATTAAATTATCCCACGGCCTTCAATTTTCCTTCAAAGCCGCTCAGAACCGGAAAATAGAAAAATGGAGCTACACCACTTTCAAATCAAACAGTCCATATGTTGAAATCAATAAAATGTATTGTTTTTTTCTTTGATTATCTCTTTATAAAAGTTATGTTTGCAATCCGTCATTCAGCCGGAAACGTTAATCAAGCAAAGTCTCGAAAGACAGAACAGCATCTCAAACATCAACGCCTGGGAGGGGATCTAATAATGAAGTGCTGTGAGATCCATCGAGCTACAGAGACGATTTTTTTATTTATCTGAGCCTCAGTTTCCATGATATATTCATTGTTTGATTTTTATTTCGGATAATGCCTTTTATGGCCTTCAAAAAGATTGAAAAAATAAAAATAAAAAATCATAATATATAAAAGCTTTATCAACCGAAAATAATGCAGCTTTTGCTCCAAAAAATAATCCCTCCATCATGCAATAAAAACGTACGATTCAAAAAGTAAAAACAAAAGCCTCAAACGGGCATTTTTAGGTGACTATTATCGTTACATCTTTCAGCTTCATAAAGTCCGTAACAGTTGGAGCACAGCTACCACAAATTCTAATTGTGAGCTTAACGCGGTACTCACCGTCGTTTGCGGAACGTCGTTTCCTACTGAAATGGAATCACGTATACGCTACGCCCAGTTGAATTTTATTACCTCTATACGAAATCCTTTTCAGGAGAAAAAACGGTGTTTATTTATTTATTTTTTTTTCAATGTTGATGATGAAAGAAATAAATGCACTCATGGTTAGCTTTGAACCATAATTAGTTCGTAGTTTTATTCACACAACATGTGTCCTTTATGACACTCATGGAAAATGAATTCAAACCGAAGAACATTTGAATTCGTTTGTTTGTTTACTTTGAAAAAGAAAAAAAAAACACAACCCAGCAAACATTTTCGGAGTGCTCCGATATATGAGTCTGATATATATAGAAAGTAAGAGCCTCATATTTATGAGTCCGAAATGAGTCAAAAATATGTATGTCGAAAATAAGAAAAATCAAATAAATTTCAACTTGACTTTAATCTTATAAACGAAAAAATCCTCGACTTTCGATTAAGCTAACACGGTGTCATGGGTAAGGACATGACTAGAAAGCGATAGTTCCGAGATTCGAATTCCACAGATGGAGAGAAATGAAAGTTGAAAAAAAAAAATTTGTAATTATAAATACATACGTAAAAATCGAGAAATGTGTGTTTATCTATTATTAAATTTTTTTGCAGCATACGTTTATAAATATCACTCAAAATTTTTGAGTCTTTTTAAACTCATAAATATGAGTCCGGAAGGAGTCATATATGACTCTTAATTGAGCGGAAGTAAGAGTCATATATGAATCCAAAATGTTCTTCTTCATTATATGACTTCGGACTCATATAAGGCGACCTTCGCAAGAAGGGAAACACGATCTTTAAGAATCTTAAAAGAGTTCATTATGAGGGCTCCGACTGCTAGAAAGATTCATAAATGAGTTTTTTACGACTGCGAATGTGTGCTGGGAACCCAGCAAACATTCGGAGTCTTAAAAGAAATTTATTGATTAATGCACACACATTTCTCGATTTTTACTTTTTTATAATTTCAAATGTTTTTTTCAATGTTCAAATCTCTTCTCCAATGTGAAATTTGAACCTCGGAACTCTCGCTTTCCAGTCATGTCCTTACCCATGACACCGTGTTAGCTAAAACGAAATTCAGGGTTTTTTTTTCGCTTATAAGTTTAAAGTCAAATTCAAATTTATTTAATTTTTCATATTTTCAACATATTTCTGATTCATATAGGACTCATAACTATGAGCCTCCTATTTTCGACATATTTATGACTCATAAACGACTCATATATATGAGCCTCCTATTTTCGACATATTTATGATTCATATAGGACTCCGAAATGTGAGCCTCTTATTTTCGTCATATCTCTGACACATTTTCGAGTCCGAAATTTGAGCCTCTTGTTTTCGTCATATCTCTTGCTCATTTCGGACTCCAGAATACTAGCCTCCTATTTTCGACATATTTGTGACTCATAATCGACTCATATATATGAGCCTCCTATTTCCGACATATTTATGATTCATATAGGACTCCGAAATATAAGCCTCTTATTTTAGACATATTCTGAGACATTTCGGACTCATATATATGAGGCTCTTATTTTCTTCATATTTTTGACTCATTTCGGACTTATATATAATATGAGCCTCTAATTTAACATATATTTCAGACTGATTTCGGACTCTTATTTCGGAGCACTCAGAAAATGTTTGCTGGGAAGTTTGAAAATTATTTTTCAGTGTGAAGTATTTCAGATCTCTTTTCAAAGGATGCATTTAAAATGTTTAATTAGGAAACCCAGTGACCTTCACTAGACTAAAATGTATTTCATTTTTTTTTAAAAGAAATTATGTAAAAATAAACAAACTACCCCAATAGGAAATAAAACATTAGGGGGTCTTCCCTTAAACGTGAAAAGATCGAAAACGCGAAAAAATGTAAAAAATTTTCATACAAAATTTCGTTCATAACTTTCTAAGCCTTCTTGATTTACGAGTTTTCGATGTTTTCGAGGCAAATACACATTTTATTGATGAAATCTCTATTCAAATGACTTTTAAATTCATCGAATACCTACGGATTGATTTGAACGAAATTTATAAGAAATTTCTTCGCACATAACTTGGAAGAAATCGTTGGAGGAAAACGATTTCCGAATCAGCTATTCATGACATTCATATCCGAATAAATTTTATGGATTTGTCATGAACGAAGATTTTTATGACTGAGCACTTAAACGAGTATACAAGAGGTATGCAAACATGCAACATGAATGCGTACATAAAGTAATCCTTGTCTGTAATAAAGGATAATATTCGAAATATGTAAACATCTCTCTCTATCTCTATTTCTATCTCGATCAAAAGGCAATAGGTTGAGGGCGTTAGGTATTTCCATCGTTTGTAAGTTCCATACAACTTTGATATTATGAACTTACAATATTTACTCTTTGCTTTATTCATAAACGCACACACACACACACACAATCACACAAACGAATGATGGTCATTTCAGGCACGTGCGTGAGGCGACCGGCATAAACGTCGACATGCGGATTGGTATCCATACTGGTAATGTTCTTTGCGGTGTGCTTGGCCTGCGGAAATGGCAATTCGACGTTTGGAGCGATGACGTGACCTTGGCCAACCATATGGAAAGCGGCGGAGTCGCAGGGTGAGTCACTCATGCACAACAAAATATCCTACCCTCTTTCTTTGGTTCTATTTATTGTGGTTGAACCTTCGTTTGAATTGCTTCCTTTTGTTCGACTCTGAATGGCAAAAGAATTTTATATACTCACATAAAAACATGCTAACATTCATATATTTATGTATATATACGAGTGTATACATATATATGACTTCCAATTCAATTTAAAAGGAATAGTTTTATTGATAATATTTCAAGTGGCTTTTATATTTGCGAATTCATGTGAGTTCATTCGTTGAGAGGACAATTTTCATGGTTTTTATCTTTTAAGACGTGTTCACATAACAAAACAAACACTCCAATTCCTTGATGGAAAATTTGAGATCGAAGAAGGAAACGGCAGTACACGTGACCCATATTTGGCGGATCATAAGATTGAGTCTTATCTAATTATTCCACCGAAAGTAAGTGACGCACAGCGATATTAGAGAGATAAAAGAAAAGAAATACATTTATTTTTTTTTTTTTACATTAACATTTACCTACGTTTACATATGAAGAAGCCTCCGGAGACCATGAGTGTTGCACTTGTTGTCGAGAGTGCATCATCGGTCGAGGCTCAAGCGAACAGTGAAAACGATGCCCTGCTATCCACAGTTGAGAACACATATGCAACTACTCACAGTGCTGGAAGTACCACACCCACCGGAGCCGCATATTATAATTCACCCGATGATACAATCGGTGCTGCAATTGATAAATTCTCAAATTCGAATTCAAATAATGCAGAACTGGCTATATCGGCACCGCGGCATCCATCAATGTCCATTAAAGAGCTGTCCGAGGAGGAGGAGGAGGAGGAGGAGGAGGAACAAGAATCATTGCAACTTCAAACGAACGAAAGAAAAGTCTCAGCAATTTCGGATATAACTACAAGAAAGCCGGAAGACTCTCAACCCAATAATAATTCCGATAAGAATAATCTAACGATCGATATGAATCCAACAGGCTTAGCTAACTCTTCGCTTTCATTGCCCAATGAAGATGTGATTATTGGCATTAAAGAGACAAATGCTAGCTTCATCAATGGTACACAAAGTGTTGGGAATGTTAATGCAACGCCAACACCAACACCAACGCCAACGTCAATGGCAATAACAACAACAGCAACAGCAGCAGCAATATCATCGTCGACAACAGCAGTATCGATCGGAAATAGTTTAGCAGTGTCCGATGGTCCAGAAAAGACAAGACGAAAGCTTTCAGTCCAAGGTATAAAAAAGTGCACTAGTAAAATTTATGGGTGAAATAAAAATAAATTGGATTTTATTGTTTATTTGAAGGTCTTATGTCCTTTGGAGAAAAGCGACGTTCATCGGGTGCATTTACAGAGGGAAGAAAGCCTTCAATACAAGCCAACGAATCCTTTCGCAGCCATTTGGGTGAGTTGAACATTCTTCTGTGAGGCAATGCCAATCTCTCGAGCGTTTTAATATTTATTTATTCGCTTTCTCTTAATTCGCCACGCTTAGGTCATTCAATACGAAATCGTACATCTTCGAAAATGACAAAATACGTGGAGTGTTGGGGTGCCGATAAGCCATTTGCAAACATTGCCGAATCGAAATTAGTAAAAAATATCGGTTTGGCGGTGAGTCTGAAAACGAGAAAGAACGAACTCATTCCTCCTCGCACACGCTTTATGCGTTTGCAGATTTCATAATTTTTGTGTATAGTATGTAATGTATTTCTTTTTTTAGAGCATCGCCATGATCGAGTCCAATTTGCTACCACCCGAACGGAAATGCTTCAATTTTAATTGCTGTGGACCACCAACGGAATTGAAACCGTTTACCATGTGGTATCGAGATTCATTACGCGAGGCTATGTACCGCGCCCAACCAGATACCCATTTCCGTTTCGATTTGATATGCGCTTTTGTGCTCTTCTTATCGATTGCTGCAATGCAGATCATTGTTATCGAGTCGTAAGTTCACTCAATGCCCTCTCTCTCGTCTCTCTCTCTCTCTCTCTCTCTCTCTCTCTCGCTCTTACACTAGTTTGCTGCTCTCTCACCATTTTAACTGAAAAATCAATTGTTCTACCGCCTTTCTCCCTTCCTTTCATCTTGTATTTTCGTTTCGCAGGAATATTGCTCTAATTGGCTCAATCGCAGCGGCATTCGTCTCGTTGTGTTTATTCTTGTATTTGAGTAATATGCAAGTTCCGGATGTGAACGTCTCATCGTCCACGGAGCGAAATGGCCCCGGTCAAGTCGTAGCCAGCAGTCGATTCCTCCGTTTGGCCATTTTTATAATTGTCAACATTCTGGTTTCGGCCTGTGCCGTCTTCAGTGTTGTAAGTGTGGGCATACAATCGAGGGGGGTCCCCTGAATGAAAAAAAAAAAAAAAAAACATTTTTATTATTATTATTATTTTTTTTTTTTTTTTGAAGATAAATTTCCTACCAAGCGCAGCAACGGATTTCGGACCCTTGGACGATAATGCCAGCGAGCCAATTCAATCGAATTTATCGACACCAAAACCGGAATTTGTAAAGTTGACATTTGTTGTCAGCCAAACGGAAACAGCGCCTACGTACCTATTTTGCAGCGCTGTTAGCATGGCGGCCATTTCTGCATTTCTTCGAATGGGTTTCATTTTGAAGTTAGCCACAATGCTGCTCACAATGGTATGCCAAGTGATCGTGCTGACGTTCAGTGATCTCTACATTCAAGCCAATCAAGAGATCGACGAACTCAAGTAAGTCTTTTAACTGACCAAGAAGAAAAAATATTCTTAATCTTTCATTGAAATCCAAAAAAAAAATTTTTTTGGAACAAAATGATATCATAATCATTTCGTAAGAGACTTTAAGAGATCAATTTCTGTTCAATAAATAACATTTTGTGCAGGAAATTCTCAAGTTACGTTCTTGTGTGCCATAACGATGATATTTTCCATATTCGTTCCTTTAAGATTACCACTGGAGGTTAGGGGTTTCCTGCTACTGCTATTGATCATTGCCGTTTTACATACGTTGGATCGTCAAGGAGAATACGTTGCTCGGACGGACTTCCTATGGAAAGCAAAGCTGAAAGTCGAACAAGAAGAAGTTGAGACAATGAGAGGCATTAATAAGGTAAGAATGTCTTCGATTATTTTTATAATTCAAACCTTATTGAAACCTCAACGGCACCGCCACCACCGCCGTCCTCATTGTTCAGATTCTGCTTGAGAATATACTTCCCGCCCATGTGGCTACACATTTCCTTCATCAAGAACGCTCGACAGAGCTCTACCATGAAAGCTATTCGTGTGTTGCCGTTATGTTCGCTTCGATTCCGAATTACAAGGAATTCTATGATGAAACCGATGTCAACAAACAAGGACTCGAATGTTTACGCTTACTAAATGAAATCATTTGCGATTTCGATAAGGTGAGAAAAAAATTGGTTTTTTTTGGGTAAAATAATTTCCCATAATTGACGAGATCAATGGAGGATTGATTCGGTGGGGCTTGATGATTGATTTCAAAAACGTAGGCACTAATGGGTTAAGACTAAAAGAACTCTATAAAAATGATAATTTCAATTTTTTTTTTGTTTCCAGTTACTTTTAAAACCAAAATTTAGTGGAATTGAGAAGATCAAGACTATTGCCAGTACATATATGTGTGCTTCAGGGCTACGTCCTGGCAAGGAGGATGGCACAACGGTAAGTCTGGGCAGTTCTATTCATTAAATGCTATTACTTTCCATTTGCTTAAGCTAGTATTAAACTGTTTGGCATTTGACCAAATATTTGGAATAAAATATCAACCCCTATTCATAAGCATATTTTAAATTTTAAATTTATATAAAATTCATATTTAAAATATGTTGGGTTAATTTTTTATTCCAAATATTTGGTCTAATGCCAAACAGTGTAATACTAGCTGACATGATTCGAGCTATGAAAGTTTGATTGTATTCATAGATACAATTGAGATATAAATTTTTTTTTAACTCTTGCTCAAAAATTCTTTTTGGAAAAGCAGACAAAGGATCATTTTTCGGTGAGCTTGGAAAGAATTTTCAATTAAAGTAAAAACAATAGTGGTACTCATGCAGCTTCGCAAATGCCTTCGAAACTTTTCCCATCGTAAATTTTCATATAAATTTTGACAGTTGTGTGACAAATTTCTCATTTTCCACAATTTGCGAAGCTGCATGAGTCCCACTAATGTATCAAAGCAGAAAAATTTATTGGTTCGAGAAGGTCACACAAAAATTTATTTGTTCTAAAAGAGAGGGAGATACAGTGAGAGAGAAAGAGCAGAGAGAGAGAGAGAGAGAGAGAGAGAGATAGAGAGAGGAAGAGAATGAGAAAGGAAGAGAGTGAGAAAGGAAGAGAGTGAGAAAGGAAGAAAGTGAGAAAGGAAGAAAATGAGAGGGGAAGAGAGTGAGAGAGGAAGAGAGTGAGAGAGGAAGAGAGTGAGAGAGGAAGAGAGTGAAAGGAAGAAGTGAGAGGAAGGATGAGAAGAAAAGTGAGAAAGGAAGAAGTGAGAGAGGAAGAGAGTGAGAGAGGAAGAGAGAGGAAAGAGTGAGAGAGGAAGAGAGTGAGAGAGGAAGAGAGTGAGAGAGGAAGAGAGTAAGAGAGGAAGAGAGTGAGAAAGGAAGAGAGTGAGAATGGAAGAAAATGAGAGGAGAAGAGAGTGAGAGAGGAATAGAGTGAGAGAGGAAGAGAGTGAGGAAGAAAGAGAGTGAGAGAGAGAAAGAGAGTGACAGAGTGAGAGAGGAAGAGAGTGAGAGAGAGAAAGAGTGAGAGGAGGAAAGAGTGAGAGAGAGAGAAAGAGTGAGAGGAAGAGAGTGAGAGTGAGAGGGGAATGGAGGGAGTGAGAGTGGAGAGCAGCTAGTGACAGAACTAAAAAGAGTAGATACCGAGAGAGATGTAGAGAAAGAAAAAGAGAGCTAGATAGGAATAGAGATAGGGGGTGAGAAAGTGAGTGTGTGAAAGATGGCGGGAAAATATTTATAGCTTACAAAAATTATTAATTTTTATGGGGAGCAATTAAAGTAAAAATGCCTAGAATAATTCAATTTTCCATTATTTATAATTATTCCATCTGAATGAATCCACTGTCACGTTCACGAGCAAAAACTTCCAGATAACTATATAGGAGCAATACAAACCCGTTTATACGCAAACAGATATTTGAACCTTTTATGAATTAAATTTCAAATAATTCGCCTATTAACTCCATGCAGGATGAACGGCGCACTGAAGAGCATAATGTTACAATACTCGTGGAATTTGCGATTGCATTGATGTCCATATTGGATTCGATCAATCGGGAGTCATTCCAAAGATTCCGCATGCGTATCGGCCTCAATCATGGACCAGTAATTGCAGGCGTCATCGGTGCACAAAAGCCACAATATGACATTTGGAGTAATACGGTCAATGTTGCATCTCGAATGGACTCATGCGGTGTTATGGGACGATTACAGGTTAGTATTCAATTCAAATCAAACGCGTATCCTTCAACGTTTCTTCTGCTCGTTTCAATGCGATGAAAATAAAGTTGCTATTTAATTGAATAGCTACATATACTTTCTAGCTAATCAACATTAGAGGCATTCAAATATTCATCCAATTGATTGCCGCAAATCTAAATTCTATAGTCCGTTAATAGGGCGGGAGAAAATAAAAGCAAAAACCATAATTATAATTATTAAGCTTATCTGCCCGAGCAACATTGAACACTCCATTCCGCATTGATTGAGTGTCCTTGCGCAGCCACATGATATTTTGTCCTTTTGTCGTGGCTAATTGAATCTGCAGGCGACCGAGTCTGGCCGATTCTGACCGACTTGCCTCGTCTGGAAATTGAATTGCATTGTCTCAATGATTTTAATTGTTAAGTGCTTTCGCTGGCGAGTGAACTGAAGAACTTAATTTCATTCTCTTTGTTTCGTATTAATTGCAGACAACGGAAAATACAGCTAAAGTCCTGATGGCCGCTGGATACACTTGCGAGTGCCGCGGCTTAACTTATGTCAAAGGCAAAGGCAATTTGGTAACATATTTTGTTAAAACGCCGTTCGACGGCAAGCTCTAGTGGTAAACCGAAAAGCCGATGCAAGAAATGAGGAAATTAAGAAATGGAAAAGAAGAAGAAAATATGTCAAATCACAAGCAATTTTGTCGTTGGAATACTAATGAATGTAATTAGCTTCATTCTGCCTATTTCGCTTTCCGTTGCTCGCCTCTTCTCGCTATTTAACAATTAAGCTTATTTCCTCTTCGTTCACATTTTTATTTATTTTTTGTCTCCGTTTGTCTGTTCGTTTGTTTGTTAGTATCTCTTCTTTTGCAAAAAGAAACGTTTTTATTACATTTAAACTGTAAGCAATAAATATTTAATAGCCTTCAAGAGTCTCAAGTGCTTTGGAACGATGACAAAAGGCCATCAGAGGTTTGTATTAAATGACCATTTGAAGAAAGTCTTTTAATTACTTACATACCTCAACGTATGTAGTTGGATTTATAAAAGAAATGACCTCAAACAAAAACAAAATCAGATTCTGAATTTTCTTTTTCGAATTTTTCCAATTTTTCAATTGCAAATAACTGATCAGTAGAGCAAGTGAAAATATTTGCATTCGTATTTTTTCAATGAATATTTGAAACAGTCGAGCTTCAAAGAGAATTTTAAAGTCCACGGGAATATTCAGTATCGGGCTGAGAATATTCTAAGTGAGAGAGAAAAAGCAAAATAAGCCAAGAAAATGCAATCAAAATGACAAATTGGAGCCCTACAACCAAAAAAAAAAAAAAAAAAAAAAAAAAAAAACTTTGCATTCTTTAAAGCTGAAATTTGCCAAAATTTGTCTTCATTGCTTATTTTGCTTTTTCTCCCTCACTAAGAAGATTATTAATTTTCCATTCATCCATAGGTTTTGAAGATTTACCCGGAAGCACCTAGCGATGCCATATGCCATCGGTGCCATCGCCATCGGTTCATATTTTATTTTATTTTTCATATTTATTTATTTTAACTCAGGCGCTACCGGGATAATATCTCATTTTGTTGGGAAACGAAGAAACTTTAAAATGTAAAGAAAAATGTAAAAGAAAATTGTTTTGCACGTTGTAGAATTCTTAGATGCCGATGATTGAAGAAAGTGATGAATTTTTTTCTAAAAATACGTGCTTTTTTTAGGTTTAAAGGTTCACAGAACCTATTTTTTTAACCGATTTTAAAAATATGTACGAAAAAGTTTTAGACAACAGAATTTCTTCTTAAACGGCTTTTGAATGAAACAAATCGCAGACTCCGCACCTCTGACCAGAGATTAAAATCTTCCCTAATTACTTTGGTAATTAGACTCCGAATGTATTTGAAAAACAAAAGAAAAAATTATAAAATTACTTTCTTCAGGCATAATTTAAGTTCTTTGATGTGTATCGGATAAGATTTCCGCCGCAATTTTGTTCTCTTCTTAAGCCAATTTGGGTCCATTCCATAACAGCTCTGGTATGCGCTAAGACACCACATGGTATATTTATCCTTGTTGACCCTTTTCATGCATAAAAATGCATTTCTCCAGAGTACTCTTGAGGTCTTTAAGGGTTTGGATATCTGAAACGATTAATACAGTTCATATCAGTGAGGATGAAAATTTTTTTCAGTCGATTTTGCAATAAAATACCCGACACATATGCGTACACTTTATTTTATAAGCAGATATAATATAAAGTTTCAAATGTGATCATAGTCGTTAGGCCAACAACAAATGCTCAATTTGAGCCCTAAGAGTGTGCGTTTAAGAAGGAATATACGTATGTATTACTGGGTATTTACAGTATTAATGACCTTAGGACTTTATTTAAACATTTGTGATTGCTTTGATATCATAATTCTAGCGGAAATAGTTTTCTTCGTGGACCTTTTAAGTTCAATCGAACAAAACGAATTTAAACTAAGTGAGAATTATAAAAAAAAGTTTTGTCTCAAAATTTCTCTCTGGGTTCTAGCTAGGCCCTCGATAGCGCCAGGCTAAAATTATCAAGTCGGGAAAATCTTGCTAGGCGCTAGGTAGCGCCAGGCTTGAGTTTTCTATCTGAGCTTTACCTAAAGAAAACTAGCTAGGCCCTATCTAGATTATTCTAGGTATCGCCAGGTAGTGCCAGGCTAGATTTATCTAGTCGGGCAAATCTAGCTAGGCGCTAGCTAGGCCCTAGCTTGTAACTAGATTTCTCTAGGCAATTTCAAATGTACTTGTCTATACCTACGGAGTTTATTTCTAGCTGTTAAAAAATTCACACAAAACTCATATACCCTTATTACACTGGGTATAAAAAGAGCCAGCTTCGCTCAGACTTGATATGCGAATTTGGCAAATATCTCGAATATTTGAACGACTAAGAGACACGAGAGAAATATCCAGTTACCCTTCCTCACTCTGCAGGCCTAAAATTTTTTCAAAAAACTGATTAAAACTAGTCTAGTTTGGGTCTAGTTCCAAACTGGTCCAAAAGGGTCTAGTTTTTTTTTTTAATGTAACGCCAAAATTTCTAGAACTTTTCACTTATTCTATATATAAATTTTCATAAAAATCGGATGTCATGCGTATTTCGGACTTTTTGGGTTTTTGGTCCTCAACTCTCTAAATTTTTTTGGTTAATGTCCTGCAGACGTTGATTATTTCTATAGACATTTTGCATTGGTCTATTAGATGAATAAGCGGCAAAAATAAATCCCCTCGATTAAGAGTGTATCGGGTATAAAAAGCTGAATTCTTTTCAAATAATACCATGAATCGATATCGCTCGCATTCTCGTTTCTTGCGATTAAACTTTAGCGGATGATTTTGAGTCGAAAATTTATCCAAATGCGATCGCATTTGGCTGGCGTTCGTGTGCGCGTTGAGACGTGTTATCTGTAAGGAATGTATTTATTTTCATTGACTGACTGCATGACTCTCGCCCATGTGTACCTACCAAACTATCAACATCGAAGATTGATTTCCTTTGCTGCACGGCATCGAGTAGATTGATTTTTGAGGGTTTCTGAATCGTTGTATCCTGAGCCTTCAGAGTTTTGAGCTTTGCACTCTTACTAATGTCACTTCGTCCAAAAAGTCCTCGTATTTCGGCCATTTGAATAAGATATTTTGCATTGAGTCGCGTTATATTCTTGCGTTTGATGAGACATAAAAAGCTTCCGGAATTTTTTAACGTAACACAATTATCCTGATTAACACAAATATCGGGACTATCGGCAATCACGAATTCATCACAATCCGGCAGAATAATAGCCTCTTCATTCTCTTCGCAATGACGCGTTTCGGAAGGAAGATTGACTTCACTTTTAACTAATATCGTTTCATCCTTCGATGGTAATTTTGTCGATTTCTCATCAGCCGGAGGTTGAGCTGGCCCAGATGGAGTTTGACTTTTTTTACGTGGCGAACCGACATTCAATGCTGCCGAAGGAATGTTCGATGTTTCGGCTTCAAGTAAAGCTTCAAGTCTTTTCTTATCCCTATACGCGCGTCGATGTTTCTCCAATGAACTGCCATTGACCAGATCGATAACATAGCGTACCATATCCTGATTCTCCGTGCTCAAGAGTGAATGCGTCTGATAGAGCACAAATTGTATCTGGGGTCGCGACATTGCCAGCTGCAACGTTAGCAATTGCTCTTCCAAAATCAATGTCACACGATGTTTCCCCTCGTCGTTGATCTCAGATTCCGTGAGTACTTCCAACATACTCAAATCGCCTCCACGTGAACAAATGAAATCAATGGGATCGGAGACGGCACTAAATGAGTTTGGTGGATTGGCGAAAATGCCGACAACCGAACCAAAACGACTCGAGTCTAATGGTATGGATGTAAACGATTCGGCAAATAGGCGAATATTTGTTATACCAAGGCTTTCCATATAGTTTCGATATTCCTCAAGATGCGCCCCAGCACCGTAGACGAAGAACGTATTGAAGCGATTTACGGAATGCAGGAGAGAAGCCAGATACGCCGTCGATCTTGGCGATGCTATATGTGTTTGGAGTATGTCACCATCCAATTCGAAAACATCGAGTAAGTTCGCCATTGTAGCAGGACCAAAAGCAAAGGATCGATCCTAAAAGAATTCAAGGGCTATTAAAAATTCTTTGAAAGAAGTTTTTCTTCTTCTATTATTACTTGCATAATAAAATAATTGTCGGCCATTAATTCTGACTGAGAGAACGTGTTAATATCACTTGGAATACACGATGTAAAGAGTGGACAAATATTATCCCATACATATTCGCCAGACTTTAGTGGTCGATTGTTTTCATTGAAAATCTCTTGCGGCTTTAGGTCCATCTTTTCAAGTAGTTCATCTGTTGTTGTCCTATCGCTACAATGACAAAAAGATTATTTCAAAAAACAAAAAAAAAAAAAAAACTCAAAAACATTAAAGGCAAGAAATAGAAGAATAGGCAAAACCGCAAAAGAAATGGGTTAATCCAACCGCTGACAACTGGATTCGATGCTGCCATTGCAACCTTCTCATTCTGCAAATGAATTGGCAGTAATTGAGACAATTGCAATGCACCGCAGATGATGCGCATTTTCGAAATTGATGCAGCAAGTGGCACACGGAATTTCCAAAGATTCTCAGCTACTTCTAAATAGAATCAATATTTGGAAAATTGTGTAATTTGATTTAAGTTATTTTTTACCTTCAACATTTGCATCAGCATACAAATTTCTTGCCATCATCAGATCTTCGGAATTACGTTGTTTGAAATTCCTTTGGTAAAGCTCATAGAGCATCAGCCATAGGCGACTTTGATCCATTTTGTACTAACCGAAATCGGGAGAAAATATTGAAAAATCCATCAAAAGTCTCTTATTCTGTAAAAATCTTCCAACAATTTTATTCTTAACTTCAAAACTAAATGTAACAGTTCAAATCATTGCGTCATGTTACGAAACATTCGTACTGGATATACCGTCGTATGAGCAACACGATTAGCATCCCAGTTTTAAAAAATTCTTAAGAATGCATATTCCAAGTCCTAAAGCTGTTCAAGTCATGACCTAATAGTATATCACCTTTCATATTCTCTTTTAAAAAAAGCTTTTCATAATACACTTGAACCCCTTCGGAGTGTAAAGGTGTCCCTAATTAAGCCAATATGCAACTGTTTTTCCATATTTTCAAGATATGGGACAACTTGGCTTAAGAATAAAAACCTTTTTCCACATTAAAAAATATAGTAATTGTATTTTTAAATTATATTACATTAAAATTTATAAAACATTTTATTTTTAATATCATTTTTTTTATATTTTTATTTTTGTCTTTATTTTACATTTAAAATTTAAAACTTTCATACTTTTCTAACTTATTTTATATTTTCCTTTCCGAGTAATGAAACCACGTACCGCCGATTGGTATGTTTTACCATAAACTGTATAGGAAATTTAATTTCTTGTAAAAGTAATTAGTTTGTTGATTCAATTGTTTAAAGTGTTGCAAAATTTAAAAAAAAATTTTTTTCTAATTAATATGTTAAAAAAATTTTAATGAAAAATTTTAGAAAAAAAAATTTATTTTTGAAGATTTTTAATAAAATTAAGAAAATTAATTAAATGTAAAAATAAAAAAAAAACTTTAGTAATTAAAACAAATTTTTTTTTCTAACAGACCAGGGCTCGAACCCGGCTCAATCGGCTGGAAGACTACATTTAAATAGAGCAATAGCTTCCTTCGGCGGCGCGGCGATCAGAATGTGAACATAAATCCACGCATCATGCATGATTATCAACGCATGAACATGAATGCTACGGGCATGCATGTTTTTTTTTTGCAGCAAAGGAAATGACTAATGAATCATGTTTTAATGCTATCTGAATGGCATGCATGCTTAATTTTACAACTGGGATGAAAATTTTTATGAACAAAATTCGTTACGCATACGCACAGTGTCCAAAGTTTGAAACACTCGATTCAGAGTACATAACTAATATATGTATGTATGTACCTATTACATATTTCTGTTTAAAAAAAAATTCTTTTCCATATCATATCACTTTGAACCCCTTTATCTGAGTAGTGTTCATTAGGGTGTCCCTAATTAAGCCTCGAAGTATGCAACGTGTTTTTCTAATAATGTTTTCGAAAAGATAATGGGACATAGCTTTGGAGCTTCAAGATTAAAATCCTTATTTCCATTAAAAAATTACTAAGGAATTCGTATTCTTTGAAATTGCATCATTACTTTAAGGGGTTATAACCAGTTAGAATTTTCAAAAAATCGATTTTTTTTATATATTTTTTTTCTTAATGTACATATATTTAAGAATACACACAGAAAATTTCATATTGTTCCGGTGAATATTTTCGAAGTTACACGCATGTTTGAAAAGGCGATTTAGAGAGTTTGAAAGTAAAATGCGTTTTTTTTTGCGTTTAAATGCGTTTTTTTCAAAATGGTGTTTTCAAAGTCGGTGACCAACATTACTCAAAAACGGCTGAACCGATTAGTCTCAAAAAACACGAGCTTCTTAAATATATTTTTTAGTAATTAATCGAAGATTTTTTCTCACCAATAAAAAAATTTTTTTTTAATAAACAATTTAATGCTGAAATTTTTATCAAAAATCGAGTTTTATTTTTGAGAAGCCGCCGTTTTGTCAAAAAATTTTATTTTGCTTATTCCTTCGAATAAGTACTGGGTTTAACATTAATTTAACGAAAACTGTTTGGTTTTTTAATTTGAGAGGATCCAGTTCGGAAATGTAGTGGTCACCGCAAAACGTGGTTTTTGAGAGGAGCTCCCGGAGATCAGCTGTAGCACCTTTCAAAATTAATATTTTTACCAGGGCGTGCAAACGAAACAAATAACGTTCGGGTTATGGTTTTGGTTATGAAATGATTATGGTTTCGATTACGGTTTCGTTCTGAAAAAAACTATTTTAGTTTCGGTATCGTTTCGTTCCGGTTACGGTTCTTCAAAGATTTTAAGAATCGCAGAAAAAATTCAAGATATTAATCTCTTGCAAAGCAAACCCTAAAACTGTTAAACTTCCAACTGTCGTTGCAGTACAAAAAAAAATCTTGACTACGAAATATAGACTTCAAACACACCTTAACCTTTCAGGATTTAGTAAGCAATTCAGTACCGTGTCGGGTTCGCTTTATAGACCATTGATATTCACAGCACAAAACTAAAGGCGTTGTCAATACGCATTTACACGTTAAGAAATTTCAATATTCTAGAGTCAGACTCACGAACAAATGTTTTGAGAAAATTAAGTAAGTAAAGAAAGACGTAAGAAGAAAAGAGACGGTGTTTGTTAACTGTTCCGGAACAATATTCTTCATACTTCAATCAATGCTTCTCTTTCTTTCCCATGTATTCAAATGGGATAATTTCGAAACATGTTTCAGAAATCTGACCCTCGCGCCTGGCCTGCAAAATATGTTTTTCATTATCGATATGTCTTAACGTGTAAATGCGTACAAACCTTATTTATTATGTTTGTGCCGAAAATCTAATAGCTTCCAAAAGGTGCATCTTTGGCTGAAGTTAGGACATGGTGTAAGATGTGGCTATTTTTTTTTTAAATCGTCATTTACCATGTTTTCACGACCCGCTAGATATGTGTTCACCCGACAATGTTAAGTCTATCTGTCTCTGTTTGCCCACACGATTTTTACTGGTGGCAAAAAAAGACAGATAGTCTTAAACGTGTCGAGTAAATACGTATCAAGTGGTCATGTAAACATAGTATGTAATTGATTAAGAGTCACATAAACATTAACTGAATGAGTCAGTTAATTGTTTTAGTGAAAAAAGCACGTGTGCGGCACACCGACACATGAAGGGAAATGTATAGGCAAGAGTACATAAACACGCACACGGGTGACTGTGGCGCATTAATGAGCGACCATGAAATAAATGAAATTTTGGGGAAGATGTTGGAAATTGTTTCAGAAACCGTTTCGAACCGGTTTCGGTGTTTCGGTTTTGGTTCGGGAACCGGTTTCCAAAAAAAAAAACAAAATATCGGTTTCGGTTTTATTTCGGTTAGGAAAATAAACCGGTTAAAATCGGTTACGGTTACGGTTTCGGTTCCGGTTGCACGCCCTGATTTTTACTAATACCAAGTCTTCAGCTACAGTTAAAATATACCATAATAATAATTAAATCATTAAATTTAAAAGTATTCTCAGGAAAAATTCTTGAAAAATCATTTTTTTTTTTTACCTTTTAACTGTATGTAACCCCTTAAATCATAATCATATAAAATTTAGAAATTATGAAGCCTCCTATTTGTGACGCCCAATATTGTTCAAAAAAATTTCTATTTAAGACGCCTTAATAGCCTATAAAATTAGCATATGGGCATTTCCACAGAAAGGTCTACCGGAAATGAAAATGCCCCAGTTCCTTAAAACAATTTTTGGGTATGTACTATCATAGTAACACATCTGAATTCCACTATTTAAGAAGATTGGTGGTTATAGTCAGCCCTCATTTCTGTAAAACATAGGTAAAGGCTTATTTTGTTGTATTTGTATTTCTTAAATTACCTTTAAAAGTGCTTTATCTATGAAATTTGGGCCATTTTAGTAACCTGATCAATGGAAGTTATCGTCCTTAATAATTCCATTCAGAAGAATCAACCAAAACAACAACAACAAAAATTCTTTAACGAATAAGTTGATAATTATCTTCTAATTACGCAAGCTCAATTAAATATTGTTTTTGATAAAATTTATTATTGGCCCTTATATTTATAATACCAGAATTTATGAATTAAAAGGAAAAAAGGTTAAAATAAAAGACTATTTTCATGACTAAAACCCTTTTGAAATTTTATAGCGTAACGTAACGCCAGGTAATTAAGGCCAATAAAAAACGAACGACAAACGATTTTACAATTTTAAAACTTGGAAAATGAACTCTTATATTTTCCAATCTTATTGCTATAAGTTTAATACGAAAAGTTTTGCGAAATTAGCAGAGTTTTGCAATCTTGTAATCTAAGTCAAAAACCCACTTCTGTTTTTCGTAACGAAACGCTAGGACACTTTTTTGCTTCAATACTCAAATCCTTATGGTCTATTGGTCTAATTTTTTTACTGAACATAGTGCTACTTTATTAGTATGCAAATATTTAAAAAACTTTTTTTAAATTTGCAATTCTTCATTTTAAAAAAATTTTGTTTTTCGTTCGAATGTCACGTCACGTCAAAATGGAAATGCCCATATTCTGTAGTTTATGTAAGTCAGAACAAAGATTCGATACTTTTACACCGACTAGTACCTAAACATCCTGAAAAACATTGCTAATCAAGAAGCAATCACCAAAAATTATGATTATGAATTAGCGCAGCCTCTAAACCTTTCACAAAAAATCTGAAAAATTCTCAAAAATACTTTGACCCATAAGCTTTCGGAAACTTAACGTTCAACTATGAAATTCGAAGAAAAAAAATTTTTTATGGGACACCCTCGTGCTCATCCATACATATGTATGTACATAAAATGCTTTTCAGTTTTCAATCAACTTACCTCATTAAATGTTTCAAAGAACGATATATCCATCAAAGCGTTCGACAAAACATTTTTGTCTATAAAAACAAGTTAGAAACACCTTTAGTTAATATCTATTAGAAATTAAAAAAAAAAACAAAAAAAAACCAAAGAAAACAGGAAACATACACCTAAAAACATCGTAGATTACTGAATAGACACGTCTCATTTCCTGTTCATTTTCAAAATCGACATGCAGTGGAGGCTTTCGAAGAAGTTTGGCTGCTTTTGCAATATTAGGTAAAGTCCAAACACTATGAGCCTTAATATCGATTTTCGGAATTAAGCAATAACATTTCGATCGTTCTTCATAGCCGGATGGAGATACAGATGGAGAAAATCGCTGGATTATACGTGATGGATCAAAGAGAATACGTTCGCATTGTTTCTCTTGCACTTCACTTGAAGAAAGCGATAAGAACGTAGAAGAAAAGAAAGCAATAAAAAAAATTCAACAAAACATATAAATAATAAATCATAAAAATTTTATTAGCCTACACTTCACTGCACTCCATTGCCTCGTTGACACGTTTTTGCACCTCAAGCAGCCGATAGTACATTTTCTCCTGCCAATCGGTATCGCTTGGTAAATAAACTTGCGTTATTTTCTCACGGGATTGTACGATTTTTTCAAAAATCTGCGGATAAACGGAAAATATATCCGCTAAATTCATAAAGAATAAATGATTTGACATATTGCTAATGATGACTGTGACCCAAATCGTATCGCAAACGATGAGACCGATGAAACCGATGAGCCACAACAATCAGTCCGACTGTTAGACCGAACGTTTATAAAATGCAAAAAAATTTCTTCGATTATCCGGAGGCCGTAATTTCGATGTTCACTCGCAGCGCCATTTCAATGGGGCAAATCCTCAAAGAAACTAGGATACCAGAAATGAGTTCGTGCTCAACACCAATTCCAATAAGTTATAAAAAACATATAATTTCTTTGAAGCAGTGTGCCAGTATGACAGACTCATGCAATGCCTTGCTCAGTCGCATTCCTATCGAATTATTTCGATGCAAAGAAAAGGAAAGAAGAACATTTTTAAAGCGAAAAAAAAAGAAGAAAAAATTGAATAAAAGCAATTTTTATGGGGTGACGGAAAAACTTATTGGAAGCCAATGCGAGTCAATAAATCACAAGTCGAGCAGAATTGTTCGAACAGTAGGTGGTCTTCCAATCACAGTGCTGCCTATGCCTATGCCAATATGTTTTTTAATGTGCTCTCAGCTACGACTCTAATGCTGACGCTTCCACACGCAATTTATTTAATGGGATCGGTGGGCACGCAATGCAATAGGAACTTATCGAATGCTTGCATTTTCTCTTACCTTATAGCGAATTATTATTACTTCAATTATTATGGTTTTCTATTTTGTTTGTTTTTGTTTTTGTCTCTAGGCAAACTTCTTTAATAATTGAATCCAATTGTTAACAAAAAATAATCACAATGACATAGATACATGGGATGATGCGACAATTATGGTGTTGAATGATTCGGCTGAAACTCCTAAATCACTTTCATGGTAAAATTTATCTGATTTCAAAAGCTCCTTTCATATCACTCATCCAAATAACTGACCTTGTAAACCAGCATGATTAAATTTCATGTTAAATTTTACACTAGACTATCAACGATATGATATCCTTAAAATGCATTGCACGCGAGACCTCCTTTATCGCAAGGTTAACGTGATGGCTGAATTGAATATCGAAAGTAGGATATAAATCATTTACTGACAACGGAAAAAATAACGAAAATAATTAAATAAATAAATAAATAAAATAACAAAAAAGCAAATTTATTCAAGCTTTGGAAACTTTATTGGCAAACCGCCAAAAAGGGCGGGCAATCGTCGATCAAAGAAAACTAACTAATAAATGATTGGGCAAAGCGTCTCGCTGGCCTCGTCTTTGTCTTTTAAATACCAATATAATAAGAAAATATTTATTAACAGACATATTGATTGCAAGGATTGTAGGAAGTGGATATCAACAACAAGAGTATACGCCATTTTTCAATACCGCAAAAAGAAAGTTTTTAACTTCGTTGTGTGAACTTCGGTGTCGACACGATAGGAAAGGAAACTTCTTTCACATAGCGTTAAATAATGAGGCTATCTTGACATGAAATCAACAGTTGAAAATGTTAAAGTTATTTGTACAGTTACAAATGCACACAAGCACACACAGACACATAGGTCAGTTTTTTCATTTTTTCATTTCATTTATTATGATTTCAGGAATCCTAGCACAGTAAGAAAATCTATCTTATAGTTAGTGCTAGTCAAAAGAACAGTTTAATTTGAGCTTAACCCTAGTCCTTATAACCAACTTTTACTACGAGAACGTATAACCAAGTACAGGTGTGGCCAGTAGGAATTTTTTGCAATTTATTTATATTTCGTGGTTATTTCTTCAGGATTTCAACTACCTGTCATAAAGGAAATATATTCAGCTACGTGTAAGTAAAACTTCGTCCAGTTCCGTTGCGCAGAACAGCAATAAAAACCACTTTTCGAGAGCAGAAAAATGAGCGCAGAAGACGCACTCTTTACATGTAAACGTTACTCATGTAAACGGCCAATTTGTTTGCAGCATTCAAGCACTTTGTTTGTATGTGAAATTTGCAACAATAAAGAAATAAAATAAATAATTTAAGTTATAAAAAATAAATATATATAAATAAAAACATTATCTTATAGCAAAAAACAATTGTTTTATTTATGTAGAAAACTTAAAAATTGCACTAAAATAGTGCACACCTGTACTTGGATATACGTTTATGGGGGTAAAGACTTTGGAGGATCATAGCTCCTCAATGCCTTGACCCAGCACATCAGTTGAGGTGGCAGTCGACGCGGATTACCGTAATCTTCCTAGATCCGGAGTTTTATAAAATTACAATAAATGGTTTAGGAGGTACATCACTCCAAAGTGCCCACTGGCCACACCTGTACCCGGTTATAAGGACTAGGGTTAAAAAGAGCATCGAAAAATTTAAAAATAAAAATAAGAACTTAAATGCAGTTTAAATTCAGTTTAATTCAAGGTATGAAAAAAAGAGGTTAGGTGCTTTTTAAATATTGATACATTATTTTTTTTAACTTAACTTAACTTAAGAAAATTATTTTTTTTTTAATTCGAACACATTTTTTATTTTATTAAGAAATGCCATAAATTCCAAAAACGCTAAATAATTGGAATTTTATTTATAACTTTAAATTAAGATCGAGATGAAACTTCATTTAAGCTTTTTTTTTTTTTTTTGGTTCGATGGTCTTAATTCATTTTAATAAATTTGGAAATCAACCAAAACCATTTTTGCCTTTACCCTACGTTTCGGCGATTTCATGGGTTCTTTTTAATAATTTTTATTTTCGCTAATCTAAAACACTATATCAAAACATTATTTTACATTAATACCTACAAAAACTACACTCAAAAAAATGCCTACAATTTTATACTTTGTCGCAACAATTATGTTGATTAAATCCTTCCCCAAAACTTAAATTGTTCTAAAAAACTTGGAAGCTCTTAAAACAACAACAACAAAATTCTTTGCATGACTACAGAAATTGTTGGTCTAAAAATTAATTCTTGATGCAACAATGCGTGTTATTATTGATGCAAGAATGTAAGGCTCTTGAGAAATTTTTTTGAGTGTATACAATCAAAAATTTCAATTTGAAAAGAAAATAACCAAAATCTAACCGCCACACCGTGGTTGAAAATCCCGAAAACTGGCCAAAAGTTTAAAAAAAAATTCCCCGTATACTTATTTTCGTTGATTGGTAACCCTTTAGTGACATTTACCCAATTGTTTTCCATCGCTATAGTTGAGAAAACGTTCTTACCTGCTCCAAGTTATCAGCTCAAAGTTGACCATTGCGAGTGACTCGTAAAATGTTCATACCGGGCAAAAAAAATTCTACGCTCCGAAAGTCCATAACTTTTAACTGGATTATCGGATTTCAATTCTAAAAAAATTGAATCTTCTCCTGAACGTAAGTTTTATTTTCTGTAGTTTATGGTGAACACGAAGCCGCAACATTTCACTTTTATATTGTGTTAATGTAATCGAGATAATTTACAAGTTTATCACATACTTGTATGCAATCAAAAAGGTTTTTAAAAAATATCCTGCAAATTCTGTGTCTTTTTTGGATAGGGGTGGGTGGTTGTCCCGCATTGACTTATTATAAAATTGGCCTCCTTATTTTTGAATGTCTTTAAAAACAAGGAAAAAATGGATAGAAAGGAGCTTCTCAAAAAAAAAAAGGTCATGTCATATTTAACCCTAGAAAGATAACGTCGTTTTTTAACAAGTGAGTTTTCATTTTTTAACAATTTTCTCTTTCCACTTTTGAAAGCTATTTACAGTTTGGTGGTTTCCATTAATTTATTTTAATATATACAAGTTTGGATTATAAAATGACGAATACTGCAATAATCTAAAATGATTTAAATACGAATCAGTGGTCAAATTTTTTTATTAAAAGCATCCTTAAGGATAGTAAAAACAAACAACGTCGTCAGGCGTATCGTTATCTTTTCAAGGTAAAAAAATAACGTTATCTTTCTAGGGTTAAAGAGGAGGAACATCGTTTTTGTTAACAAGGTGGGGTTTTTCATTTCTTCTAAACACACTTTTCTCGATTTTTCACAAAATTTGACAGGCGTCAACCAGCTGTTTGGGCTGGGTTTGCCTAGAATTAAATTTAATTTCGTACTTTTCTCACCACTGTTGCAGCGAATTCATCATAAATTCAGAATATATCTCTGCATTTAGCAGGTCCTAAATGCATTTAAATACACGGATAAATGCAGAAGTTGGCTCTAAATCTAGATTTAGCTGCTAATCTGAAAAGGCTATTAGACCTAAGGTCCATTGTGATACCCTATAGATCTGAACACCTATCTCTAAAACCTTTGAGCTAGAAATAAAGCCAGCGATTTGGGTAAGATTTGCCAAGTCTAAGTCCCTTGGGGATCGTATTACATAAATGCCAAAATAAGAGAAACTTTTCCTTGAAAACGCCGGGCACTGCAGTAAAAAACGAAACGAAACGAAATGAAAAAACGAGGTGAAACCACAAAACATGTTTCGTTGCCTATAACTGGCCCGTTCTTTTCTTTTCAAATACACCAAGCGAAACAATAAAACAAAACGTTTTGATTTTGACTTTTCGGTTTCGCTTCGTGTGTTCAGAAACGAAAACCATTTTTTTGCTACCGAAACGAAAACGTTTCGTTTGATACGGTGTGTTCGCAGCCTAATGGCCACACACAACGACAAAAGAACAATAGCTCAAAATATTTAGTAAACATTTAGCAGCAATCGAATTGTTGGTCACTTAAAAACATCGACCCAAATTCGATCCGCTCTCAAGATCGTGCAAAGAATATGCTCAACGTACTTAAAAACAAGCATCAATAGAAAAATCCGACGCACTTCAATAGGGCTCAAATTGCAACAGACAATTGCATTCCAAGCGCAGAGCGTCATAGGATGAAATTGATCTGTGGCCTATTTAGCGCCACAGACAATTTCGCCGTAGGTGTCATCGTAGAAATATATGTTTGTGACACTCACATGTCACCCATGTGCTATTCAGCTCATTCTCCTACCCTTAACCATGGCATATTGTACATAGATCTAAGGCATTACACAGTATTTCGTCAATCTTAATACAAGATGATATTCAGAAACGATGCTGGCAACTTTATTCCAATTTTGAAGTCCATAAAGTAAAACAAGTAAGGGTGTTATAGTCAGGCGAGCCTGACAATAGAATACCCGACACAGACACATAATTTTTAATATCAAGAGGTGTTTAAGGGCATAAGGAGCCCCATATACCGACTTTTGTTAAATTTCTAAATGAAAACCGCCCTTTTGCCACGCCCACTTTTCAAATTTTTTTGGAATTCTAATCGGACCCTTATATATACGCTCAAATTCTAAGTTTCAAATATTTCAATAATGTCTGATTTTGAGGCATTTTTGGGATTTTTGTGACAGACCCTAGTACTGGAGGTACGCCTAAAAATGGTATGATCGGGTCCATTCTCGAACTTGTTCTTACTCATGTCCCCGTGAGCACGCATACCAAATTTTGTCAAGATAGCTCAACTCCTTCGATAAGATAACTGTATACAAATAGACAGACAGACGGACAGACGGACGGACATATCTAAATCGAATCTCCTGGTGACGCTGATCATTTCTATGTATATTTTGTATGGTGTATCTCGACTGGTTCAGGGTGTTACACACAACCCAACAAACGCAATATACCCTCGACACAGAGTGTGTCGGGTATAAAAAATAAGAAAACCGTTTGATACCAAATACAGTCAAACTCCCATGGCTCGAATTTCCGCCGCTCAATCTTCATACACGTCGAATAAATTATTTTAATAGCAGTGATTCGAATAACGGAATGTTTGACTGTATTTGGGATTCTTCGAGAAGAGAGAAAGATTCTGAAATATCTAGTTAAATATCTTGCCGTTACTTGAAACGGTTTGGGGAAATTTTAATCCTTAAATCACACAATCATCCATTGGAGCCCTTCCGAGCAGCGTCCCGTCGAAAGAAATGTTTTGAAATGTTCATTTTTAGTGCAACTCTTCATCCAAGTGTTTGCCTGAGCAGTTTTCAACCATAATAGTGTAGAAGAAGTTCTTCTTCTGAACAACCATATGTCTTTTAAAGTATTAAGAGATAAGATCTTATAAAATTCAAGAGCAACATTCTCGCTACCCAGCTACCATTTCGATTGTTTCATCAGAAATCACATTTTCCATTCTCTATCGATTCCTCTTTATGAAGAAAGAGATTAATCTTGCTATGCCATTAAAAACAACAAATGAATCTGTCTTTTTTAGCCGAAAAGGAGCGCAGTATATTTGGTACACAAAATAAATAAACATGGTACATTTTGTTTTTTTTTTTTTTTTTATAATTGCTTATCAAAAAAATATAAAAGTATTGGTGTAGTAAAAAGAAATCCATTATTTTTCCAATAGATGGCGTTATTTATCTGCATCTCGCGTTGTATAAGTCCGATCGTGTTCCGCTAGGGGCATTAGAAAGATGACAGTTCCTACTAAAAAAGCTTTTTTGACACTTTTTTGATTGATTGATTCAGTTTTGTTTGAGAACTTGTCAAAGATGGACATCAGCAAAGAGAAAATTCGCTACATTTTACAGTTTTTCTTCGATAAGGGAGAAAACGCAAGCCAGGCGGCTGAAAATATGAATAGCGTTTATGGACCTGATACTGTAACAGCCAATCATGCGCAATTTTGGTTTCGTCGATTCCGTTCCAGTAACTTCGATGTCAAGGATGCACCACGCACTGGAAGGCCAATTGTCGAAAATGTCGATAAAATCATGGAAATTATCGAGTCCGACCGTCATGTTAGCACTTTTTCGATTGCAAAAGAGCTAAAGATTGCACAAAAAACCGTTTGGAACCATTTGAATAAGGCTGGATACACAAAGAAGCTCGATGTATGGGTGCCACACGAGTTAACGCAAAAAAACCTCATAGACCGAATTTCCATCTGCGAATCGCTGCTGAACCGCAACAAAATCGACCCATTTCTGAAGCGGTTGGTGACTGGTGATGAAAAGTGGGTCACTTACGACAACGTCAAGTGAAAACGGTCGTGGTCGAAACACGGTGAACCGGCGGAAACGGTGGCCAAGCCAGGATTGACGGCCAGGAAGGTTTTGCTGTGTGTTTGGTGGGATTGGCAGGGAATTATCTACTATGAGCTGCTCCCATACGGCAAAACTCTTAACTCGGAACTCTACTGTCAACAATTGGACCGTCTGAAGGAAGCAATCGCCCATAAGCGGCCAGCTTTGGCCAATAGGAGAGGAATTGTGTTCCATCAGGACAACGCCAGGCCACACACATCGATAGTGACTCGCCAGAAGCTCCGGGAGTTTGGTTGGGAGGTTCTTCTGCATCCACCTTATAGTCCGGACCTGGCACCAAGTGATTACCATCTGTTCCTGTCCATGGCGAACAATTTTGCTGGTGAAACATTCGCTTCAAGAGAGGCTTCTGAAATTCGATTGTCTCAATTTTTTGCTAATAGGAACGAGGGCTTCTATGAGAGAGGCATAATGAAATCACCTATAAAAATGGCAACAAGTTATCGAACAAAACGGCGCATATTTGACCTAAATCGGGTCATTCTAACTATCTTAAATAAAGCCCTCAATTTAATGCAAAAATAATGGATTTCTTTTTACTACACCTAATATATTGGTATGTGATTGTTTTTCCTTTCCCGGGGAAATGAATTCCACTCCCGATATGCCGATTTTCGGCCGGTGACAGTGACGACAGTTGAGCAAATGACTAGAAAACGAGAGTTAAACCCCCTCCCCCCACAGGAAAACCGAAAGCAAAAACGAAGAAAAAATAAAAACTTTAAATTCATTAACGGAATTTAATTACAATATAGGCACAAAACTGCTCAATTTTTCGAAACTGTATGAAAATTGGGCAAAATTGGGCAGTTTCATGCAGTACGGGAACAAACCTATTTTTATAAGAAAGCCGATTCGAAAAACCGTCGATTGTGATCAAAAATTTCAAAAACTGATAACTGGGCACTCGTTTTAAGAAATTTTGTTCGATATCTTAAAATTCAAATGTTGAAAAATGCTCTTCTCTTTCACTCACCCAGGTTGATCATTATTGAGAAAAGGTGGAGTACACCTTCACAATGTATCGATAGCTTTTTTTCTTCTTGGATTATGGGATGAAAGGGTCAAAATTAAAAAGGTATGCATCTCGATATCCTTGTAGGGGGCAAAAAAAAAAACAAAAAAACTATTAAAAAAAAACAACAGTTGATGGTTTATCTTTGAATGAATCTCATATCCCTACTGAAGAATATAAGGAGTTACGTAAATTGGTTTTGAATGTTGAAATCTTTGGGAAATGCTGAATAATGCCATGGATAAAACAATGGTTGTTGATTTAGTGGGAACGTATTATAACCAAAACACGGCATCGGACGCATGGAACGTCTGAATCCATTACTGTTATGCCATGGTACATACGATGGCTGTGATTGAAATGAAGTAATTGAAGGATATGAATGAAATGGCTGAAATGAATTCTGTCCCAGATGCTGTTGGGGAATGGATATTTGATTAAAACTCAAATTAGGCCCGTAAAAATTCGGCTTAGAATTCTCCGTAGTGCAATTTGTACATTCACACAATTGCGGCTGCGGCTGCGACTGCAGCTGCGACTGCGGCTGCGCATGCGCACGTCGTGCAATTGTTTCTCTTCGAGCAAAGTTGTCGCAAGTGAATCCATTCACTTGAACGCTTTCCGATATAGCCGACATACCCAATGGATGCGTTCGATACAATTGCGATGATGATGGTTGAACAGGATGGCATTTTACTTTATGCGGTGGAGTATGAGTATACGGAAATGGATGGATTGCTTCTCTTCGGCAGTAACAAAAATTCGATTGATTTCTTTGTTCATCATCGCGGACTTTGGCTATTGTGGTCAGTTTGTGAGTACAATGATTTCGATTGACTCTTCGACAGCAGTTGATCAAATCGATATCCATGCCTCCATGACTTTCATTTCTGGAATTAAATAGACGAGAGCTTTCGCCCAAATCATTTTGAAATTTCCTGCTACAGGTATTGCTTTTCAATTCATGCCGATGTAAGGCTGGATTGGATGCATGCAAATCATAATGTCGAAGCATTTCGGGCATAGAAATAGCTTGATCTACATTCCGTTCAATTGCATATGGGTGTTGGTGGTTAGTATTTGCGGGCGCTTCATGACGTTGCGGTTGTTGTGAGTGCGAAACCATAGCCGTATAGCTATAATCAGGATAACTTTCTACCCGAGCATTAAGGGAAATGCCGCCGCTTTGGTTTGTTGAGCTAATCGTCCCTTGGCTCGGTGTTTCATTAAAACTAGAGCCACTGCCCGGATTTTTCCAATTCAAATCATGATTCTGATAGTCTTCTTTCATACTGGTGTCGGCTCTGAAAAAACAAAAAAAAAACAAAAAAAAAATAAATACAATAATTTGAAGTTAGTTAAATATAAAATTTAACAAGATAATAATAATAATTTGGTCATTAATTTTGAAATTTAAAATGAAATTAGAACGAAAATTACATACCCCTTTGAATTGTAGTTACCATTTTCTTTTCTATTCGGTAGAGAAAGATCTATGGAATTGATTTGTTGGTCCATTGGTACATCCGGTGACTCGGCCAAAGTAAAATCCATAAATATATTTTTTAAATCATTTGCTGAAGATGACATAATTTTTTCGTTGGGGTTTTCCTCAATATAATTGCTCAAAGTACCCAATGAAGGAGCATTTGGTACGATTGGGCTGACTTCCGTTGCAACTTCTTCAGGATTCGTTTGTAACTTTTCCGAGCAGACCTGATTGCAATCGATATTCGAGAACATTTTTTCTTGCAGATCTTCCAACAAGGCGATTGAATTGCGCTCACTAAAAAGGGGAAAACATTTTTTTTACATAAGCATACATACATATATCGCGCACTAACCACAAAACCGGCACAATTCAAAAAAAAAAATTTTTTATGTATTTTTTTATATTTGACCAATTAAATTTTTCTGCTGGAAAACTAACACGCCGAAAATTAACGCTTATATGGCCTGATGCCGTAATCAACTAAGAATAATATAAATTTAGAAAAAAAAAAATTATTTTTTACATTAAATTACAAAAGAGATTGAATAATTGTTCGAGAAATTTTAGTGTGCGATATAATATGTTTTTCAATATTAAATCGTTTCAATTCTCACCCTAAATCCACATTCTTCAAAGGACTCTCATCAAAGCTGTTTCCTCGAAGAGTTTTGTTTTCTTGAATTGATTGCTTTGCTCTCGTTTGTTTCTTCGTCAGCGGAAAACTTTCAGGATGCTGAATCCTTTTTTTGAATTTATCGGCCAACATTTTAGAATGCCGAGAGGATTTTGTAGCAGAGCTAACCCTCTTGAGCTTATTTTTCAAAGTTTGTGGATAAAAATTCCATGACTCTTTATTTTTTGATGTCGTCTTGGGTTGATTTAGATTGTTTGAGTTTGTTTTCTAGAGAAAGTAAAAGAGAACTCTCTTTTAGAGCGACTTTAAGATTTTTGTATACAGCGAGTAAAAAAATAAATAAAAATATATACATCGAACACAAAGTCAAAGAATGTATTCAGAGAACTGGACATGGTTTTTGTTTGTCATTTTAATACTTTCAAACAAATAATCGAATGAGAAACATTCAATCCATGTTTCAACGTTTTTATACCCGACACACTCTGTGTCGAGGGTATATTGCGTTTGTGTGGTTGTGTGTAACACCCAGAACCAATCGAGATAGACCATACAAAATATACATAGAAATGATCAGCGTCACCAGGAGATTCGATTTAGCCATTCGACACAGATTTCCGTCAGTCCATCCATCCGTCCGTCCGTCTGTCTGTCCGTCTGTATACAGTTTTCTTATCGAAGGAGTTGAGCTATCTTGACGAAATTCGGTATGCATGCTCACGGGGACATGACTAAGAAAAAGTTCGAGAATGGACCCGATCGGACAATTTTTAGGGGTACCCCCAGTACTAGGGTCTGTTACGAAAATCACAAAATATGCTCTGAAATCGAAGTTTTTCAACATATTTTGATGAAATTTGATAGTTGAACATATTTAAAGCCAAGTTATTCAATTTCCAAATATTGTAAAAGTGGGCGTGGCAATAGGGCGATTTTTGAAAATTGTTTCCCACATCCGAAACTCAAATGGGACTTGAACGAACGTTGGTACTTATGCTTCCTTTCTAGCCATAAACATCCTCCCCAAAACTTTACTTCATCGGTCCATTACACTGAGCGAACTTAACCATGATTTTTTTTAAATGGCGCATTTTTATTCACAGTCCTTTTGATTTTCGAGCAGAACAAAAATATCAACAAAAAAAAAAGTTGAGTCAACAAAATTGTTGGTTGATATAAAGGAAATATGTTTAATTACATTTCTTTTCGTTCGGTATAATTCTCATTTGTTTTATAAAATAGGTTATTGTATAACGATATGTATTCACTTTAGAACTTTTTAAGCATTGCGGAAGCAGTCACAAAATCGGATGTAGTCCATCCGGTGGCTATTTTTGGGGTTATGTCCAGCAGAGGGCTCTGTGGCCATTTGCTTTGAACGTTAATTAAATTTGTTTTGACATTTCCTCTTTTATAGGTTTTTTTTTTACATTTTTTTTATTTTAAAAATTATCTTGTCATTTCAATTACGTCCGTGGTTGGTTCAACAATTTATATTTGGATCCATTTTTGAAAATTATCATTTCAATTCAACCTGAAATATGGTTGATTCAAAAGGAAAGTTTTCATTTTTTTTCCAACAAGAAAAATTGTTAAAATAAAAATATTCCTTGTTGAAGCCGTTTTGTATGTTTTTCCTTTTGATTTAACCAGTTTTCTGGTTGGTTTTTTTTTTCTCTGTGTACTAATGGTATCTCCAGTATAAAAGTCTGTCAAAAAAAAACCCAAAACTGCCCCAAAATCGGACTTTTTCGAAATATTTTAAAGAAGCTTAGAATTCAAGCGTATATTTAAGCTACCGATAAGAATTTTTTAAAAATTGTACAAAAAAAATTGGGCGTGGCAAAGGGGCGGTTTTCATAAAAAATGAACAAAAGTCGGTATGTGGGGCCCCTTATGGTGTTAAAAATCTCTAGCATATTCTTTCTTAATGGTCCTGTTTTTGGGCGTGTTTTGAAAATTATTTAAACATGTGTGTCTGTGTGGGGTATTGTATTATCAGGCTTGCTTGACTATAACACCCTTACTTGTTCTATTTGTATTTGTATTGATATTATTATCTCCGATTAAAATTCAAATTACCGGTATGAATAGGCTATTCTCAAATCTTTGTCGTCGTTCTCTGGCAATCTCTCTGAAAAAAGATGATGAAATAAAAAAAATTTTTTTTTTCTTTAAATTGTTCACAAATAATTTCAAATAACTAACCGTGAAATCGTGTGTCGCGCCTCTAAACACAATTTTACTCCATTTTTATCACCATTGCTTGGGTTTCTCTCTACCATAACGCTAATTCGAGAAATTTTTAGAACAAAAATAAATTTGAATAAAAAAAAAAAATTAAAAATATTATCTTTTACATTATTTTCTTCATATATGGGCATTTCCAAATGGACGCGACACTTTAATGAGCAATTTTAAGTCCCGAATTCAAGTATGCGGTAAATAGTTATTTTGCTTCTCAATACTTTCGTGCAGCTTATGCGGACTTTTCTATTTTTCAAAGTTTCTATGCAGTCCCGAATGGCAATCAGCTATAAACGGACGCGACAAAAAGTTTACTTTTTCTGGAAATGCCCATATGTAGGAGAATTACAAGTGTCCAGTCCCAGAATAAAATAGCTGATCTCTAAAATCCATAGATTTCAATGTGAAACTCCTTTTGGCTCTTTGACTTTGCATAAAAGACACTGTGTTTCTATTTGGCTATCCCGCCAAATACTTTTTTATAGATATGAAGCTTACCGGTGTGATTATTTTTTTTATTTTCGAATTAATTATGTTATCCACTTTTCAATAATACGAATTCTTGAGGAACAAATACTTGACCGCACTGAAATCGAAATGGAGAGGATATGTTTGCAAGTTTTTTTTTTTTTTTTTTTTTTTTTTTTTTTTTGTGTTGAACTCAGTCCGTCTTGAGAGTCGGAACTTTCAAATGCTAATGGATGAACTAAAGGACTAAACATGACAAAACACAGAAAAATTTTGCCGCCGTTGAAAGGACACGTCAGCAGATCTACCTGATACAAAAAGCAAAGAAATCTAAGCGATAACTGCAGTACTTCAATACCCAAGCGAAGCGAAATGGCATTACGTACACGCACATGCTAACAATCATAGTTACATGCGAAGTTTTTTTCTATTTTTTTTTTCTTTTTCTCAATTGTTAAATTTTTTATTTATAGAACAGTAGAGAAAATAACCTAAATGTGGAGTGAGTTAGTCAAAGAGTCAACATATGTACATATTTCCATTATCCATATTAGCAGATACTTAATAATACCCAGCAGGAAATGTTAGAAATAAAATTTCAGTGTTATTGGACTTTTAATTTTTTTTTTGTTTTTTTTGTTTTTGAATCGATGATATACAGCCCTATTCTAAATGAATATTCCCCGGGAATTTTTTACCTAGAAATTTTTCTCCGCGGAAAAAGGAAGTGTTCTAAGCATCAATAAAGAAAGGAATGTAATGATTTTTTTTTCAGCAGAATTTTTTTCAAATCCGCGCGGAAAAATTCCCCGGGAATATTTCGAATCATTAGTACTTACATTGAAATTAAAAATACCAATGTGATAATAATAAAAAATGTGGTGCAACACATTTCTGGCCGAGCGTGTCTTCTTTGGTTTTTCTTTTTTTTTTTTTCAAATGTATGTACTTGAAGTCTAGTTTGATAGATTTACAGGTAGATGTATATCTTTCATTGCACTTAAGCCCTTTTGGGGTGTTCCTTCACCTGAAAGAACGTTAGAATACGTGGCCGTTGATCTGAACTATTATTTTCCGATTATATGGTGGATATGAATTCACAGTTTAAATATGAATATGAGTCACAGTTTAAAGCATAATGTGTTTCTTGCCATAAAAAAGTGCAAAAGTGGGTTCATCATATTAAATCAGTCATTGCTGTATTGCTGAAAGTACACAAATGTCCTGAGATTACCGCCTAGATTTAAGCTCTCTATGAAATTTACTCAATTTTTTTTAAGAAATCACATTTTATTTAATACTAAAAGAAATTAATTACTTAATAAGAAAATAATATAATAAAAGCGAGACTTATAAAGTCACTTATCCATAAATCACCTAGGACACTGGAATTCTCAACTAAAGCTAATAACAAAAAAAAAAAAAAAAAAAATTATATATGTATTCGAATTGCACTCAAACAATGGGAAGGGAGGAGCCCCTCGTTTCGTTTAATTACACCTAACTTAAAAATGCGGCAGACATACTTTTCCAGCAAATAGTTCCGATACGACAGTAATCCATAAAGCTAAGACGAAGAGAATATAAGAGATTCCAATTTTATAGGTATTTGGCAACTGGTACGCTTGTCCTCCAATCGCTTCTACATGAAATCCCAATGGAAAGACCACCGCAGCCAGACAAAACAGTATCATTGCTGTAAAGCCAACCCAACGGGCATAGGGAATAACATTACGATCCCAAGTGCTCGATGCCAGTAGGATTACAGTCGTTGTTATGCAAATACAACCAATGAATATGCACACTAATGCAATCAGCCATTCTGGCTGCAATTCAGGAGTGTAGCAAACCTGGGGACGATTGTACAAGGTCATACATGTCCACATGAGACCCAAGCGTATGTCACCTGCAATATATATATATATATATTCAAAGTCAATTTCTGTGCATAAACAAACTGCTCTAACTGCCAGCTGACCTGCTTCTTCGGCAACTATCCAGTCGGGCATTGCTAAGCTTACAATGGCAAAAACATCAGCCGCCATAAAGAGCGTAGCGCTTATTGTTGTTAGTTTATCCATAGCGTTGTATTTCTATGTTATCATATTAATATTTTATATATAACATAATATAATATGCAATACATTTGGTGCAATTAGAGTGTAAAACTGGACGATTTAAGTCATAATTACATAGACAAGTATGTACTGATATATATATGACTATTCAAAGTCAATTTTGGCTCAAATGCTCTAGAGCGCAAACGTTATCGATTTGAGAGTTGGCATTATCGATGAGTACAATAGATCGTGATCTGGCTTATCGTGATAGTTCATTGTACTCGTATTTACTATATGTCAATATATTGAAGGTCATGTTTAATTGCTAATATTGTTGTGCAGACGAGCTCAAAGGGAAATTTAGATGGAAAAGATGTAGTTTTCCGATTGCACGTACTGCATGAGCGTTACGATTTTCGTTTCCCTCTTATGCAGTGGAAAAGATTAATTTAAAGAGCATAAACGTTACAATTCTCAATAACTTATGACCCTGTAGAAGGCCTCATTGTTAAAAGTGACTATTTGATGATATGAATTGTTGCGAACGCGCTTAGAGACGAAACTCCATGAACGATGGAAAAGAAATGTAGCTGCTTCCATTAAAATACATTTCAATACAGTGATTCAATGGAAGCAGCTGCATTTCTTCCGTGTGAAAGGCCTAAAAGATGAAATATTTTCAACTTTGCCGCGTATACAGCAACAACCGTCCTTCCCGTCGTTTATGGAGTTTCGCTTTAACCCGGCATCTCGACGTTTAAATTTTTCGTAGCTCGCCTGTCATACGAGTCATCTTACAAATTTTTCGTACATTTGCGCCTGTCATATACGATTTGCCGATTCTCAAGTTTACTGTGTATTCATGCAACTATTAGATATGCGTCAAATTGATATCTCGAATATCATTATTTCATCGCAATAATATATCGATATATCGACTGTCTGCTCTGCATTCTTTTGTTTAACAAAAGAATTTTTAAAACTTCAAACAAACGTTTCCTTCTCCGACACACTGGCGATGGCTCAAAAATTTCTTTCTCCGTTTTTGGATTTTAAGTATCGATTTCCGATATATCGAAATGAAAAAGATCACTCACACATTTCATATTGATGTTTAAAAAATATCGATCTTTCTACGTTTCGATATGTTCGGCCCATCCTTCATGGAGACCGTAATGCGCGGATGACTTATGGCACTGCAAAACTTATTTTAAATCTACCATTTTGTCCCTGGTATCACTCGATTTTTTTTTAACAAAATAAACTTACTACAAAAATTCCAATTTTGGTTATACATTATCAACGCCGCAATTCTATTTGTAACAAAGATACTATTGTTGTCCTTGTTTAACATCTTGGATTTTCCATTTAAGGTTATATGTCGCGATATTAACAGTTTGACAGCTGATATAACAGAAAAAAATCTTGTCAAAAGTCTTCGCTGAACATTGGAAGACGCGCAATATGGAGAAATATTTACATGAAATGTACTTTTTGTTTATTTTTTCTTTTTATTTGAAAAGAATAAAATATTTTTATGTTAAAAAAACAGATTTGTAATGATTTTCTTTTTTTACTTCGCAAAATTCAAATCTACTGCCTTTTTTTGTTAAAACTGCTGCACTTTCTTCTACGCCAAGTTCCAACCCTGGTATAGACACGTCAAATGTCGCAGCATTAGAGTGATCAATTCTATTAGCTGCCATAAATTGTATGCCATTAAGTTGGCAAACAGCGCCATTTTGTTTATTTGACGGCTGAAATTTCCTTTTCAAAATAAAACGATGTGTTCACATCGTAGCGAGGAGTTCTATGTTTCGGACATTTTCAAATTAATTTTTTTTGTACCTTTTGAATATATTTGTTTTTAAAATAACGAATACCATTATAACACTTAAAATTAAAGCGTTTTTATGTAGTAAACCAATATTCAGGGGGTGTTATGGAAATCAATAGTCGTCAGAATCGGTTTTGAAATCGTCATTGATTTTGTACAGATGGCTTGGAAATCAACTATAGTGCGGGAGCTAGCACGTGTTTTACCCACCTCAGAACCGGAGCATTTGAAATGTATCTTAAAATAGGGAGTCTTACTCGTATATTACATAAATCGTTTGCTGCCACTTTAGAGGTGGCATTAGGGGGCAAAAATCGACCTCCAATGGGTGAAAAAAGTCACAAAAAGCGCGATTTGCAGAGCGGTTGAAATTTTTCAGGGTGGTAGAGAAGTGGACAATTAAGCGAAAAATCATTTGCTGCCGCCTGTGTGAGGTGGCTAAATCTTGCTGCCAGAGCGAAAAAGTCGCCGGCGCCAAGCGACTTCAGTCTTAAGTCTTTGCGGATACAGTTCTGTTATAAAAAGCGAGAGAGATAGAGCAAATACTTAAGACGCGAACGTGAAAACACGTTTGAGTGGGCGTAGCACAAAAAGTAGGCGTGGCAGCGTTACGAAGCTTAACTTTTCAAACTTTGGGGCACAACAGCTATGTTCCGAATTTTAACACTGTGGGTTCAAAATTGTGGAATTTGGGTCCATCCATTTTTATGGGGGAGGGGGTTGGGGTGGTTTGATTTCAAAAAAATTTTTTTAAATTTCATATTTGCAATGAAGTGTCCATGCCAAATTTCATTGCTCTAGGGAAACTCCTATCATTTACCAAGAAATTTATGGAGGTCGAGCACTCTATCCGTACGCGTGATTTGTTTTTCTACCATTTTCCTCACATTTGTACTGGATATTAGTACTGAGAGCATTTATTTGATTTCTAAAAATTGATTTTTTTTATTTTTTGATTTTATGCCTGTCGGCTCTTATTAAGTCATCTATGCTTTCTGGGTGACTTTTCCTGCTGGGTTTATATAAATATGTAATACACATATCGCACACTAATCACTAAGCCGGCACAATTAAAAATTGTTTTAATCAATTTTTTCATGTCCGCCAACATTTTACTGCAGGAAAAGGAGGAACACTTAGAAAATTAGCATTGATATTTATTGATTCTGCAGTTAATTAAGAATAAAATAAATTTAGAAAAAAAAATTGATTGTACAGACGTCGAGAGTTATAGGCTGTTTGCCCAAGAAATGCAAAATTTAGAGTTGTGCCGCTTTAGTGATTAGTGTGCGATATGTGTATAAATAATCTTATGTTAATTGAGGTATAAAATATAAATTTCTTTTATTGATATTCGTATTGTTTCCTGAACTTGCTATTGCTATTCCAATTTCTTTGCCTAATCAATTTTTGGGATTTTTATCATCCTTATCATCCTGTGTTTGTTCGGCTGTATCTTTTGGTTTTGTTTCTTCCTCAGCCTTTTCATTTGCTCCTTCGTCAGCTTTTGGTTTTGCATCTGCAGCTTTCGATTTCGAAGCTTCAGCTGTCTTTGCTTGTGCTGCTTGTGCTGCTTTCGCTTCTTCTTGCTTCTTTTTTAGCGCTTCCTTTTGCTCATTGGTCATTTTCCCGAAAACACCTTCAATAAGTTTCTCGAATTCGTATTCATGCTGTTTCTTGTTTCCTGTAGCTGCCGCTGCAGCAGGATCACGGCCTTGATAACTTACAACTCGTCTACAATGATAAAAAGAATTTACTAAAGTAAATATCCGATTGGATGTATGATTTTTTAAAGATATGTATGTTCAACGGTTAAAATGATGATTACCATCAAGCCTCGAAGTGTCTTTTATATACATACATTCCTACCTATATGTAACGACATTTTTGCAGCTCCAGAGTAATTTTTTAATGAACCTCTTTAAATATTTTCATTCCCACATCCAAAATTTTTCCCCCTAGGGGCCATTAATTCATGACAATCATATAAAAAAAAGGGAATAGAAAGACCTCTTATGTAAGATCTTACTTTTCTCTGAAACATTCTAAGAAGCGCGCTTCATAGGACTTTTGAAATTCTAACATTTCCTAAGGCTTTACTATGTAGAGTCTGCCCCCGTCCCTCTGGACACGGGAATTCCCTTTTAATTTCAAATAACGATTTCCCATTCCATCGTCGATTGCACTCGGCCTTCATTTCATTTTCGGCACCGACGATGCCAGAGAAACACAATCAACAAAGGCATCATAAATACACCCACAAGGCGGTGACGCAGTCGACAGATTAAGAACGAATATGAATTATGCTCGTAACCTTCAGCACGAGCAACAAACAAGCAAGCAACACGAGCAGCGGGAAAACAGGAAACTCAAGTTCAGTGTGAGAAAGCGGTATTCTGCATTGCGCAAGTAACAGAACGATGATGATGATGATGACGGAACATCGTGAACATCAACTTCCAAAGTATATACAAATGTATATAATTACATATCTACGTACATATCTTGAGAGAACAGAAAGCCGAAAATTTGAAAATTCGAAAGTTCTTTGAGCGTTATGATGATAATTCGCGCAAGTAAGAGAACTACGAAAATAATTTTCTATTATTCCCTTGCTTCCATGCGAACGATGAAAAGAAAAGAAAAAAAAAAAACATCAATGAGAAAACATCGCCAGTCCATAGAGAAGGCGATTGCTAATGCGAGTGTTTTTGGCAACAACAATTATCTCGATAGCGTAGCAGCAACCCGCCAACAAAGCCAATGGCAGCAAAGCTGTCTCCTCAATTTTTCTGCATATTAGCTGCTCCGTTTGCTCACCGATAGAATTTCTCAGATATTCGCGATTCGTCTTCGCAGAAGGTTCTCGTTTGATTTGATCGTGTCCATTTCGAAACGTGCCCGACGGCCCTTAATCTATATATCTAATTCTGATTCGAATTCTACATCCGAATATTAATGTTCATTAAAATTTAGACGTCACACTTTTAAAGCTCTGCCGGTTTCTGTCACACTTCCGCGTCCAATGGTTTCAACAGTGTTGTTTGGTAAAACAACTCTCAAGAAAGCATAACCACTTTGCATCATAATTGAATCATTTTGTAGGAGATGTGGTGAGGAACGTCACCCTCCTAAGTAATTATTTACCGCGCTGGGATAGGTGTGGAAATGACTATTACCGAATTCGGGGTGCACGACGAATTAGGGAAGCAACGAGGTTGCGAACAGCAGGACTCAGATACTATCGGTACCGCAGATGAAATCAATTTCGATATGCAGCCGATAAAAGATGCTCTCAACAGATCGATACACGAGCGTCTCAAAACTGGACCGGCGATGGATCCTTTGTTTCCGCAAAAAAATCATTCATCCCTTGGTGTTCGCTTTACGAGCGGCGGCGGCGGCGGCGGCGGCGGCAGCAGTAGCAACACTCCTCGTTTACCCGATTATAGCAATGACATAACCAAACTGACTACTCGGGTACCAGAAGTAACTAGCCCTCCGAAATTCGATGTGTCGTCAGTTTTGCCGGCGCGTACGCGTATCCGTCGGCAACGCCGTATGGACTCGAATGAGGCTAAAGATCCGATAGAGCGATTGAATAAGTTACGCGCGCGAATTTCGGGTGCATTGAGCGAGGTTAAGGGCGTGCTGAACAAGTACAGCACAGAGACGGAGGATCCCAACGGCGAGGTCGTTTTGAGTCCTTCGATTATTAAATTTAATTCCGAAGCTCCGCCGCGAGTTGAGTCTGGAAAAGACAATGAATGTGCACCTATCCAATTCCGGTTTCTGAAAAAGGTTCGACGAAGAAGCATTTTCAGCGAAGATGGTGAAAAAACCAGCATCGATATTGATAATACGGAGCAACAGAAACCGGAGGAAGAGAACCAAATAGCAAACGACGAAAAAGCGAAAATTGAAAAAACTCCAGAGACCTACCAGAACTCATATGAAGATTGTAATAGGAAAACTCAAGTTCTAAAAGAGCCGCTGAAGACAGTTGTACCGATCGTTGAAATTGCTGAAACTGAAGCCGAGATTGTGCCTTCGAAAGAAGCAAAGAAGGAGGTGGAAAAATCTTTCAATGTTAGTAAGAAACTTTCGAGCACGCCTGAACATAATCTGGATGTAAAAGATAAAAAAAATGAGAAACGACGCATTTCCATCGGTACGATTGATGACATAGGCTCTTCTCAACAGACACTGAACACAATAAAAACTCAAAGACGTCCCTCGGACTCCTCAGCCATAATCGGAAAATTGAGTGAAAGTTATCTTAAACCTTTTCTTGGTAACAACGAAAAAACTCAAATCGAAACGAGAGCTCCGAAAACTGATAGAAAGTCTTTAGAACCATCTGACGCATTGCCAGAGAAAAACAAGAAAATGCCTGAAAATCTTTTATTAGTTAAGAAGAAAGATGAAAGCATACGTCGCTCATCGATCGCAACAGTTGAAAGCTTAAAAATAGAACCGCCAATAGACGATAATCCATCTTTTAAACTTAAGACCGAGAGACGTCCTTCAGATTCAGCGGCAATATTCAAGAAGGGCATAGAAAACAACCGATCAATATTTGAAAATGTCACTGGTAGAGTTCCAAACTATCAAGCGGTGGCACTTTCTAAGCGTGTTGTTGAAAACAATGCCACAAATCTTGCTGCCAACGAAAAAAATAGCAACGACAATGATGCCCAGACACCGATCGTGTCGGATAAACAATCAACGATGACGCCATTTCCCTCAATTAATACGATAAGTAATGAGACATCGGAATCAACGTCGATGGTGCACCCAAACTCAGCGCAATTGCTATCGGCGACGCCAAAGTTATTGGCGACATTAATTGGCAGCCCGATGACAGCTACAACAACAACAACAACAGCAGCAACAACAATACCAAATGCACTAATAGCAACGACAGCACCTACTACAACAGTAATTTCAAACGGTACGGTAATTGCCCAGCACGAGAAGGCAGAAAAATCCGACCGCTTAAAACCCTCGAAGCTTCCTCTGACAACGGATGGTCCCAAAGTTGCAGGCGTTGCAGCGGTATCAAATCTATCGCAATCAAGTGCAACGAGCAGTCAACAGATTCAGTTGAATAAGTACCCGAACGATCAAAGCATCATCAACGGATTAACGGCAGTATCGTTGGATAAACAGATTTTATCAAAAGAACCTACGGATAATAATATCCAAAAGACAGACAAGGTGTCACAATTCAATATTACAATTCAACAACTCCGGTCGAAAGTCGAGCAGCAGGATGATGTCGGTCATAAAGACCCAACAGACAATGACGCAGTAAGAAAGGTAACTAATAGGCAAAATGTCATTCATCAGCAGGGAATAACTTCGACACAACCGACTGAAGTGCCAAATTCATCGACGCAGGAATCATTGTCGCTGGCGTCCGCTCAACAAGTAGCTGCTGCCAGCGTTGAACTTGCTTTCAATGCCACTGGCAATGGCACTTGTGCTGTCCGCGACAATTCAGAAACGATCGCGCGAAAGTCATTGAGCGAGATCAACGCATCGAAAATTGGTGTCACTGCGAACGACGTCGCTACAAAAGCGAGCGCCACAGCCATAGCGCCCGACAGTGGTGTCCAGAGCATCAACAACAGAACAGAAAGTATCGCAGCTTTTGCAAAAACTATTCCAACGCCAGAGTTTGAGAAACTCCAACAGAAAGCTATGCCCGAATTACAATTGCAAGTGCTTCCAGTAGCTTTAAAGGCGGTACATGTTCAACCAGAATCGCCGACAGATCTTCATCCGTTCGATGAACCGAAAGAGTCGTTTCACAAAAAGAAATTCAAAAAAGTACTACGAAAAGTGGTCCACAACGAAAAGCAGCAAATTCCAAAAGCAATTCAAACCATCACCAACAAAATCCACGAAGAAATTAATGTAGAGACAACGCCAAACCCGGAGCCTGAGCCTGAGCCTGAGCCGGAGAATCATTTAGAATCCGCAACTGAAAGTTCCGACAGTACAATCGAAGAAAGCATAGCTAAACCCAAAGCAGAACGCAAAGTTAAAAAGAAAGTGATCATAAAGCGAGTACAGCGAAAGCTCTCCGGAAGCGAACAGTCATTCTTCTTTGGGTCCATCGATGAAAAACCATCCCCCGATGTCGAAACAATAGAAAAAGCCATAGCTTACGTGACGGATGACAATGATGATGATGATGAAGAAAGCGAACCAGCGAACACCATCAATCCGGCAAAGAGTTGCATGCGATTACGTGAATATGAAGTGGGTGACCAGGTTCTGTACGCGGAGCGATACAAGAAGACTCAATTGCGCTGGAAGAAGGGTCGCGTCACCGAACGTATAACGAGTATTTCCTATAAGATCGATATTGGCGGGAAAGAGGTATCGGCGCACATAAATTACCTTAAAAAATACACGGGACGTAAGGTACGTTTCGGCGATAAGGAGTACTTGGATATCGATTACGAGCAAATCCCCGAAAAGGAAACAAAACCGCAAAACTATAGCATATGGAATGTCGTATAAAGGAATATCAACACAGCGACCCGAATATTTCGCTCGAGAGTATTTTTACATACCAAATGTGTAGATATGTGTCTTGTGCCGTGTGTCTGCGAAGTGTAACGTGTACATCCGTATTTATTGAATAATTGTGAGTGTGATTTTGTGCGATACTTTCCAATTGTTTTTCCGTTTGTTTGCTGTTTGTCACATTGTGCGTGATTTCGCGTGGAGGCTAGCGATTAAATTGTTTTTTTTTTTTTGAAGGATCAAAAAAATTTTATAAATTTTTTCTTCGATCCTTAGAGTTATAATTTTATTTGAAAAGCAAGACTGACATACAGTGCGGGGATCAAAGAGTTATGAGCGATCTTAATATGGCTTAATCACTTCAACCGAAGAAGAATAAGAAGAAGAAAAAACATCCACATTCAATTTGAAATCATCAATTTAAATAAGTTTTCATCTCATTAAAAAAATTCAGTGATTCATTTGCTGTCCGGGATTTATTTTTTTTATTTTATTTCAGTCGTAAAAGATTTTATTTTTAATTCCTCTCGCCTGTCTCGAAATTCCGAAGATTTGAACTTTTATAAAAAAAAATTATTTTCCCTTGTTATTGAAACAGACAAACGTCCATAATTTGTACCAATATTTTCCAAAGAGTTTATTCCACTTCGAGTTATAGAAACAACCATATGCGAAATTTCTCAAAATTATGTTGCTCACACAAATCAACGCATATTATCGAGAATTTGAGTTTTAGAAGTTCGAGAAATGGAAGCTTCACTGTATTTTTGTTATTCGTAGAATGTACAAAAATAAAATAAATAAAAAATTATATAAAGCCTAAAAAGATCAGCCGAGATCAACAGATTATGAGTCACTTGATTGATATCAGCAAATACGATTGCACTCCTTTGTGATTTTAGATTTTCCCCTCCGTAAGACTATTTACCTAATAAATTCTTCAATAAATTTTTATTATATTTTTTTCTTGATTCTCTCAAAACGTAACGGAACTAACACAGCGGCCAACAGTGCCTACCGCCTACAAAGTATACGACACTGTAAGCGATATGAATATTATTAGCTACAAAGTATACGTGATTGTAGGCGAACTGCCTACCAATAGCTTACTTTATGTGATGGTGGTGGTAGGCGTTCGCTCTACAAAATGGCCACGTGGCCAACGAAATGGGTTGCGGTTCATTCCTTCGGTAGGCAGCACTTTGGCCGCTGGGAAAGTAATTAAAAAATCGTTTTAAAGTATAATTATAGTTCTATTGGGTCAGACTATCGGCTTATCGATTCAATGAACGTTTCTCTATTTGATTGGAGGCCGCGCATTGTATGTTTGAAGGTTGCGATTTGAATGTGTTTTTTTTCTCGGTCTATTAGGAATCATTTTTTTTTTTTCGCAATTGTTATGAACTCATGCTTGTGTTTGTATTTTATGTAAGCCAGTTCACATATTGTAAATAGAAATTATTTTGTATTGCTTGTGCTTCCAATTGTTCAATTGACCTTATCTATTCAGTAACTACATATGTAATATATATACATACCAACTAATTTATATTAATAGTTATTATTTAAGTGACAAAAAGTAAACGAATAATAAGCAAAATGAATTCAAATTTGAAAGAAAGTCTTTGAGTTGTGAAAATGGCAAAAAAACAATTTGAAAGGTTACCTACCCAATTAGGAGGAATGTATCTTTTGATATTGTTAACGGAGCTTTTTCACAATTTCCGAATTCAAAAGCAAATAAATCTATATATAAATATGTATATAAATGTATATAATACATAAATTAGAGAATGACTAAAAAATACAAATAAAGATAAAGGATTCACGACGAAATTGAATTTTGGTAAGATCAACTTTTGTATAAACTCTGCTTTGGACAATTTTTCGCAATTTTTTTCTTTTATTTCTTAATCCGATATACGAAATTCGACAGGAATAAATATGAAGTATACACATACATATATCGTGTGTATATATGTTTACGTAAACTCTATATGTATATATTCATGTATTATTAGTTTGGCTTTATGTAAAGAGATACACGCACACCAGGCACGTAGCCAGGGGGGGAGGGGGGCCAGGGGGCCAGGGCCCCTCCCGAAGCCAAGAAAATTGTAGTGATTGTATTTATTTATTCGGTAAGGAACTACAAAATTTAATAGTAGCCGATTTATACTATGATTATTGGTGTTTCGCCGGGTCTGACTGCAATCAAGAACTACCGTGCAAAGGCCGGCTAACAAAACGTATAGGGTGGCAGCTTCATTCTTGCTAGGGCTGCATTGGATAAGCAGCGTGCAAAAGAGATAAAGGAGAACAGAGCTGCCATCAAACCGATCATTAAAACTATACTTTTTTGTGCGGAACAGGAACTACCTCTAAGGGGCGATAATGACTCTGGCCCTATGCTTTTAACACGACCAGAAAAAAAAGATGGAAAATTTCGAGGGCTTATACGATTCAGAGTAGATTCTGGAGATACAAATTTGCTAAAACATGTTATAAATAGCCCTAAGAACACCACTTGTTTAAGTGGAGATATTCAAAACGAAATTCTTCAGGCATGCTCTGACATTATTACTCAGAAAATTATTGACAGAGTAAATAACGCAAAATGTTTCAGTATTCTTGGGGATGAAACCATGGATGTTTCAGGAAATGAACAACTTGCATTATGCTTTCGCTACGTTGATTCTCAAAACTCAACAGCACCTCTCCTCCGCGAAGATTTTGTAGGCTTTATTCCAATCAAAAATCAGAGGATAAAAACTTTATCTAGAAGCGTAATGGGACATGCCAGATTAAGCGCGCTTGCCTTGGTTTCAGTCCACTGGGATATTGAGGTTGACCCAGATAACGTTATCGATGTCTTAAAAGCCAAAAGGTCAAGGCGGTTGCTACTGTAAAAACGAACAAAAAAGCAAACGGAAATTGTGGGTATTGTGCCATTTTTTAATACTGCTTCATTGTTAATTAAAAATATTTTTAAAAAATTATCAAATTCTTTTACTGAAAATTGTACTTAAGTTTTTTTAAATATGTGGATTAGAGACACCGCGCTTACACCCCCTTCCCTCCCAAACACACACACAAACACTTAGGTAATCTTTCACTAGTGCGCTGGCCCCCCCCGAACGTAATTCCTGGCTACGGGCCTGACGCACACATATTTTAAAAATCGTAGCAAGTTCTTGAATATTTCATAGATTTTGCTTTTTATATGTATAGCAACAATTAAAAGTCTTAATAAATTATTCTTAGCCATGCGTATCTATATATGTATGTATGTATACAAAACATACAAGTACGAGAATTTCGATTTGTTTTATGCCCTATTCTCTTTTTGTACAATTATCTTTGATAGGAAAATGATTCGAAATCTTTGACGATTGTTTTAGAAATTCGAAATTGTTTGCGGGTCGCTGTTGTTGGGCACTTTTAAAGTACCTTTCAGCCCTATTGTAAAAGATTAAGGAAGCTTTTCCAAGCGGAAAAAAGAAAGTTTTTCCAAACGTCAACAAAAGAGAAAATGTGATGACCTTTTCCTGAAAATGTTCATACTACTTTGGTTCCTTAGAATTCGATTCCCCAGTGTGCTTAGTATGCAGATAAAATAGAAGAAGGGATGTCCCGATAAATAAAATAAAATCAGGGATATTCCGCATAATCGAAAATCTGAATAACCGATTTCAATGTCGAATTAAGCAATAAATAAATTTAAACATAATTTTTATAAAATCTTCGGTAATAAGAGCCGTGATAAATGAGTTCGGATAGTCGGATAGCCAGACAATCGGATAGCCGGACAATCGAATAGCTGGATAATCGATGTCCGGATAAGCGAGATTCTCTTTATTTGAGACGGAAGTTTTGACCCTGGAAAGTATTTCGACAAGCATATAACATCATGCTATGACCTTAGGTAAATTAAAATACATTTATCTCTACATGTGTTTACTTTATAAAAAGTCTTAACCCTCTAATTCCTGGCTCCGTCTCTAGACGGACTTTTTCCCAAAAAATTACCAAAAAACAAGCTAATAGTATTTTCAGATTCGGGTTTTTCTACCCAAAATTAGTCATATTTGAACTTTCCACTGGAACAAAAAAAAAAAAAAAAATTGTGGCATTACAGGGTTAAATCTATCAGACATTATATTCAACGACTACAATTGAGAAAGCTCGGCCTAAACGAGTTTTAACGATTCTGAAAGAATCACAAATCAGGCGCTTTCTCACCTACACATATCGTCGTCCCGGAGCTATCTCCTCGTATATCACAATCAACCTTTTGTTGGGAAATTGAAGTTTAAAGTTTAACATGGAATATAAAAAAAATGGCTCGTTGAAAATCGTTGATTCTGTTTTCCTTATATAAAATGCTTTACTTTTTATTATTTCTGATCATTAATTTAAAGTTACTTGGAAAATTATTTAAGTTACAATAGGGTTTTTTTCATTCCAAGAATTTTTGACAATTCATCGTATACGCCACTTTTTTTGCAACCTGTGTTGGAAAGTGGATATACGAGCAAATGATTTAATAAAGATTGAAATTTTTTTTGAGTTTTTATTTTTTGATCAGGAAATAACAATATATTTTTCGAGTTTTAATTTTATATCTTCAGTAAATAACAAAATATTTTGTTCGAAAATTGATTAATGTTTATGCTCTGAAGATAAAAATTTCTTAGAATGTTTTACTGTTATTACTCAAAAACAAAAATTACTTTAATTGGAGTTTTATCTTTTTACTCAGAAAATAAAAATTATTTATTCAATGGTTTTTGTTTATTCCAACAATTATGCAAGCACAAGTATTATGCAAATATTTTTATGGATTTAATTGTGGTTCCGATATTCGTAATCTGACTTATTTCAATTTCCCCGAATTTAACAAATCACATTAATACAAATCTATTTCAGGGTTAATTGAAGAAACGTGTATAATACTTGATAGCTGCAAAGAGTTTATTTATTCTGATTAAAAAAAACAACAAAAAGATTTCTTCAATTTTCCGATTTTTTGACGTAATAAATATAAACTTTTTCGAATATTAAATTTTTATCTTCATGAGCATAAAAATATGTCTAAAGCTATTTTATTCTAAAAAAAATATTTATTTTTATTTCTTGATCTCAATAATAAAACTCTAGTAATTAAGTTTTTCTTCTGATACAAAATTATGAAAATCACAGTAAATATCAATTTTATTTTCATGATTAAAATGAATAAAACTTTAAAATACAGATTTAAACTTGTAATGCTTTTATTTACACGATTATACACAGTCATTCTCCTTTGGTTTATATAGGAAATTATTATTATGAGTATCCTTTTTACATTTAAAATAAAAAAAGGAGTTCTAAATCATAATTCTTATTGTTGAAAAATGAACTTAACTCCGATTTTCCTGAGAAAAAACGATTGCCACTGCATCAAATAGCGATAATTTGTTTTTATACATTAAAGGTAGCATTAAAAGTCATACTCTGATACCTTCAAAAATGTGCCTATTTAAATGATACACATTTCTCTTCTTATTCTTTTCCCGTAGACCTAAACTATTTACACCTTTCAAATAGAATTTTTTCTTTTCATAAAATACAGAAAAAGTGGAGTTAAGTCGTTCTTATTCTCAAATGCCTACACGATTTCTGAAAAAAAAAATTACTGATTATCGATTTTTTTTAAGGGAATTAAATTATTATATCGTAGAGAAGCAACTAGGGAACGTGTCGAAATGATGCCTTTTAAGAGGAGTTACCTGAAGTATCTCTCTATCTTCCGTGACCTAAAAAATTGTACACTTTCAAAATATATTTCTCTAAACGAATTTTAAGTTCACACTAGTTTCAGAGGGTTTTTAAGATAATCAGAAAAAAATAATTTGTTAGGAAATTGGAATTATTTACTATTGAAGCACTAAGCTACAAATAAGGAATTGATATGGGATTGTTGTTGGTAGAACGAAACTGTACCTGCATTAGCTTTGTTGTGCTGTTTTGTATTCATTCCCGTTTGTCTTTGAAATAAGCAAGTCAAGAATCTATAATCGGTCTAGCCCGACAATAACACAAACGGAGAAAAATAAATCAAAAGCATCTTATAGTATTCTATTAGAAGGAACAGTGAGCGTGCGGACGTATTTACAGCGCTTGATCGAGCGGCGTGATCTGTAGTGTTACAAGATGACGTTAAACATAATACACTCGGCTATGGTTTTAAAAAATATCTACAAAGTAAAAATTCAATATAATACGGTTCACTGCAAGCGTGTAAATTTCAAAACCATTTTAAGTATTTCAACCCCAAAACAAATTGCGCCACAGAAACAAAAAGACATTGAGAGTCTATTCAGCTATCTTCCAGAAGATGATGTTAAATATTTTCAAAATTTATTAATTTAATATAACTTTTTATATTATAAATTTAACGAAATGGAATTTGTTATATTCTAAGTATAATAAGCATTCCACATTACTTTCAGAATGTAAATTTTTGTAGGAGTGTTACTATAAGAATTGTTTTTTTTTTTGCTTCTTTCGTTTTTTTTTCACACGATTAAATCTTTTTTTATTTAAAATTAACATAAAAAAATGTTTCTTAAAAAAAAAAAAAATTGTTTGCACATACGATGAGATAACGTTACAACTTTTTACTGCGCAAATTTCATATATAAATCATAGTATATCCACAAAATATGGATATACGATGTTATAACGCGTAGAAATTATCATTTTAAAGGATATACAATTATTTAGCTCACAAATATCTCGTAAACTATAAAGTATAGCAACCTGGAGACTCGACAGATGGATAGATCTTGGAAAAGTACACGGGAAAACGTGCTTATCTCAAATTTTTTGATTTTGTGATATACGAGGAGATAACTCCGGGACGACGGTATATCGAGCCCTAACTGCCAAATTGACGTAAGCGACAAAACTCAAATTTTACAGGAGAGCTGTTTTTTTCTGAACTTGTTTGCATTGACTGGCATACAAATTATAAAACTTTTAGTGCAATATCTCCGTTAATATTGAGCTTATCGTCGTACGATTTTACTAAGTGATGTGTTTCAGGCTGTAGAACATATTTTCATCAAAAAGTCGATTTCGGAAAAAATGTCACTTACGTCAATTTGGCGGTTAAGGCTCGATATGTACATATGGCGCGCATGAGACAAAATTATCCTTTGATGACAAAAATCTGGACTCGAATATTCTTTCTTCCAATTTTAAGTATTATTTTAAATTTCATTTTCTTCGTTATTGCGTTGATGGTATTACCAAAAAATGTCAAAACGTCCAAACAAAGCGTTTTTGAAAACTCATCAACATAATGGCTTAAAGCTTTTAAATATTCTTAAGTAATTTGATGTGCTATTCAATGCCATTTTTTTTTTGTTTTTTTTTTTTTTGTTTTGTCACCAACACACTGAAGTCGATGTGTTCAAACGAATAGGAATGTAGTCCGTTGGGACCAATATTAAATACGATTTAGCCTTGATATAATAAACCTCAATGGTGGCGTACGGACAAGGTGGTTTTAGGAGGCTTGAACCCCCTCGGAAACGCAAAGAAAACCCGGCATAATCTATAAAATGTTCATCTATGAAATTCGCGTTCTCGAATCGGATTTTTCTACCAATGGAACCTACATATCGCACCCCGGCAACTAAAGAGACACAACTCAAAATTTGCCATTTTTCAGAAAACGCGATAAACAAAATGGATCGCAGTGTCAATCAAAGCAAGAAGAAAGGCATTACGGCTTTTTTTCGGCCTTTTATAATAGGAAAAACGGAATGGAATTTTTCCTGCAGGTAGACAGGTAACTTAGGAACAAGATCCACATCATAACTCAAAATTCAAAATTCAAAGATTTTGAGTTGTGTCGCTTTAGTTGCCAGGGTGCGATATGCCGAATGCTATCAGAACATTTTTATTTAAATCTAAAAACTAAAGGATCGCTCGAAACACTCATTACTAAAGTGCGCTGTGTCAAAAATTAACGTTCGAAATTTTTGCTACCAAACGGCAACGCTCAGGATCATTGCTACGCCGCTCTATATGTTTTTAAAACCGAAATATATATAACAAAAAAAATGTAATATCCGGCAGCCGGATATCCGGTATCCGGAATTAGGCCGGATACACTAACCGTTGCAACACTAATTATTGTATCCCGCGTTTCCAAAGAAAAAAAATTTTTTTTGAGGGACATTTTTCTAAATTGCGACAGCGAACTACGCAAGCTTGGCAATATGGATGGGAAATTTTTCGAGGGCGGAAAAACTGCCGACTGATGGAAAGGCACGCTGGAGTAAATGGGACCGGTTCTGGGTCGATCGCAGCTCAGTCTTAAAGAGGTCAGTACCACTCGCCATTCCATACATTCAAGTCACCTCTTTTAGCATTGGGCTGTCATTGAAAAGCAACCGGTCCCGTGTGGGGTTTGGTGCGGGTGAATTGCGAGTGAATACCTTTGTTTTTGAATGAGGATGAGTACATGTTTGACGACTACGTTCATTTTGAGACAAGACAATGGTGTGTCCGATAGAGGTTAACCCTAGACAAGTCGCATTTCATATGATTTTGGGGTCGGTCCTATATGGACTCACCTAGGTGCGGTCCTTTTAAAACACCGAAACCATTTCATTACTACAGGGTCCTTTAACTGAGAAGATCGGTTGCTATTTTACACACATACTAATGCCTAGTGGGGCTAAGTGTATGATTTTCTAGGACCACATGGAAGAAAACCATTTTCATATGTCAAGATCTTAGATGAATTACCGAAAAGCTTTCCAAACTTGGCATCGAACCTCGGCGAAGGGGTATGAACATCCCATTGACCAAATGAATTGCTTATACACGTTAATAAGTACGTGCTGCTGCTTCTGCTTCTGCTCAGCATCTGATGAGCACCTTTCTCCCCAATGTACTTAACTTCCCCATTAACAAAAATCAACCCCAAAAATATGGTAATAAAAATTAATGAAAATTTAACAGATCGCGTCTCTCTATCCTCTCACCAATCTGTGTAGTCTACACAATTCTTATTATAAAGTTCACTGGCAAGGCTGGTCGCACAGTGCAGTAGAAAGATTTTGAAAATAAAAATAAAATCAAAAATCGAGAAAACAAATAGAAAATCATTTTCAAATGAGCGAAATTGTAATTGTTTTCATTTGTAATGGGGCTTGGCAAATTACTTATGTCTATGCAAGGAATACATTTGTTTGGGTATCGGATGTATAAGCACCTATTTACATATACATCATAGGTATACCTATATAAAAATGTAAGTGGGTCAATGCGTTTGAAATACAAGGCTCGCGATTTGAAGAATAAATTTCGATCTATGAAAATTGTTTACAATTGAATTAGTGAAGAGAAATCTTTTTGGCATTTTTTCAAAATGCTTATTTCACTTTTTTTATTTTGTATTTTGTATTTTTTTAAATCTATATTTTATTTTTCATTTATTTATTTTTCCCCTTATTTGCTTGTCTCTTTTTTGTTTTCTTTTGATGAATTTATTTTTACTTTTATTTTTGCTTGCATATGCAAAACAATGTTGAAAAAATTCAGATGCTAGTGGACCATGATTAATTTTGTATTTTCAGCTCTTTAAAATTCTTTAGTCTTTGCCTTTGTTACGAAAAAACAGAGCGTTTTTCTAATTTTTAAATTTTCACAATCTCGTCTACATACTCATATTTGTGTATATGTATGTACCCTCTTTTCGCATGTGTACAATTTCACACAATAATTGTCTCTGTTGGCAAACCACTCCTTCGTCTTTGGGTGGAGATTTAAGCCCACTCTCTTTTCTTTTAGCAAAATTTCCAAAATGAAAAGTCTATGCACAGCTGTATAATAAACTATAAAATGGACTGTTCTTTATTTTTTTATTTGTATTCTCTTTGGTGGCTTTCATATTACGCTATTATTCCAAAAAGAAATTCGAAATTTCATTCAAGGTGAAATGAAAGAAAGTACCAACAAACGGGTTAAACGATCGATGAAACAGGAAATAATTTTTTCTGCTATTTTCCTTTAATTACCGGCGTTTCGTCTAGTGCCATTGAAAAATAGACTGAAATCGTTTTTTTTCGGTTGGTTTAAGAGCTTAGAATTTTAGAACTTCGAATACTTATATTTCATGGCAAATACAAAAATGTTCATATAAAATTCCATGACCGCCTGGCAGCAGTCTTTAACCTGATTTAAAGGGTTTGAAAAGCCCTAGAGAGATCGAGAAAGAGAAAAGGATAGAGAAAGAGAAAGATAGAGAAAGAGAAAGATAGAAAGAGAAAGATAAAGAAAGAGAAAGATTAAGAAAGAGAAAGATTAAGAAAGAGAAAGATAGAGAAAGAGAAAGAGAAAGATAGAGAGCGAGAGAGAGCGAGAGCGAAGAAAGACATAAAAAAAGAAAGGAAAAAGAAAGAAAGAAAAAAGAAAAATGAAAGAAAGAAAAAGAAAGAAAGAGACAAAGAAAGAAAAATAAAGAAAGAGACAAAGAAAGAAATAGAAAGAAAGAGACAAAGAAAGAAAAAGAAAGAAAGAGACAAAGAGAGAAAGAGAAAGAAAGAGAGAAAGAGAGATTGTTGCCTAGGATCTTAAAATATATGTATAAGTCCGTCACTGTCAATTACGTTCCTCAATGAAAGACGAATGAATTTAGCTAAAGGAGCGAGCTTAGCTTGAAGCACACCTTATTGCCCATTAGAATTAACCCTCTATTGCATGCGAACCCATAAATGGTTTCTGACAAAAAAAAAAAAAAAAAAAAAAAAAAAACTGAAGTTATTTGTTAATGGAAAACGATAAATGGGCGATTCCATTATCGCGGGTGCAACATTTACACGTATGTTTTAGTTTCATGTAACTAAATAAAAAACATTTTTAATAAAAATAGTCTTGAAAGAGCTACATCTTAATATTTTCATTGTATATTAGTTCACAAGTATTTTAAAATAATACTATTAAAGTCCTGAGAATGATTCAAATTTCCATCGCGGGTGTAACAAATTTGGCCCTACGTTTCTAGATCAGAGACAAAAAACGCATATATCTGTTAATTTTGATACATTTTATGTGTTATGCCTTAATATTTTGTTAGATGTGTATTTAACAAACTACAGGAAATGAAAAGTGTTAACAAGAGAAAAATAAACAAAGAGTTATTCATTTTTATATGAATCGCGGGTGCAACATCAAATTATCGCGGGTGCAACCAGTTTTTTTTTTTTTTTGCCGGTTTTGCAGAGCAATTGTACGATGACATACAAACCATCGCAAAAATATCTTTTTAAAACAGCAATTTGGACAGTAGGAGTTTCAGAACATGCTCATCGTCATTATTCTGAAGCTTGAAAAGACGTTGATGGAGTTTCGTCATTTATAAATTCAGTATCTGAATCACTGTTTAAATCGAAAACGCTCCATCTCTTTTTAAGGGGTAATAAAGATTTGCTCTGATCCGAAGCTGAAGGCACAGATATATTCGTATTTTGAGATTTGAAAGAGACTCCAAGTCGTCATCACTCCAATCACTTTCTGAATTAGTCGTGCTTTTTAGCGACTTCAAAACCAATTTGCATTTAAAATGAGACCGTGAGGTGCGCACCACAGAAATGCTATGAGCCTCTTCAAATTGGAAGAAATGTTTTGATTGAATGCTTGGTATATGTTTCAGCCCTCCCATTGTTCATCCAACATGGATATCTTTTCATTAATTTCTATTTTTGCCACATATTTAAAGAAGATGTTCTTACTTAGAGTGACTGCGAGCTAAGTCATAAATTTCTAGGACACTGTTAACGATGGCTTTCAGCATATATTATTAATCAAGGCATATCAAAATAACAAAATAGTGGTATTCAAGCAGGTACGCAAAATTTGCGCCCTCGGAAATTTCGCGAGCTCGGAAATTATTTTGTATGAAAAATAGTTTCCGCAGCCTCGGAAATTTTGCACGCCTACTGTGATGCGCAAAATATGCGCGATATTCACTTCTCCTTCTTTCACCAAAGAAAACATTGAGGCCTTCTACACTAGGCAATTTTAGTTGCGCAACTCGCGAGTTTGTAGGAAAGACGCAGTACGGGGAAGGTAAGGGGAAAATTGCTGTCGCGAGTTGCTCGTACAGGCAATTTTGTCCGATACGCTTTGTGCATCTCTTTCTTACTTTCAAAAGTGAAAATGCCATCTCTTTCTTACTTTCAAACGTGAAAGTGGCGGCTGGGTTGTTTTTGAAAATCGAGCAACTCGAGTTGCTGACCCAATGTAGACAAAAAAGCAACTCCAAAAGAGAATTCGATATGAGTTTCGCAACTAAAATTGCCTAGTGTAGAAGGCCTCATTGAAACCAGCTGTTTTCGCAAAATTTTTACAAACGCTTTGCATAAGGGTCGTTCAAGCAATAGTTCAAAATTTCAGCGCGCAAAATTTGCACCTAGCTATTTCCGAGCCTGCTTGAATACCACTATTATGTTGTAAATCGCACAAGAAGGTTAAATGACAAAAAGTTGCACCCGCGATCTGACTTCAAAATCGCGGGTGCAACCAATTTAAATTATCGATTATTTTAACCTGGCAATCACTACACTTTTAAAAACGATTAATTTATGTTTCGTTTTGGTTTCTTCTTATTTTCACAAGGTTTCAGAATGTTGGCTCTTTATTTCTGTGAAAAAAGTAAACTTTTACACTTTTTGTATCGCGGGTGCAACAAGTCAACAGTGTATTTTAGGAATCAATAATGCTTTATAAATAACAACATATGCTTACTTTTTTTGCAACGCGAGGATAAATTCCCACTTCAATTTAGTCGGTAAAATGTAACCTCAAACTGTCGGCAACAGCTGTTTTGTGACAGTTTAAAAAGGTATGACTTTAAAGTTTTGCCAGACTTTTCGAATAGTAATACTTTCAAACGCGCCAATAAATGAAATATGGAGTTAAATCAAATATAAATAGACTTAATATTAAATTTCGACTTTCTTCTTTGTACTATTGACAAAAAAAAAAACCACTTTTATCGTAAATAAAAAATTAGTATCGAAAATCGTGTATAGCGGAATCGCCCAAATCATTAATTATTTTTCTAGACAAAAACTGTTCTGCCGCTTTTTTGGTGTGTCATGCATTAAAGGGTTAATAAAACTATTTGTAGCGAAAATTTTTGTTCCAATTATCCAATATTTCACGCAGAGGAGGGTTAATAAAACCATCGAACAGAAATTGTGTGTTGCGAGAATTTTCAAAAGAATGAAATTGTATGTATATGTATGAACAAATATTTACCACATTAGCGAAAAAATGTCGGCCAATGTCCGAGGACCATCTAAAAATTCGATAAGACGTTAAAGAGCTTGGCGCTCTATTGAAATTCTTGGAATGTTTCGGTTCATTCAATCATCTTCGCGTCTGGCTACGTGCGAGTGTGTATGTTTGTGCATGAAAATTTGAATTTTGAAAATTTGGCAAGGCTATTGCAAGCGATATTTATGTGGACAATTCATAAAAACTATGACCTCATCAGAAATTTTCATTCAAAGGAAATTAATTTCTTCAATGACTATAAAAAGAAAATTAACGGAGGAATAATATTTTACAGACGAATGAGTCAACGATTTCAATGTGAACGATGTGTGTGTGTGTGCCCGTAATTTTCTGAATGTCGAATGGCCCCGGCAAAAGGACCAGAGGCGACAGGGTCGACGAGGGTGACTAACATTTACGGTTTTTATTTTTTTTTTTTTTCTAATTTCATCTTACCCGTCATCGATTAAGGCTAGAGCGCTTCTCAAACGTGGCTCAACATAGGTCCAAGGACCTTGGTTTTTATGCTCCTCTTGTGACCAAATGACTTCAGCCTCCTTGTATTTTAATAGTTGTTGTTTAACCAAATCGTAAGGGAACGGCGATATCTGAAACCATGCAAATCGAAATGAGAAATCCAGGGGGAAAAAAGAACGAAACAAAAAACAAAAACAGTGTCAAAGAAGATTGAAAAAGATGGGTTAAATAACATATATACGTATACATATATGTATGTACATACCTGCTCAACTCGACATATTGCATATCTTTCGTCGGCACTGCGATCGGAACGTGCATTAAGCAGATCGTAATAGACACGACCCGAGCAGAAGATAACCTTCTCGACGCAGCACGGATTGTTTTCGGTGATACAGTCGGGTATGAGCCGCTGGAATTCCGTACCTTCAACCATATCGGCAAACTTGCTCTTCGCCTGCGGGTGCCTGAGGAGGGATTTCGGTGTCATCATTATAAGAGGTTTGCGGAATGGCAATGCTATTTGACGACGAATGATATGGAAATAATTAGCGGGCGTCGTGCAGTTCGCAACAATCCAGTTTGTGTCATGCAGTTGTTGTATGACAAACTCGTCGGTGTCATCGGGCACACAACTTGGATCGTCATTGGACAATTGCAGGAAACGCTCAAGACGTGCCGATGAATGCTCCGGTCCCATGCCCTCCATGCCGTGCGGCAGTAACATGACCATACCAGACTGACGCACCCATTTCGCTTGGCCGCTCGATATGAATTGATCAATCATGCCCTGGGCGGTGTTACAGAAATCGCCGAATTGCGCCTCCCAGAGAACTAAAGCATTGGGGCTTGTAATTGAGAAGCCGTGCTCGAATCCCAGGACTCCGTACTCAGAGAGCGAACTGTTCGCAATCGTATAGGACGCTTGATCGGGATACAGATGGCAGAGGGGATTGTATGTCATTTTGGGAATTTTCTGATGGTGATAGACGTGATGTCGATGCGAGAATGTCCCGCGCTCGACGTCTTGACCTGACATCCTTATATGTATTCCCTCCTTTAGAAGAGTTCCGAATGCCAGGGCTTCTCCCAGCGCCCAATCACAAGAACACTCTTTGACCATTGCGCTACGACCGTTCAACATACGTTTGACACCACTGAAATGAGACGAAAACGTTGCCGGCTATACGTTTGGTACATATATACATATATACAGGTACATATGTAGGTCCTTCACATCAACGTACTTGTGCAATTCGAAACCCTCGATATTTTCCGGCGGCGATGAGAATCTATTGGCAATATGTTCCAAAATTTTCTGGCTGACTCCTGTAGGTGCAATTGTTATATGGTCTCTGCCTTCGAAAAATCCAGTCCAAGGTGAATCAAGCCAATCTTTGTACTAAAAATAGGAGTTTTTTTTAAAGGATTACTTTTCGAAACGAAAGCCCGAAAAAATTCTCTCACTGGTCGCAAACATTTTAAAAGCCAACCGAACGCCAACCGACCTCTGTTAGAATCAATCAAAATTTGAGAGAGCCGTGGCGCGTTATTTAACTTTTAAATTAGGTATCAGGACTTGGCTACTTTTGGCGGCCACTTGGCCACATGGCTGTTACATCTACGTTGAATGACGAAGCATAGTCGCTTTTAAATTCTCAACGTGGCCAAGAAAACGTATGCCAACTACTATAAGCCATTATAGTCTGACCAACCAAATGCAACCTAACCTAAACCTAACCTAACCTAACCTAACCTAACCTTACCGTGGCGGATTAAGACAATCTGCCGCCCTAGGCAGTTGCGATTTAGCCGCCTCAGACAGCAGCCTAATTTTCGGGTTTTCTGTTATTGATGCATATTGACGGTCAGAATTGGCCGACCTAGGCAGCTGCCTATGTTGCCTATAAGGTAGATCCGCCACTGTAACCTTCCCTGCAGGAAATGTCAATAGTGAATCTATACTCTTTCACTAATGACCGCGTCGACAGTACTACTGACCAGCTATACCCGCCGCAATGCTTTGCGTTATTGACATTTAACATTGAGTTGTCATTGAATGTCGACAGTAGACCGCAAAACTATTGACGAACTAGTGACGTCGGTACTATTATTTAGACAAAAGGAGTACTTTTTCGCTAGTCACCAGTAATTAATATAATATATATTTATACTTTCCGCTTTCAATAAAAATAGCTTGCATTTTAGTTTTAACGAGTCTAACTTGTTCAATTTTGCGGCACATTTTACAAGGAGACACGTTGTTGACATGGTCAATGGAGATGAACTATATCTTTTGACAGTACAGTTTCTCTAATGACACCGCCTATAAATACTGTTGACGTTGTCACTAGTTAGTTCTCTTGTCTATATTGACATCAATATAGACATGGGGCCATATGGCGACAGACTTCCTGCAGGGCTTAATTTAGAGCAGGGGTCGGTAACATAAACACAACGACAAAACAATAACTCAAAATATTTAGTAAACATTTAGCAGCAATCGATTCGTTGGTCACTTAAAAACATCGAACCAAATTCGATCCGCTCTCAAGATCGTGCAAAGAATATGCTCAACGTACTTAAAAACAACGATCAATTGTGGCCCATTAAGCGCCACAGCCAATTTCGCCACTCACATGTCACCCATGTGATAGCACTAATCCCATTGGCTGTACGTATACTAGAGTCTAAATGGCCAATTTTCATCGACCGAAGGACGTAAAGAGGCGATGGGTAGTTTGTCGAATCCCTATATGAAAAATATACGTAAGTGAAGGTCTAATTAGACTCGCCTACAAGGAATTTTCCAATTTTCGGAACGTGTAAGTTTTATACTCGTGCACGTTCAGTGACGGAGATGATCCTTGTTCGGCTTTTCATCTCAAACTGAGACAAGAGATTATTGGCCCGCATACCTGAGTACGTACACGGATACCATCCCAGTCGGCAATTGCGTCTTGCATGAATTTATTCTTGTAAGAATTCGTCGATGAAATAAGTAAGATATGTAAGGTCGCAAAATTTCAGGAATAGTAAGGAAAATATTCGGCGACAGCGGACCGAGAAGTTTTGCAAATCTCATCCATTGTTTCTTTCATTTTTTGTGTTTTATGGTTCAGAAGAAAATTGATGATGTTCTGAAGAACTCCTCGGTCCGCTATCGCCGAATTTTTGCCTTACCATTTCTGAGTTTTTTCTTATGAACGCATAAACGCATAAGAAACTGTACATTTTCGTGGAAATGCAGAGAAGAAAAAGTGGAATAATAAAGTTTGTCATTTGAAGTGCGACAGTCATAAAATTGTGTTCGAATAGTCATTGGGTTGAATAACCTTTTTGTTTTTATTTATTTATTTATATTTATCTATTTACCCTTTTTGTTTTTTATTTAATAAAACGAACTGATTTTGAATATAAAAGAATTTTTTTTTCCGATTTATAAATCCTCCAAACATGAATATTTTCTACAATGAATTCAACAATCTTTTTTTCATTGTAGAATTCATATGAATTTTTTGTGAATTTTCAAAAGAAGAGGTCGTTCACTATGCCTTACCATATGTAAGCTATGTAAGCTTTAATTTCCGCGATAGCGGACCGAAAACACGCGTGATATTCATGACTATTTCGACCATTGTTAAACGAAGCTTTCCGCGATAGCGGACCGAAAACACGCGAGCGCTTCCAAGAATTCATTTCGTGTCATTTCTCTCGCGCCGCTATCCATTACTATTTCGACCATTTTCAAATTAAGATTTTAGCGATAGCGGACCAAAAAATAAATGAAAACTATACCTTACATTTCCTAGGACATCGCAATGTTAATTTTCAATGATGAATTCAGTAATGGTCATAAGTTAAATGTGTAAACTTACTTGCCATGAGGATACTTAAGCTAGAAACAGTCGCCGCGTTTCGTATCGGAACGTAACGTAACGTGACGGACAAGTTATGACTGGTCGATATACATGATACAAGAAAACAAGATAGCGCCAGCTTTCAGCCCGATGGTACGTCACGAATACAAAATTGAGATTCGTTGTCGATATGTTGCAGACTAAGCCCAACGAAACTATACTTTAGCATGCAAACATACAAGCAATGCGAATGCTCAAGAATACGGTACCGAATGAGCGCTATCTTGTTCTTTGTATATTGGTCGATATACACATTTCCACTATACTGCATGGGAATCAAGCTGACAACGTGCACGTTACGTACGAACGTGGCGACTGTTTGCTACTTTATGATCATGGTCGATCATACACTCATACTAACTAATAGCTGACAACTCACAAAATTCTCATATTTCAGAAAACGCAAACATTCTTCGCAGTGTCAATCAAAGCACAGAAGCTAGGCATTGGACGACACATTTCGGCTTTTTATAATAACCATACGGATAGAATTTCGTGCAGCTAGAGAGGTGAACTATGAAACACATTCTCATATTGTTGAACAGCTGAACATTAGATAGATTATTTGACGATTGTGTTCTAGCTTATGATGTCATATGTGAAGCGAGAGAGCACGGATCATATATAACTATATATGTCACTCAGGAGCCGTTTCTATTTTGGCTCTTTTCAACACGGTCTTGGGTACCCACCACGGTCTTGGGTACCCACCAAAATGAGCATTTTTCACTTAGGTACTCACCAAAAGTATTTCTCTCTCGCTCTTTTTTTGCCTGCCGAGTAACATCTCTTTCTAACTGGCGCGAAATGTCCCGCGCAAAATCTATGAGAGTGACATATATAGTAATATATGGCACGGATGTACTTATCACGTGACGATCTCGATTTTTCTATAATTTGCTTTTTGTTTTTCATTTTGCAGTGCTTATCACGAAACGATCGATCCGAACTCACCTTAACATGGGTTTCTTTTTTCGACAATTCGAAGGCATCTTCGCAGATTTTTTGATATTCGTCGGAATATTTTTTCACTTGCTCGGCTGTCATCACCCCTTCGGCAATTAGTTTCGCCGCATATTGCTCATTGATTGCCTTCATTTCTTTGATTTTCTTATACATAAATGGCTGAGTGAACGACGGCTCGTCGGTTTCGTTATGACCGTTACGTCGATATCCGATAATATCGATAACAACGTCCTTGCGGAACGTCGCTCGCCAGTCAGCAGCCACTCGAGCGGCGGTAATAACCGCCTCGGGATCATCCGCATTGACGTGGAAAATTGGGGCACCGACAATCCGCGCCACATCGGTCGAATAAGGCGTGGAGCGTCCATATCGTGGATCGACCGTAAATCCAACTTGATTATTTGCGACGATATGTACGGTTCCGTGGGTCGTGAAGGCAGGCAGATTTGCGAAATTTATCGATTCGAAAACGACACCCTGGGCACTGAAGGCGGCGTCACCATGGATCAGAACAGCCATAAATCGTTTACCCTCGGCGTCGCAGCGGTAGAATTGCTCGGCACGCGTCTTGCCCTGAACAACCGGATTTACAGCCTCCAAATGCGATGGATTCGAGAGGACGCATAGGCGTATATTTTTTTTCGTCGCACGATTCATGCGCTCCACAAAGGTGCCCAAATGGTATTTAACATCACCGGTGCCCTGGACAGCAATAATAACATATCGATAATAATGAAGGGAGTTAAGTTATGGGATAAAAAAGACCGTGCGCACATACCGCATCCGGCGTTTCCAGGGGAATAAATAGAGAAAGCAATTGATGAAGAGGCTTTCTGCAAATGTTCGCCAAGACATTCAAACGTCCTCGATGAGCCAGTCCAATATTAATGCCCTCAACACCATTTAGAGTCGATCTATCGATTATTTCCTTGAGTGCCGGAATCATGGCGTCAACACCTTCCAGACCAAATCGTTTCTCCGACGCGTATTTTTTTTGAAGAAAAGCCTCGAAGCTAAATTGGAAACAATCAAAACCCCAATTAAAATATGTTTGGGCGGGAGGGATGGAGGAAACAGAAAGGAGAGACCTAATAGGTCTGTTCACGCACTGCACGAAACTGCCCAAAAACTGTCCAATTTTCATGCAATTAAAAAAAAAAAAAAAAATTGGGCAGTTTTGGACAGTACGTGAACAGACCTAATATGTATGTATTTCAATTACCCGGAAGATCGTTCCAAGCGCTGAAAGAGCAATATTTTTTCATCTTTGGTTAGAGGTTTCTGGTCGGGCGACTCGAAAGTCTTTCGAATCCAGTCAATTTCCTCAAAAGAATTCAAATGACAATATTCGATGCCAATCGAACCACAATAGATCCTCTCCAGGCGATCGACAATTTCGCTGAAACAAGAATATCAAAATTTTAACATTAACCCCTGCATATCCGTTGTTCTGTTGTCGATTTTCAGCGTTCACTCTTTCAAGTCAAATAACCTGAAGTTTCATCATTCATAAAATATTCAGTATGGAAACATTCAAGGATTTTATGGCCAAGGAGGCCACAACAGACAGAAGAACAGCTATGTATGTTGGACGAGCTAAAAAAAAAAAACAAAGCCTAAGAGCCGATTATTATGAAAATTTCTTCAATAATAGGCGTAAATATATCGAATAGATGGACGCGCACAAAGACAAAAGAAAAGGAAAATCCCGTTTTATTCCGAGACATGACTGACTGGCTGGCTGACTGTCAACACATACTGTTCCAAGAGTTGGCTGAAAATTGAAAATGATGAACTCTTTTACCTTAATTTGAGTTCCTTCTCTTCACCTCCAATATATGTGGAATTGGGTAGGATAAACTTTTTGTCCAATTTATTATTGTCTAAAAAAAGGAAAAGAAACCCGCGTGTGAGGAAACAAAACTTCGACCCATAAAATTACATGTTTTCGCACCTAATAAAAAGGCGGAGTGCTCGTGCAGAACTTCTTCATTAACTCGCCAGGGTCTACCGCTCGGATGCTGTGCATTCGAGTTCCGCCAAATACCCAGAGGATCGATAGCAGCTGCGAAATGCCCTCGGCTCTAAAGAAACGCAAAGAAGAGGTTTTGACATTTTCTTTTCTTTTTTTTTTCTTTATTCACATTAATCCCCGTTCGATTTGCTTACTTGATAAGCGCCTATAACACTTAAAACCGTCATTTGATCCTCCATGGTCTTAGCATTTACAAAAGAAGAAAGCGGTACCATATTCCGTTGAATGGGCGCCAAATCCACGGGCGACGAATACGAATTGCTTGAAAAGAATGCATCCCAAGACTAACAAAAAATCATTAAAAAAAAAAAAAAAACAAATTTTAAGCACATTTAGAATTTGCCCCCTTTCCCTCCCCACTTACCGGATGTACTGATGCTGGATCCTCTAACCATGACTTATACATCTGTTCTATATAGATGGCGGTAGCTCCGTTGGCAAATGGATACTTTTCGACCGCTGTCGAATTTCGTCTGACTAAACTCCAACTCAAGGAACATTTGCTCATCTAAGAATCCAAACCCCATATATAGGCGTAATTATCAGCCCCGATTCTGAATGTTCCCGGGGAATTTGACTTTCTCGAGACTAAAATTCTCCTTTTTTAAATAGATAAGGCAAGGAAATTTATGGGTATGGGTCAAATACCCAGTCCCCATAAATTTTCTTCCCCCAAATATTTCAAAAAGAAGAAGTTTAATCTCGAGAAAAGTTAATTCCCCGGGAATTCGTTCCCCGGAAATATTCAGAATCGGGCTGTATATAAATTTTTATATGTAAAAAAAAAAGCAAGGGCGTACCAAATTTGCTCTCGATTTCAGTAAAGAATTGCGATTTCCATTTTTGAAGGTGAGCAATAAGGCTGGCCCAGATTTTTTGAAAAAACGCTGCATTTCCTCCTCTCACAACTCCCCGGTCGATAGCTACTGGCTTTGAATTTTGAAAAATGTTTATGTATATATTTTTTTTTTTTTTGTTTTGATTTTTTGGAACTTCGTTGAAGTTTAGTTTCTTTATTTTTTATTGCATTTAATAGTTTTCACGCCTATCGAATTCCAAAAAGAATTATTTTGCAATTAAGTCTCGTTGAACGCGCACGACCCAAAAAAAATAATATGAGGGAAGAAAATTAAAAATTTAAATAAAAAATAAAGTTATTCAAAATTGACTATTGATATGGATTTTGAATTGAATGAAGAATTTTTCGGAAAATAAATCTAATAAAGAAAAAAAATATTTAACGAAAGAAATGATTGTGACACGATCGGAGAGTTTGTTGCTGTCTTTTGAAAAGTGACAGTTAAATAACTGCTAAGTAGACCAGTTGAAATCGATTCGAAAAAAATTTTAAAAGAAAAAAACTATGAGTGTATTTTTCATTTTTCTGAGCCTATTTCTTACCCAGCGAAAATTCGGAGTCCTAAAAGACTCATATGTGACTCCTAATAGGAGTCGGAGCCTTCATAATGGATTCTTTTAAGAGTCTTAAAAAGCGTATTTCCTTTTTTGCGAAGGTCGACTTATACGAGTACGAAGTCATATAATGAAGGAGAACATATTGGAGTCATATATGACTCTCAAATCTGACTCTTATTTTCCGCTCATACATATAAGAGCCATACACATATGAATCCTTCCGCCAGGAACGTGCGCAGAGAAAGAGTGCTCTGGTTGGGCTTATATTGGGCAGGACACACAGAGTGTGTCGGGTATAAAAAGTTTATGTACTGAGGTGAGAATGTTTGTTAAGGCGGGAAATGGCGGGAAATAGCAGGAAAAGGCGGGAAATGGCGGGAAAATGGGTGATCACAAACATCCATTTTTATATAAGTACATAGATAAAAGTAATGAGTTTGCATTAAATCGACTTTCAATTGGGGGCGTAGCAGCAACGCGCGCCGGGTAACGCTAGTTCTATATATGGGCATTTCCACAGAAATGTCAACCGCAGTCAAAAAATTCAAAGCCTATAAAAGTATGTTGTTATAACATATATTTATAGAAAATCGATCAAATTTTACTAATCTGAACATATTCCACATATATTCATAACCCATTTAGAAATATTCAAATGCAAAGTCGCACAAGTGCAAAAGTTATGTTTTGAATATTTCTCTTCCCGTTTTGTTTTGATTAATGTTCGTAATAACATCCACTATGCTTTGATATTTGCACTTTTAAATATCGTTTTATGTTTGAGGAATGTAAGAAAAATGCAAAGGGAACGATGCAATCGCCAATTACGATAAATTTTTTCTTTACTTTATCGTTTATTTCGTTGTAGCGTGCGACATTGAAAAATAACATTTGTTATCAGTGAGTCAAAGGTGTTTGTGCAACGCGCCTCAAATATTCGCAGCAAACAGCAATTTGTATTGCAATTAAATAAAAAAAATTTTGTTGCAATATAATCAACGCTTTGGAGCTGAGACATATTTGAACCCATTTCAAATTTTTTATTTTCAACCACATTTTTCTGCAAGAAACTCAACACCTAGAAAATTTATGTTTATATAGACTGATGCAGTAGTCGATTAAGAATACACTAAGTTAAGAAAAATAATTATTTTTTGCAAGTTTAAATAGAGAATGAATGATTGTTCCAGAAATTCGAAATTTTGAGTTGTACCGATTAAGTAGCAAGGGTGCGATAGGTCAACTTACCGAAAAGGAGTACTCTGAGTTACCCCAGAACATAACTAGTCAAAATGTAGAGTATTTTGTGTAAGACAACTGACCTCTTATTCACCACAGTAGGTCTATTCGTGGAGTAGTTAAATATGGGAGTGGTAATGCCTCAATAACAAGCCAATGTTAAAAATACAGTTTGAAGGATCGGTTGGCATATTAAGAGGGCAGTCCTGAAGGAGCTAGGACTGCATATTCCATTAAAAAATCTTTATTTAATATAAGTAATACTATTCACAGTTAAGTTAGTTTCTATTCTTTATTTTTTATGTAAAGGATGAATATTCTTATTTTTTTTTTTTTCTTTATTGAAGATATTTTAAGTTTATAATATTTGTTGTGAAAATAAATATATTGAAAACATTAAAAGTCATTTATCATCATCTTCTCCAAGTCCAATAAAATGAAAAGTACACATTAAATTAAAACGTATGATGCAACAAAATGTAGCATTCGACCTGTAGCGTGCGACAGTGATTAAAATAAAATAAAAAACTAAACTGTTTAATATTTTTGAATCAAATAAAAACCAGTTCTAAGATTCATCAATGTACAATATTACAAAATTAGTCGCATTAAAATATTGCCTCAAGTTTCGCTGAAATCAGTGGTTGAACTGTTCGCCTCAAAACTGACTTCTGTTTTTGTAGCGTGCGAATGCCTTAGTTTTTTGTAATTATCTTCAAAGCGAACAATTTTCAGAAATCAACCTTAGCACCAATTACAGTGCTAGTCAAGAGCTATAACTTCCGCCATTTGTCCAAATAAAAAAAAATTTTCGTATATTTCTTTTTCCACTGAGAATGCGTGCGAATGTCGCGTTCGACATCATGGAAATGCCCATATATAATTTTTAATCGAAGTCTGAAGACTAAAAAGTTTTGAGTGATATTTATAAACGTATGCTGTAAAAAAAAGTTTTCAGATTATTTTGAAACGTTTTAATATATGTATACAAACACATTTCTCGATTTTTACGTATTTATAATTTCAAAAAAAATTTTCAATGTTCATTTCCCTCTTCTTCTTCTTCTTCTTCTTCTAGCGTGTTCTTTCCAGGCTTATACCGGGTTCCGCATGTTTTGAATTTTTTCTCCATTTCCTTCCATCCACTGCATCCTCGATTCTTACATCCGTTGCTTGGAGGTCCCTTTTCAAAATGTCTAGTCATCTTTGTTTTGGTCGTCCTCTTGGCCGAACACCTGTTACCACAAGCCTCAAACCTCTCTTTGCCAAAGTGCTCTCACCAGCACGCAGTACGTGTCGATACCAACGTAATCTTGCTTCGCGCATTTTAGCAGCTATTGAAGCGACTCCATATCGATTTCTGATCGTATCGTTTGGTATCCGAACAAGACGTGTAAGCCCGGAGACTCAGCGAAGCATCTTTGTTTCCATGACACTGAGACAACGTTCCGCTTCTTTCGTTATTTTCCAACACTCTGAACTGTAAAGAGCAACGGGTCTAATGACCGTGCGATAAATCTTAGATTTTAAGCGGTCGGGTATCTTTTAATCGCATAGCACCAAGGTATTTAAATTTGTCAGTTCTTGGTAACTCAGTGTCAATATATCGATATGGTTCCTGTTTCGCTTGGGTCTGTTGTCAAGTAATCGGATTTGTTGATATTAAGGCGCATCCCAAACATCGTCAATCGATCGCACCATTTTTAAACCTGTTATTGTGGATCATTTTTATCAGTCGAAGCAAGAAGAACGTCGTCGGCATAGAGCATGATCCAGGGAGCTGTTCTTTGGGAGATCAGCTGTAATTGTATCCATCACCAAAACAAACAAAAGTGGGGACAATGCTGAACCTTGGTGAACGCCGACAGAAACTTTAAAGTCAGAAGAAATTCCAACTGCGGTCTGCACTCGGCTTCTGGGATTAACATACAGGAGTTTTACCAATTCCACTAACTGTTCTGGTACTGAGTGTTTCCTAAATGAATACTATATAATATCGTGTGTAACACGATCAAATGCCTTCTCTAAGTCGAGGAAGGCAACATGGAGTGGAATTTGCTTTACTCGATATGTTTCCAGCAAAAGTCTAGTCTGTTCTCTCTCTTGTGTGGGATTTGAACCTCGGAACTCTCGCTTTCTAGTCATGTGCTCACCCATGAGCATTTCGGAGCAATCCGAAAACGTTTGCTGGGTAAATTGATATAAATATATATCTTTTTAATTTCGGCCTTACTGTTGCTAAATCTGTCACCGGATGTTGTCGACTTTGACATTTCTAGATCCTTGCAAAAATTACATTTTGGCGATTGCAATTATTTTTCGATACTCAGTACTTCATAAGATTTTGTCCGAAAAAAGCTCTTTTCCACCCGTACTTGTAAAAATATTGGCCATCCCATGTTTAGACTCCAAGACTAGGGAGTTTTACTCGTATATTACATAAATCGTTTGCTGCCACCTCAGAGAGGTGGCAATTAGGGGGCGAAAATCGACCTCCCATGGGTGAAAAAAGTGACAAAAAAGCGCGATTTTCGGAGCGGTTGAAATTTTGCAGGGTGGTAGAGAAATGGAAAATTAAGCGAAAAATCATTTGCTGCCGCCTGTGGGAGGTGGCGAAGTCTTGCTGCCAGAGCGACAAAATCGCCGGCGCCAAGCGAAGTTGTCAAGTTCGCGACTGAAGTCTTTGCGCACACAGTTCTGTTATAAATAGCGAGAGAGATAGAGCAAAGACTTAAGACGCGAACAGCTTACATTTTCATAGCTTCAGATATGTATTTCCTGTTTGAATTTGACGTAGAATTGTCTGTTAGCTGTGGTCGTATTTGGAGTCACGTCTTGTCCTTTGACGTTTTATAATGACGATCTGCGATCCTTTGACATTTTATAATGTCATCTGCGATCTGTGGAGTCAGTTTTGTTTTAGGAAACGTTCGAGTCGCCTTCGAAATATTTTCTCAAAGAGTTTCGATAGAGCTGCCACCAAGCTGATGGACCTATAAGAGTTTGAAAAGGAAGAAGGTTTGTTGGGGGTTTGGAAATGGGTATATCTGCAATCATTTTGAGTTACCTCAGGAGACGATGAAACATTGAACATAACCATTTAAATTACTGTCTTAAGGTATACAAAGCCACTTTTGAAGCCAAAAAAAAAAAAAAAAAAAAAAAATGGTATACAATCAAGCCAAGCGTACAAAAATAACGGACACTAATTTCAGAAAAATGAATTTTTATGGAATCAAATTTTATTTTAAGTGAAATACGTTGCTCATTTTTGAATCGAAAGACATAATTTAATCTTTCTCTCCCTATATATGTATAAGTAATAAGTGCAAGTACATACATATATACTTTCTTTCCTATTATTTCGCGTACGTGTATACACCGAATACATAAGCCTTTATAACTACATAACCAAACTGTTTCACAAAAACAGTTGTACATTTTCTCGCCTAACTTTAAATCTCAATAAAAATATAAATAAAATTTTTTTATTGGTGCATAGAAATCGATTGTAAAATTTTCAATATTTTCATTTAAAAATATTTATTTAGGTTTCATTGTAACAAAATGAATAAAAAGCTTGAATGCTCTTTATATAACACGTTCATATTCAATACTATACTTTCTACATCACTTTCAGTATTTATCCGTTGACTTAATTTTATACAATTGAAGATGTGCTTAAATAAAATTAAAAAAAAAAATAAATAAAAAACAAAACATTATAAGAAAAATAATAAAAAAAATAATTTAAAAAATGATTTTAAATTTAAAGTACATTCCTTGTTTTTTAAAATAAAATCTAAAAATTATCAATAAACCAGTCGACAGAAATGCTCTTCTCTTTATCGGTCTTACGCCACTCCCAATCAGTGCATTGCTCCTCAGCATATAAAAATTCAGGTTTAAGCAATTTCCGCAAAAAACAAAACGCACTGAAAATGCTGCAAAACCGAGAACCTGAACATTCAAATTAACCCCTGAGTGAGTTTTTTATATCGCTTCTATTCCGGGAATATTGTAAACGAATTGAATCGAAGAAAAACGAATCGAACGTTTGAATCTATTGAAATTTTAATAATTTTTTTTTTTTTTTTTTTGCTTCAACAGGCCCCTGGAAAATCAAAGTACTTCTATTAAAGATAGGCGTGCTTCTTAAATTAACAGGGGGTTTGTATAGTCCACTAGGGCGTTTCACACGTGAAAAAAAGTGTTGAATTTCGAAGATGGCCACCTCTCAAACGAAAGATAATGTACCTAAATCGAAAAATTTGGGCATCACTTTCAATTTTTTAAATTGATGTTTAGAGGTCTCTCAAATGCATTTAAGCCCAAATATCAATTTTTTGTCAATAAAACAAAACAGTCAATTACGAACACAAATTTTTACGTAAATGAATCTTTTCGAATCGGGTATACATATTATGAAAGAATTTATCAGTAAAACATTGAACTCTTCCCGAAAAAACCATCAATTGCAATAAATTTTTGTGTTTTCTGCCCCTAAAAGTATACAGAAAAAGTCGGGAAAACTGTCAAATTGGAAAATCTAAATTTACAAAATCTAAATAAAATTTTTGTAGCTCTCTTTAAGGCGTTTTTGACAAAACTTCAAGTCCTTTGAGAGACCGCTAAATATCAATTTAAAAAATTGAAAGTGGTGCCCAAATTTTTCGATTTAGCTACATTATCTTTCGTTTGATAGGGTGCCATCTTCGAAATTCAAAACTTTTTTCACGTATGAAACGCCCTAATGTGCCACACGATGTGAAAAGTGATGTTTAAGTTTTGGTATATACAGTCGACTCTCGTTAATTCGAAACTCAAGGGACTCTTAAAATGTTACGAACTATCGAGTGTTTGAAATATCAAATATATAAATATGTATATATAAAGATATTTTTTATGGAAGTCGTGATCACTTTGAATTGTAGAGAAGTTCGAATTATCGCTGGTTTGAATTAACGAGAGTCGACTGTATTGACATAAAGTATAATATTTTCGATAAAAACTTCGCCCCAGTTCGGTAAGAAATACCCGCGGAAATTCCTGGGCTAGTTCGCCGAGGAAAAAATATGAAGATACTTTTTTATTGAACTGCGGCCAGCCGTCACAAAAGCCGCGTGAAACTTCTGTCAGGTATTTCCTGAAGCATAGCTTAAATCAAAAAAAAACGCACAAGACTCAATGCCATTTGTTGTGTCCATCCACAAAAGAATCCTAAAAACATATTGCCAAAACCTTACAAAATTTTATTGAAAAGTATTCCGAAATAACGAAAAATGATTTATTCGCAACATCAAGAAATACATTAGCCTTCCCATTTCATTTATTTCTTCATATACATCAAAGCAGCTGGTATATTCAGCCAGCATCGCATCGGTTGAGCTGAGTATGGAAAGAGTTTAAATACGATTCAAACTCATCATCAAATCGATTGGAACAATTATGAATAAAAAACTATTATAAAACATAAAATCAAATTCTGAAAATCTCAACAAATCTATAAAAGCCCCGTGAATAATGAAAAATAAAAGAAATAAAAAGTAAAAGGTTTTTTTCGTTTGTTTTTCGTAAACGTAACTTTTTAAACAAAGTCCACAAAAAACGAAAACAATTATTTTTTTTTATTTGATGAAACTTTGTTTTTGTTTACTTTTATCTTAACATGTGAATTTTTTTCTCTGAGAGGCGTTGTTCTAACTAGATTAAATTTATATATAATAAATAGTGAAATCAACTGAAACTGAAAGCATTTTTTTCTGTTCGTTCACAATAACATATTTTTTGTTTTTAGTTTTATATTTAACAATATTTAATTAATTACATTTCTTTTCTTTTATTTACTCTTTTTTTTCGGTCTCGTTCACATTAAATTTAAAGGATTGTATTAAATCCATTTTATGAGAAATTTTTTGTTATCAAAGTTGTCTAGCATTTTAAAAATATATTTATTTATATTCATCGTTTAGTCAAAAAAAAAAAAAAAAAAAAAACAAAAACAAAATAATGATAATAAAATAAATGGCCCATCAATTTCGTATGTTCATGCACATTTGTCGCAAAATAAAGGTCAGCCAGTGGTCGATGTCAAGACTAAGTTTTAAATAATAAGGCGCATTCATTGTCAGAACAAAACAAGCAAACAAAAAAATATATATATATGTATATAGGAAGTCGATATAAGACATAAAACAATAAAACATTCAGTACCGTCTCTGTGCCTTAAAAAAATCATTCTCGATCGCAAAACAATTGCTTCGGATCAATTTTACAATCAATTAATTTAAATCTCTTCTTTATAGTTGAAAAGCCCAGTATTATAGCTCTGTTGTGTTAACTCTTCGTGTCCGGTTGTTGCGTGTTGTTTTCTAATTTTTTTTTTTTTTTTTGTGTTTGCTTTAGTTCCTTAATAATATATTACGTTGAAATTATTGCGTTGAATGCAATTTACCAACCAATCTCCCTCTCGATTTAAACGGATATTGCTTCATTAAGGAGAGCATTCAATTCACGTATATGCTGTGCCTTCGAGCCGGTTGCTGTAGATGCTCCACATGCACGTCCGGCATAGCTAGGAAATTCGAAATGAAATGAAAAAAAAAAACAAGATTAAAGCAATTAGTTTTAAAAAATTTATTTTCAATTGAGCAATATTTAAAAAAAGTCTTTTTTTTTGTTATTGTAAAAGAAACGACTAAAATTTCTAAAAATTAAAAGGGCATTGGAACCCAATTTTTTATTGGAGTTAAAATTTTTTTATTTCTACTTATAACAGCTCTAGGCATTTCAGTTTAAGGGGCTATATCTCCAGCTCTGTCAGAAATGAAAAACTTCATATAAAAAAACACTCCTTTTTATATGAAGTTTTTCATATCTGACAAAGCTGGTGATAGCCTCTAAGATTTAAATTTTATGCTTGTTTATATTGAAAATTAAAAAAGCAAAGGAAGGAATCAAAAGGATCTCTATGAAGAAAAATTTAATTTAACAAAACAATTAATGTTTCTTTTCTATAAATATATTTACTACTATCCGGCATGAGAGTCAAAAAAAATTATGAATATTTTTTTTTTTTCAAACCAAAATAAAAAAAAGTTATCTGCCAAGTGTCTTGTTAGATATCGACCCTCGATTTATAACTGCCATAATTCAATTTATGTGTTTTATTCAAAATTTCTCGCATGTAATTTTAGACGGTTTTCAGTTATTCGGACGGATGCATGTATGTGATTCAGATTTGTTATTGGATATCTGTTATCTGGTTATCCGTCAAATTTCCTATCCGGAACTTCTCTTATTATAATATTAATTTCTATACTATACATAAAAAAAAAAAAAAAATTAAATGAATAAATTTATAAAAATAAATTAGGTAATGTCACCTATTGTGGATGTCACCTAAGCAGAAGTTTAAATAAAAATTTGGTGAAGAAGGTTAACCGTGGTTTTTATACACCATTCGTTAGTGGATATACCTAGGCAACTTTCCATGGTAGCAGATCTTCAAAATGTTGTTTATAAAAAAAAAAATTGATTTTGAAAAATGACGAATTTTTGATGGGTGGAGGGGAAAATACAACCTTGAGTGGACCATCCAAAGAAAATTAAAAAAAAAAAACGGTCGAAAGTTCAAAAAAAACCATAAAACTACATAAGTTTTTGAACTTTTATTGAAAGGCAAGCGGTTTAATTATAATAATTAAAAAACGTTAGCTGCGCAGCGTCGGATTAAGTGTCATCCGAGTCACAATGTTTGCATGTTAAAAAAAGCTTTTGATACTGCTGAAAAAAGATCGGACCGGTTTAAGCCCAAAAAAATTATACCTGCTACCTGCAACAATCCAGAATAGACGAGGGCCCTACAAAACCCAAAGTACGCAAACCACCACCTAAACCCACCCCAAATTCGGCTACCAATTTAGTATAAATAGGATTAAAAGTCATAGATGTATTTAGAATTAGGAATCATCCTGATGAAGGCGGAAGCGAATTCGCCGAAATACGTATAGAGTATACAAAATAAAGCGATTGAAATAAAAGTTTTTATTTATAATAAAATTTTAAATTTAAAACATTGTTTAAATTCAATTTTTGTATGGAAATTTGACATTTAAACAATGCTTTAAATATAAAATTTGATTATGAATAAGGGGGTTAATATATAACTTATTGTTGACGTTTGCAGTGAAGTTGGCTGTAATATTAGTTTGACATTTTAACTGTCACAACATAGTGGTCCACTCTAAGTGACAGTCCACTTAAGGTGACCTTACCCTAAATAAATAAATGCTTATACTAATTATAGAATCACTATAGAACAAAGATATGATGAAAGAAAAGCATATTCTCATTAATTGTTTAATTGTTTATAACTTAAGAACTTTGCAACTTTATGAAAAAAACCAAAAACATAGACATGCGACAAACTCATCGATAAAATTAAAAACAAATTTATTTTAAATGAAGGTTAGGAATGAATGAACCAATGGAATTAATGGATCATACCAAGTCGACTTCATTTTAAAACTATTCCTTGTTTCCCCTGAGTTCCTCAAAAAAAAAAAAAAAAAAAAAAAAAAAAAAAAGAGTACTTGTTCATGCGCATCCGCCGATCCCCATAACAATTTTGAAATAAACTACAGCCAAACTTCCATAGCTCGAGTTTTGATAATCTAAAGAACTTCCTCGACTTCTGAGAATTCGAATTAAAGAATTTCTAAACGCTATTGCAAATTCAGTTGAAGTTATAGGATAGGAGTTATAGAAGTTTGTCTGTAGTATCCACCAAAAATTGAATTGCTTTTTCTCATGAAAAGCAGCCAGAATGTATACAACATTTTCCGACATAAAGAGTTGGACCTTATTTCGATAAAATTTGAATAATTATTTTTTTCAACCTGCAGCAATGGGGAAACAGACGTTGATAAAAAAAAAGCACCATCTCCCTTTTACAGAGAGGATTGCGATTTATGGTGATAAAAAAAAACACCAACAAACCATTTTTCCAAATCAAATACTTTGATTGCGATGAGATACCCAGCGGCCAAAATGCTGCCTACAGAAGCGATAGACCGCAACACATTTCGTGGGCCGTAGGCGGTAATACATACGACCTCATATTATATACATATACATCCTAATTTACTTTTGTTCGAGCGTGGCCGTTTTGTATAGTGAACGCCTACCACAACCACATAAGGTAAGCTATTGGTGGGCAGTTCGCCCACAATCAAGCTATTAACATTCTGGTCGCATACAGTCCCGTATACTTTGTAGGCGGCAGGCACTGTTGGCCGCTGGGTATATTTCCTTCATATTTCCTTGTCTATATAGCTATATTCATTAATTCTATGTTTATCTTCAAACAGACAGTAAAAAAGGATAAAACAATTGAAAAATAAAAAAATAAAAATATAATAAATGAAGGGAAAACGCAAAATGTTTACAATATTAATGCTCTACTATCGTGTGTTCCGTTATTTTGGTGTTGTAATGTGCGTACGTGGATATGGAATGGAAATAATTAAAGAACGAAAACTAAAAGAATAATAAAAAGGCGCAAAACATTTAATTCAATTAAATTATGTGTCACAATAATGTAAATTGGTTAATGCAAATAAGGAAATTTGGCTTTCACAAACATTCTGCTTTCTGTTTTTTTTTTTTTTTTTTTTTTTTTTTTTTTGTACAAATATTGCTTTCTATTTATAAATAGAATAGAGCAAAACACGTGGAATGTGATAGAATGTTTTGTGCCCTCACCTAATTTTGCGTCCTTTTAATTTACGTGCACCAGCTGCAGCGGCGGACACAGTGCCCTCTGGCCTATTGAAATTCTGTTGCGTATTCCGAAGATCGAAATGTTTGGCAGCATCGAAATTGAGGCCACCCTGAGCCTTGCCGTCGTCCGTACTCTGCGATTTACGCGAAGAGAACAAACGGCTTAGCCAGGGTTTCGACTTTGCTTCGGAATCCGAATCAGAATCGGACTCGGAGTCATTAGTGCGAGTAGTAGTGGTAGTAGTTGAGGAGGATACATTCTCATTGCCTGGGCTGCAACAATAACACACACAAATGGGTTTTTGTTTTTTGTTTTTTTTTTTTTTTTGTTTTGGCGATTTTCAATCGGGGAGAATAAGCAACAAATGGAGTTAATAGAATTTTTTTGTTTTGAAAATCAAAGAATAAATTTTAAAAAATTAAATAATAATAAAAATAATGAGTTCGGTTTTTTTTTTTTTTTTTTTTAATATTTACTTTTGATAGCTGGGAGAAGATGTTTTTAATGACATCGGCAAAACATTGTTTAAAAACTGTTGTGCAGGATTTTGAAATAAGATTTTTCTATTTTATTTTGATGCTATTAGGCAATTGTGAGTATTTATTTTTATTTTATTAAGTTCTAGTTCTTCACCCAGCGGCCAAAATGCTTGCGTTGAACCGCAACACATTTCGCAGCTCGTAGGCGGTAATACATACGACCTCATATACCATTCTAGTATACTTTTGTTCGAGCGTGGCCGTTTTTTAAGAGCGAACGCCTACCACCACCACATAAAGTAATCTATTGGTGGGCAGTTCGCTTACAATCTCGTATTTATTATTATTATTAAAGGTTGGGAATGATACGCACGGCGACCACAACCTCGTATAATTTCTAAGCTATTAACATTCAGGTCGCTTACAGTCTCGTATACTTTGTAGGCGGTAGGCACTGTTGGCCGCTGGGTATATTCCCATTGTATTCCCTTATCTATATCTTCGAACAAGATTTTCGAATTGAAAAAAGGATTTTTCTTTCGCATGAAACAAAAAAAAAATAATACTAATCGTCAGTGAAGATATTTTCCTTCGGCTGGTCAGATTTTTTGGAAAATTAACCTTGCAAGTTGCAAAATATTTACAACAGGTCACATCTTTTTATATATATAAAGATCCGCGGATTTAGATGATCCAAGTAAGTAAGCACTGTTGACCGCTGGGTCACCGTTTTCTGTATCAAAACGTGAACTAAAAAACAGAAAAAAAAAACAATGCGTGTTCATTTCCCTTCAACGAGAACGTTTATTCCAAGCAATTATGTGGAATTTTTGAGGCCCTCTGCTCCACAAGGAGAAGAGGATAACAGTAAGTAAGTAAATAATGTGCAATTTCATTTTATTTCTGCTCTTCCATAGAATATTCTCATGAATCTTCCTCACTGTTTATTTTATGCTGAAATGTTTTCTTTGCATTCTTTATGTACAACTTATTCCACACACTAAGCTTTTAAATTGCAAAGCTTTAAAAGAAAAAGAACACGAAATAAGTGTATGCGTGTGTGTGGCTTTGTTCTATACAATAAGAGACTTACCACGGACCTTAAATGAATTTGTCAGTTGAAAAATTCCTTGAAATCAAGCAATCGCCGAATCAAGGAGATATCTTATAACTATATATATATATATATATATATATATATATAGTCCATAAAAGCACTACAATTCTATCGAACATGGCTGTATAAATTTTCCTATAAAAAAAAACTATACACGTAGTAAACAAGAATAAAAACCAAAAAATTAATATAGTAAAAAAAAAAAAACGCTCGTCAGGTCCGGTGGAAGGATTCGAAATTAGAACACTTGCACAATATGAAGCCCATTGTGCAACCCATTGTACAATCCATTATTGACGAAAGAATCGAATCGAACTAATCGTTTTTCTTAACGAATTATAGTCTAGAGAAGCGAGGTGTATCATACCAAAATAGCGATTAACTGCCATTTTTAGGTGAAAGGCAGTGAAACCTCTCTGACGCGGACAATCGTCATATGCGGGCAAAAAGTTCGTCACTGCGAGTGCCCGCATATGGAAGGTATCCCTGTATACGATTGCTCAACTATGATCTAAAAAGATCTAGAACCTGTAGATGTCTTCGGCTAGGATTCGAAATATAAACCAAAATATAACATAAAAATAAAATTCATACTTGAACTTAAGCTCGAAGAACTTTGAGCTATATTTTAAAAGAGGGAAAGATCGAAAAAAAAAAATAATAAAATGTAAGACTCTTAAGTTAAGAGCTTATTCGAATTTTATCGCCGTTTCCGTTTTGGCTCTTCTCACCTCGGTCTTGGGTACCCACCAAAATGAGAATTTTTCACTCAGGTACACACCAAAAGTATTTCTCTCTCGCTCCTTTTTTGACTGCCGAGTAACACATCTCTTTCTAACTGGCGCGAAACGTCTATGAGAGTGACATATATGGTTAAACATATGTGATAAAACTCTTAATGAATTTCGGACCAGTTATTAGAGTTGTATTTTTACTTACTAGAGATGGCGATACATTCGAAAAATGCAAGAATATTGAATGCAACCATGCTCACTAAACCTAATTAAAAGTTAATGTCTCATTACCGTCTCATTATCGGCCCGCGTTTTGTATGTGTGACATTGACAACTTAATGGCTTCATTAGCGTGGTAATGAGAAAGTCCGCTAATTAGCCTAAGTGGAACCGGGGCATAAGTAATGACAATAATTGCCTAGTATGCTTATATACTAAAAAAAAAAAAAAAGGTTATTCCGTGGTGAATAAGCTATAAAAAAGAAATTATAATGTACTAGAGTAAATATTTATAATTTTTCCAATTAACTTTTCGCTTTAATTTATATATTTTTGTCTTCTTAAGAAAACATCTGATACGATAACTATATTAGCTTCTATCTTTCGGCACCTGACAAGAGCTTTTGATCCAGACAATTGCACACGCTTGTCTGGAATTGTGTGTTTTGCTGATCTTTTAATATATTTGTGAAACACAGTGTTATCCTGGAATATCATAACGGTTTTATGTCAAAATTATATTAAGGCGGCGATCAGAGAATTCCATAACGAAAAATATTTTATACTTTTATACGAGTAGTTCAAGACTCTAACGAACTACAGACAATCTAAAACGGCCTGAGATCTTAAAAGTTCGAATTTCTCACAAGTTATAAATTTTGGGATAAAAAACATTTTACTTGGTCCTATTTTTCAAAAGGGTACAGAATTTTTCGGGTTTTTTTTTTTTTATTCGATCTAAATCGTCCTGTTTTCCACTATTTCAGCTGGAGAGAAGTGCCTTGTCGGAAGCAAATCATGATGAAATTTTGTCAAGAATTTCAAAATTTTCAGCATTTTGAAATTATTTGGCTCGAAAGGTCGTGATAATGTTACGAAAAATGTTATAGTACAAATGGACATGATGAATATCAAATGAACTTAGCCATTCGTGCGTTCGAAGAACAGACGAAACTCTCCATAACGAATTGCTCTCTAGACGAATATACTCCACAGCAAGTGTCTACACAAACGCTCTATAAAAAATTCTCTCCACATTCGATATATTTTCCGATCCTTTAAGATTCGCCATAGAGAATTTCGATTGAATTATAAAAAGTGATTAACTACAAAAAGTCGCAACATTTTATAGGTATTTGATATTTTCAACGCAAAAAAAAAAAAAAAAAAACTATTGTGCAAAAACTATGATAAATATATAAACGAAATGAAAATACAACAATAAAAAAAAAATATGTATTAAACACAGAAGCGCGGCGAGCAATTCTTTAAAAACAAAAAATAATAATAATAACTTAAATATGGAGAAGCAATAAAGGTAAAAGGAGTCAAAGCGCTTCTAAGAAGTTTTGTTCAAGCACAGAGGAATCGAATTATGAACATGGAATAAGAAATCAAGAAAATAAATTCAAAGAAAAACGAAAAAAAAAAAAACAAACAAAAAATGAAACAATGAATCGTTCCGCTTACCTGATATCCTTGCTGTGATTGAGCGCGGTTAGGAAACGTGGTTGAACGTACGGCCATGCGCCCTGGTTTTTGTGCTCTTCCTGAGACCAGACTAGTTCAGCATCCTTATAAAGATTGGCCTGCTCCTTTATTAAATCGAATGGGAACGGTGAAATCTGTTTCGAAGCAGAAAATTTAATTTAATATTCAGTTAAATGGGAACATGTGGCTATGTGCACAAAAAAAAAATATATAATATAATAATAATAATAATATATATATATATATATATAGGAAGAATTCTAGCGATTGTACCTGTTCAACGCGGACAATGGCAACTTCACTTTCTAGCTGTTTCTCGGCACGTGACTTGGTTAAGTCATAATAGACGCGACCTGAACAGAAAACGACTCGCTTAACACCGCTTGGATTCGAACCCGCCGGGCCCTGGTCCGGGATGATACGTTGGAATTCACTGCCTTCAGACATTTCCTTGAACGGACTCCTTGCCTCTGGATGACGCAACAATGACTTAGGGGTCATCAAAATCAAGGGCTTACGGAAAGGTAACGCAATTTGCCTTCTTAGTATATGGAAATAGTTGGCTGGAGTTGAACAGTTGGCCACAATCCAATTGATGTCGTGCAATTGCCGAATTGCGAACTCTTCGGACTCTGGTGGGAAATAATCAGGATCGTCCGATGAGATTTGCAAGAAACGTTCTAAACGTGCAGAGGAGTGTTCCGGTCCCATGCCCTCCATACCGTGGGGCAGCAACATTACTAAGCCAGACTGTCGCACCCATTTGGCTTGACCACTTGAAATGAATTGATCGATAATGCACTGCGCGGTGTTGGCAAAATCACCGAACTGCGCCTCCCAAAGTACAAGTGAATTCGGATTGGTCATCGAGTAGCCATGTTCGAAGCCAAGCACAGCATATTCAGAGAGCGAGCTATTTGAGACAGAATAAGGTGCCTGATCGGGATACAAGTGCTGGAGTGCATTATAGGTTGCCTTATCGACGAGTTGATGATGCAGCACATGATGACGATGGGAGAATGTACCACGCTCCACATCTTGACCGGAAAGTCGAACGTGTATACCTTCTTTTAATAATGAACCGAAGGCCATTGCTTCTCCCAATGCCCAATCGGCACTATGTTGATCAACCATCGTTTGACGTGCAGCCAAAACACGAAGCAGACCCTTATGAATGACGAATTCAGCGGCATTCGGGGGAGGAGACGAGAAACGATTGCCAATATGAATTAAAGTTTCTTCTTTCACACCTGTTGGAGACACTTTCAATGGATCCTTGCCTTCAAAGAATCCCGACCATGGTGAGTCGAGCCAATCCTTATATTTAATATGCGTTTCTTTCTTAGCCAATTCCATGGCTTCTTCACAAATCTTTTCATACTTATCGGCGACAGATTTCACCTCCTCACTGGTCACGGTTCCCTCAGCTATCAATTTATCAGCGTACAAATCTAAGCAATTCTTGTGTTGTCTAATCTTTTGGTACATAAGCGGTTGAGTGAACATCGGCTCATCGATTTCATTGTGGCCATTGCGACGATAGCCAACCAAATCGATGACAACATCTTTATGGAAAGTAGAACGCCATTGGGCAGCAACCTTACAAACATGCATAACAGCTTCCGGATCGTCGCCGTTAACATGGAAAATGGGTGCATTTACAACACGCGCGACATCCGTGCAGTAAGGCGAGGAACGCAAGAAACGTGGATCGGTCGTAAAACCAATTTGATTATTAACAACAACGTGAATTGTACCGTGTGTGGTATAATCGGGCAAATCGGACAAGTGCATTGTTTCGTAGACCACACCCTGTCCGCAAAAAGCAGCATCACCGTGAATGAGTATAGACATAACCTTCTTGCCTTCCTGATCACCGCGATAGAATTGCTCTGCACGAGTTTTACCCTGAACGACGGGATCAACAGCTTCCAAGTGAGATGGATTAGCGACGACGGCCAAACGGATATTTTTATTTGTAACACGATTCAAGCGTTCAATGTATGTACCCAAATGATACTTCACATCACCAGAACCCTAGTAAAAATAATGAGCAAACGAACAAAAAAAAAAAAAAAAAAAAATGATTTGTAGAAATTTATTTTTGCCAAAAGTATTTAGACAATACTCACATCATCGGCGGCTTCGAGTCCAGCGAATTGTGTAAAGATTTGATGCAACGGCTTTCTACAAACATTCGCAAGCGTATTAAGTCGTCCACGATGTGACATACCCATGATCACAGACTCAACTCCCAGTTCAGTTGAAACATCGATAATCTCTTTCAAAGCGGGAATCATCATCTCACAGCCCTCCAAGCCGAACCGTTTCTCTGAAGAAAATTTCTTTGCCAAGAAAGCTTCAAAGCTAAAAGTGAACATTTCGTGTGTATATTTTTTGTTTGTTTTTTTTTTTTTTTTTTTTGTAGCATAAAATATTTGATTTGATTTTTTCTTACCCAGTTGCGCGTGTAAGACGTGCCAGAATTAAACGTTTCTCTTCTGGTGTAAATGACAGCACTCCCGGTGTCTCAAAGCGCTTACGAATCCAGTTGCATTGTTCCAACGAATTGATGAACATAAACTCGACGCCAATTTTATTACAATAAACGTTCTCCAGACGATTAAGGATTTCCCTAAAGAAGAGAGGAGAACGGAGTTTTATGAGTTAAGGATGCTGTACAGGAGAGATATATATATATGTATACATATATGGATAGGAATGGAGGTAGGCAGCATAATTTACCTAAGCGACAAAGCTGTTTCGTCACCTCCAATGAATGTTGTACTGGGCAATTTAAACTTGCGCTCCATATCATTTTCGCCTAAATTCGTTACAAAGAAACACTCAATCAATAGATCATTTTATAGGTAAAAATGATGTGCATGTATGTTTGTATGTCAGTGTGTTTGTTGTTAGAGTTGTATGGCTGTGTAGTTTTGAATTGTAAAAAGTAAATGAATGTGTAAAGATGTATTTGAATTTTTTTTTTTTTTATTTAGGTATGTATATATGTATGTATATATGTAGAATTTTATTATTATTTTTGATATATATAAAATTTTTTTTTTTTGTTGAAATTCGGAGAACAAAATTGTTACAACATGCTCTATAACAATAGCAATTTCGACATAGGATTTTTATTTATTTTTTTACTCAGGCAAGACGAAAATAAACTCGAAGAAACCACAATAAAAACTGCAATGATCAAGATTTAAGAAAAGTTTTACTCTTCGAAATTACCCCCACTTTGACACGAATCTCTAGTATTAACAGAGAGTGTAATTCAATATTACAATATAAACATTAAATAAGCTGTGTTCAATCTAATAGAAATATCACCAAATTCATTAACCCTTTCAGTAATTCAGTGAATTCCATTCCGTTTTCTCATCTTCTTTTATCTGTAAGTTAAATTATCCCTATTGTGATAATTTCTTACAAATTTCATTAATAAGTCAAAGAAAATGAAATTTATTTAGCAGATAGAGCTTAAAATTAGGATGAGAAAACGGCCCTTAGGGTATTCCCTTAAAAGTGCAAAGATTGAAAAAGCGGAAAAGTGTAAAATTTTTCATACAACATTTCATTCATTCGTTTTGAAGCCTTCTTGATTTACGAGCTTTCGAGGTTTTCGAGACAAACAAGTTTAACCCTCAAATTCCTATCTCCGTCTCTAGACGGACTTTTTTCGAATACATTACCAAAACAAAAACTAATAATGATAATTTCAGATTTGTTTTTTTTTTTTTTTTTCTACCCAAAATTAGTCATATCTAAACTTTTCATTGAAGAAAAAATTGTGGCATTAGAGGGTTAAAAGAAATATACATCCCAGCGGCCAACAATGCCTACCGCCTACAAAGTATACGAGACTGTAAGCGACCTGAATATTAATAGCTACAAAGTATACAAGATTGTGGGCGAACTGCCTACCAATAGCTTACAAAGTATACGAGACTGTAAGCGAACTGCCTACCAATAGCTTACTTTATGATGTGGTGGTGGGCGTTCACTCTACGAAACGGCCACGCTCGAACAAAAGTATACTAGGATTGTATATGAGGTCGTATGCATTACCGCCGACGGCCTACGAAATGTGTTGCGGTTCATCGCTTCTGTATGCAGAATTTTGGCCGCTGGGATTGTATATTCAAAATGCAATGATTTTGTTATTTAATTTTCTGTATGATCGCTGGTAATGGTAATCCTATTTTACTGAACACAGCTGTACTTAAGAATAAAAAAAATAAATATAAAACTAAACGATACTCACGTCTAACTTAAGAAAAGTTTTAGAAGGATTTAAAGCCGTGTAAATTATAACTTTTTCTTCTACTTTTTTTTATCTCAAAACCTTAAGCACATAATGATGGGGACTCAAGCCGCATTATATTATCAGAAATCGATGCAAAAATTATAAAAAAAAAAAAAAAAAACATTACTACTAGGAGAGATATATTGGATGATATTTTTAAATTAATCATCGACAGAACGAAAGGTTTGGTTTGGTTTTAGAAAAAATATGTAGATGGAACTTTTGAATGTTGTATAAAGGAACTTCCTTCTTCGCTTGCTTCCTAAATCAACATTCGAATTTCCCCAAAAAACCTAATCATTTATAATAATAAAAAATTTTTTAAACAAATAACGCTTTGGGGTGATGCTCTCTCATTTTTTTTTTTAATGCAGATACTTTCATTTTAATATGTAGTGATCTAAAAAAAAAAAAAATCTAAGTAAGCTATTTAACGCTTTTACTGTGATTAAAAAAATAAATAAAAAATAATTCGAGGTTCTTTGCCAACAAACTAAAGGCCTCATTACTACAATCGTATCGTATTCCAGCCTAGCGTGGATTGCATCGTGCCGTTAGAAAACAATTATTCAAACAATAGCGGCGTACGTAGCAGATGCAAGATATCTTCGAGCAAGACAAAGGCAAAATTCATTCTGATAATGAAAATTCTTTTCGAAACTTTAAAATTAACATAAATAATAATATGAATATTGATGATAGTATTCGAAAAATATTCGACCAGCTACATCAAGATTCTAAAATCAGTGTCTTTTGTCTATTACTTACGATTATTTTCATACGCTACGTTCAAACAGCTGAAGCGTTACGCTACGACACGTTCGAAGTAATGAAGCTTTAAATGGAAAAAATGAAAAGAAAATGAAAAATAAAAGCCATGCACTATTAATTTGGCCAAAGAAATAAGTTCATTCGCTCATGCTATATCAAGTGGAATAAGAGGCTTCAAGGTTCCAGAGGTAAGAACTATGGGGCTTTCAACTATTAAAGAAAGCTTATTAAAATGATATCTGCTGACTTTATTCGGTATGTCACAGAAATTGATATCGCACCTCCGCATCAAAGGAGTCACAACTTAAAATTTGTAAATTTGATCCAAAATTGACAGTGCGTTTCTCGCAGCCATTAAAACTAAGTGACTTCACGCACGAATGTGTTGTTAAAATTTAACATCAGACGCAAATGACTTAAAGAGGCGCAATTGATGCACATAAAAGAGTTTTCCTCGAATAGCCAAACATTCGAAACAAAAACATTGCTTTAAGCAAGCACAAATAGCTTCCTGGGGGGTGAAAAATCAATTTTTTCCAAAAACTTTGACTTCAGAGGACGCGTGCCAACATTCTTATTCGACTTCCGAGCGGCCAACATTGCCTACCGCCTACAAAGTATACGAGACTGTAAACGACCTGAATATTAATAGGTACAAAGTATACAAGATTGTAGGCGAACTGCCTACCAATAGCTTACAAAGTATACGAGACTGTAGCGAACTGCCTACCAATAGCTTACAGAGTTCATGCGTTCACTCTACAAAACGGCCACGATCGAACAAAAGTATACTAGTATGGTATATGAGGTCGTATGCATTACCGGCTACGACGGCCTACAAAATGTGTTACGATTCATCGTTTCTATAGGCAGAATTTTGGCCGCTGGGTTATGGGGAAATTCGAGTTATGGAAGCTAAAGTTACGGAAACGAAATAGTTTGTAAAATATTCGCTAAACGCTATTTCCAACCGATTCGGTTGGATTTATAGAAAATTCCAGTTATAGAAGTTCGACTGTACGGTATTATAAAAACCCGAAAAACCCGATCAATTCCCTTCAGGACATACGAGTAGCTCAACTCTAACGTTTTTCTAGTGCAAACTTCGCCAGTACTAGTTCTTTTTTGTACCCCTGCCAATGCATTGCAATATAGAAAATTAACATTGCGTGAGGGCGGGAAATCACCAGTTCACATTTGAACTATAGCTGTTCTGGTGCTGGGGGAACCAATTGGATATTAATATTTGGTATAGTTTAACACTACACCGAAAAGTTAAGAAGATGAAACCTGGTCGGCGGGTTCGATCCCTGCTCCAGCGAGCGTTTTTTTTTTTTTTTCAACTACGCCATCGCGAGATATGTTTTGAGCTTGCTAGTTTTATTATATCAATGTAAGTGCCAAACAACGGCTTTGTCTTTTTAAACTTTGGAATGAATACGGAATTCATATACTTTTTTAAATCAATAAGTCTTGCTTTTAATATAAAAAAGGCTTCTTCTTAAAGCGAGTTTCTTCCAATAAGGATATCTTATCAAAACTTAAGTGACGGTTAGACGATATGGTTAATGACCAAACGCTTGGTTGAAATCGTTTGGTTAAATTTTGGCTTGTATGCTCATTTGTCAGCAAGACATTTGTTTAGCGGTTACACGATATGCACATTTTGTCCCAAAACGTTTGCACACCACCAATTCTAAATAGTTTCCAAATATTGTTCGGTCCCAAATTGATTTTTCGGTTTGCTTGGGTGTTACACGATATGCACCATATATAACTATATATGTCACTCAGGAGCCGTTTCTATTTTGGCTCTTTTCAACACGGTCTTGGGTACCCACCATGGTCTTGTGTACCCACCAAAATGAGCATTTTTCACTTAGGTACTCACCAAAAGTATTTCTCTCTCGCTCTTTTTTTGCCTGCCGAATAACATCTCTTTCTAACTGGCGCGAAATGTCCCGCCCAAAACCTATGAGAGTGACATATATAGTAATATATGATATGCACGATAGTGACCAAATTAAATAATGGCCAACTGTCAATTGACGCTAAATATTATTGTTGTGCATAGAGTGAACACATCGGCCAGAGATTGTTTTAATAAAATTTTAAAAAAATGTCGCTAAATGCAAAAAAATAAAAGAATTCTTGCCGTCGTATTGGCCGGCTATATTTTTGACGATGATTCGGACCGAACTGTGTTTGAAAATCCTCGTAAATGTCCCCGAGTTTGGGTAAGGAATTGGGTTACTCGTTGGGACTAAGAAGGGTTTTGCGCAAAGTTGTACAAAGAGATGGAAGAAGAAAAGGCCGAATTGTACAACAATTTTCTTCGAATGACGAAAGCTCAGTTCGAAAATCTGCTTTCGTTGGTTTCACCCCTTATAGCCAAAAAGGATACAATTATGCGAAAAAGCATTTCGGCTTGTGAAAGGCTCATTTGACGTTGAGGTATTTAGCGATTTCTTTCAAAAAATTTTAGATTTCTGTTGAAATAAATATATAAAACCACTTTTTTTTAAAAACCGCTTGAATTTATCTTAAGTTTCGACACAAACGTTTGCCATTTGGTCATGGGTCTATTTTTGAGCTTGACCAAATGACAAATCAGCGCAAATTCGTCCCATTTGTTAAACCAATTTGTCCGTGTTGTCCCAAAGGGGTGTTACACGATATGGCTAGTTTGGCATCCAAACGTTTGGCTGCAGCATGAACAAACGTAACCAAATGACATTTGACCATACGTATGGTTGGTGGTTACACGGTTTGAACTGGATTGGGACAAAAAATTACTCAAAAACAGCCAAAATTTGGTTATTAACCATATCGTCTAGCCTACCCTTTAACTTTTATAAGAATGTCACATAGTTTGATTGATATGGTCACTTTATTATTTTACTATATCAAGAAGTTTTCCATATTCTTCAACAGAAATAATAAGATATTCACATGAAATATATGAGGATATCTATTAAAATGTTTCAATAACATTTTCTCTATGCATTCAAAGAGTTTTTTCTATGGAAAAAGCACATCGTTCATATAAATTAAGCAGATTTCTCTATAAAATCGCTCAATAAGGGGATCTTATCGATTTTATATGGGCATATTTTTCTGTGTGTACTTCTTTTATATGAGAAAGTCACACCCTTTGGTGATGTTTTGGAAATAAAATTTCTGCAAAAAATGTCATTTAAAAAAAACGGAGATATCGATTTTAACGTGTTTATTTTGTAAATGCTAATTTTACTATTTGCTGCTAAGTATATGCTTTATACGAAAGAACAGGCGCGGGCATCTTGGGACCTAGGTTCCAAAAAGCCCTCCCAAAGGGTCATTACCCAACCGTCTTTCAGGCAGAACTATATGCGATAGAGATCTGTGTCCGGGAATGTCTAGAATGGAAGACAAAAGGGAACGTAATCCATATACTGTCTGACAGTCAAGCTGCTCTACTAGCTCTCAGATCTGCAAACGTCAAATCTGCACTAGTAGACAACTGCCTCAAACTCCTGAATGAGCTCAGCAACCACAACAAAGTAACGTTGTGGTGGGTTCCAGGAAATGAAGGGCACGAGGGCAACGAAAGAGCTGACTGCCTCGCTAAACGAGGAGCTCAAAGGTGCTTCATAGGGCCCGAACCCTTCTGTACTTTACAAAGACCACATTGTACAGAACTACTTCGGAATTGGGAACAAAGGTGCTTTAAAACATCCTGGATGAACTCAAAAGGACAAAGGCATCACTCCTAACGAAAAAGTCTCAACGAGACTACTTTGCCTCGGTAGAGAGGATTTAAAAACTCTCACCGAATACCTGACAGGGCTCTGCAAATTGAGATATCATCTCAAAAAGATAGACCTTTCAATTGAATCTACATGCCGATTCTGTGAAATGGACGAAGAAACGCCAGAACACATTCTCTGCAGCTGCCCATCACTGAGCAGCCGCAGGTTGTTCCACTTTGGGGATGCCATAATCGCCCCCTACAAATTCTGGAACGTCTTTAAACCGTCCACAGTGCTTAACTTCATAAAAAGCCTAAGGATCGAGAATTAAAGAACCATTGGGGTTAGCCCAATAGATCCTTTGTGGTCGCAGTGCGCAACACTCCCCATCCTGAATAATAATAATAAAAAATACGAAAAATCTACCTCATTTTGCACTAGTTCTTTAGTATCTGGTGAAAGTACTAGTAGCTTTCAGGAAATTCTCCCGACACGTCCTGAAGGGTTCCTTTCTTCTTGCTTTCATTGACACTGTGACGCATTTTATTTTTCGCGTTTTTTGAAAAATGACAAATTTTGAGTTGTGACTCCTTTTTTCCGGACGTGCGATATATGTATTCTTATCTTCAAATGAGAAAGAGAAAACTGGGTTAAAACTAAATCATCATGATCTATGGACCAATTAAAATTCTAGACGATTTTTCACTCGATTTCTGTGACCATCCCAGTATATATTTTTTTTAATGAAAAAAAAAAAAAAAAAAAAAAAAAAAATCGAACGAACGAACTTTTTAGGTCTCAGTTAGTCTTGACTGAATTTGATATAACGTAACGTAATTTAACTTAAGGTTACTTAAGAATTCTTTTGCTAGATTCTTAAGTCGATTTTTCATTAACTTCCACAGCTCAAATTGAACACAAGAGACCAATTCGTTAAGTTAATTCAAGTTGCGTTAAGTCAAGACAAACTGAACTTTTACTTGACTATGTGTGTGGGTAGGTATCAATACATATATACAGAGTTTGAATAAAATTACAACAAAAAAAAGGGAAACAAGAACATGACTATAATTGCGTAAATAACTGACACAACTGACAAAACTGGGTGAACGTATGAGAAACAATAGAAGATACAATATTGTATGAAAATATTACAACACGAATATGCTGGATAAAGCGGACAAAATACAATGAAGATAACAGAGAGATAAATTTTGAAGTAAGAACGGTAACGTCAATTAACTAACTTACTTACCAAAGCTGAAATTAGCGTAAATAGCTTTCGTCGAGCTGTTGTCGGGCAAATCGGCGATATTAATTTCAAGAGGATCGAGGTGTGCAATGTTATGTCCTCGAATCTTGTCATATAATATAACATACGCACATAATACATATTATAGTTTTTGGTTTTTATAATTTTTTTTTTTTTTTTTATATTTTGATGAAAGTAATTTGCAATTTTTCAGTTTCAATTTCGATTTGATTTGCATTTTCATTTTAAGTTGAATTTGTTTGCGTTGGTCAGGAAAATAGTGTTTAAAGATTTAAATATACATAAAAAAAATAAAACGAAATTAATAAAAAAAAAAATTTTTTTTTTTTAAATAAATTTAGCATAATACGAAAGAAAATGTGGTAATAATTTTTTTATTTATCAATTCAAATCAAATACTCCTATCAATGCTCTTATGAAGCTTTAATACGTACTAGTCAAGAAGAACGTGTAGGTATATATATATATATATATGTATATGTATATGTAATTGAATTCTGAATCCTGAATTCTGAATTACGTGATTTTTCAAAAATGTATTGCTCGGTTCGGTAAGTTGCTTGCTACAATATAAAACTGAGGCAGGGATTGGACTGAATGTGGATAGTAAAAATTATAAAAAGTGTAAAAAATAAGAGTGTCTACACATCAAACATAAGTAATTAGTCAATGTAAGATTAAGAAATATCACATTAGTAAGCGATGCTTCAAAAGTTTTAAACGTGTTAATGGGTTAAAAGTTTTAGTAGATAGTTTGGTTTTTTTTTTTTTTTTACTGTGAACATGGAATATATATTCATACGAAAATGTGCATGTGAATTTATGAGATGATTGGACACCCCACAGCGTGCTGCATGATATTAAGACACAACATTTTAAATAATCTTATAGGAAAAACAAACAGCTTTGGCGGTAGAAGAGTTAGAACCAATATTGTTATTTCTGCTTTAATTTATTTGAATTTATCTCATTTTAATTGAATTTATTTTAATAAATTTTTTTTTTTTTTTTTTTTTGGCTTGATAGTTTAAGTCGAAATTATCATCGATTGGTCACATAATAACTAAGCTAGACTCCGAATTTCATTGAAAAGAGAAGTTTTTGAAATCTTTTTCTTTTTTTCCTGTTTTTGGTTTTATGTTAAGTATAAAAACAAAAAATAATTTACCAAAGAGAAAAACGGAATGCTGCCTGAGCACATCTTCATTTGCGCGACGTTCATGACCATCTTTACTGATAATTTTTTCGCGTGATAGAATTCCGAGCGGATCCAGATCCGATGCCAAATGACCACGGGCCTATGCATGTTATTTTTAAACATATAAATTTAGTTCTTAAAATTCAGCTTTAATCATTGAAAGAAGAGTACTTGTTTATGTTTTTAACACAAGAGGCACACATTGGAAAATTAATATACATATCGTATGTATATAAATATATCTATTTGGTTTTTGTTTTTTTTTTTAGTTAAAAGAAAATTTACAAACTAATAGATAGGGCCAGTATGAAATCACATTCATAACTATGCTATAGATTTGGTTAGTGGAATTTATAAAAGTTTTCAAATATAAAACTTCGAAAAAGCATATAACTTTTGAGTGGTGCTCATAAGTGCGCTTTAATGCCCGGTTTTATGTTGGGACGTACTCGTTTGCATGCCTTAGGTATACAAATTAGGATGTCGCCATTATTAAGACAATGGCATTAACACGCAATTGTGAAAATCCCTATAATTATTTTGCGCTATACCGATTTGAGAGTTTCCGAATTGATGAGAAACTCTTCATTTGGAACGTATTGCATTTTAAAATTTAAATGCTTCGAATTTTAGATATAATTAGAAAATTCATTTATCTCAATTTATTGATGACTACTAGTGTTGAGTAGAATGGCTTTCTAAAGTATTGAAATTTACATAATTTGATCGGGGGTTTCCCCTGTTTTGTTTGTTGGTTCTTTTAATGCTTGCTATAAATTGAGCACTGACTGACTGAGTTGTCTAAGGAACTCGGAATCGAAGAATCTAAAGAATCATGTATTGAAAAGCGCGGTAAATGAAAGAAAGATATCTTAGTGCATATAAGAACAAGTAAGAGTGTTATAGTCAGGCGAGAATGACAATAAAATACCCGACACAGACACACATGTTTAAATAATTTTCAAAACACGCCCAAAAAACAGGACCATTAAGAAAGAATATTCAAGAGGTTTTTAAGGCCATAAGGGGCCCCATATACCGACTTTTGTTCATTTTTTTATGAAAAACGCCCCTTTGCCACGCCCAGTTTTCCACATTTTTTGAATTCTAATCGGAGGCGTAAATATACGCTGAAATTCTAAATTACATTGAAATATTTCGAAAAAGTCCGATTTTGGGGCAGTTTTGAGATTTTTGTGATAGACTCTAGTACTGGAGGTACCCTCAATAATGGACCGATCAAGAAAATTTTTGGAGAGGATGTTTATGGCTAAAAAGGAAGCATACGTGAACTTTCGTTTAAGGTCCATTTGAAACTCGGGCGTGGGAGACAATTTTCGAAAAACGCCCTTCTGTCACGCCCACTTTTCAAATTTCAAGTACTGGAGTTATCGCTAAAAATGGTCCGATCGGGTCCATTCTCGAACTTGTGCTTACTCATGTCCCCGTGAGCACGCACACCAAATTTCGTCAAGATAACCCTTGCATAATGAAATGTTTCAGAAAATGGACGGACGCTGGGTGAATCCATATAGGACCGACCTGAAAATGATATGGCATTCGACCGACCTGGGTGTATCTCAATTGGACACACCTACCTCGAATAGTCCAAAAATGACGTAGGTGGGAGGAGTTCGTATAAACTGTACTTAATTTGGTCTGTTTAAAGTCTCCTAAAATACTCGTTGGTGCTACCAAAGGCAAGTTAGCTTGATGGTTAAGACTCTCGCCTCGCAACGAGAGGGTGGGAGTTCAAGTCATTGCTCGTTTTAGAAAGAAAATTTTTTTGTTCAATTACCTTAAGAATTTTTTATTTTTTCACATTTAATTTTTATTTTTTCACTTGAAAAAAAAAGTCGATATTTTTACATGTTATTTGTTTTTTAATATTTATTTTTCAAGAATTTTTTTTTCTGTGAAAATGAAATAATTCTTTACGCACGTTTCCCAAAAACTTGAGCATTCAAACACTCAAGTCAGCGTTTTGATCAAAGCATTAACTTGCTTGTTTAGCGTAATGGTTTTAAGACTCAATTTTAGCAACCCAGAGTTTGCGGTTCGAAGGCTCGGCCGAACCGGGCAAATCAAAAAGGAAATTATATAATTATTGTGTAACAAAAAGGATTAAAAAACAAAAAAGGCAAAATAAACAAAATAAGAAAAAATTTTTTTTTTCATTTTTCATATTAAAATAAATATTAAAAAAAAAAAAAAAACTCACCCTCATTTAAGGCCATATGGACCCACCCACAACCGACCGTAAAAGCTTTGAAAATGGACCGGTTGTTTTTCAAGGACAACGCTGTGGAAAAAACGGGTGAGTTGAACGTATGAAAACGCGACCGGTCCTCACCTCTTTTGGACCGACCCCGGGTCGACCCGGGGTCGGTCCCAATTACTGCAGGGTAGCTCAACTCCTTCGATAAGAAAACTGTATACAGAAAGACGGACGGGGCATGGCTAAATCGAATCTCCTGGTGACGCTGATCATACACATTTTGTATGGTCTATTTCGACTGGTTCTGGGTGTTACACACACAATCACACAAACGCAATATACCCTCAAGAAAGAGTGTGTCGGGTATAATAAAATGCACTGAATTAGAGAGTTTCTCGAGAAAAGCTACAAAATCACAATGGCATTTAAAAACACTACACAAAGAAGTTTGCCTTAAGAATAACTTAGATTAGAGATTATTCGTCATGTCTTAATTGATGTTACATTTAAAACTAATAATTTACGAATATTTTCGTTACGATTTGATATGAATTCATGAGAATTATATAAACTTGTGAAAGGCCAAAATGCAATGGCATACAATAATCTGTCTTAATGAATCGATAATTTTGTTCACATATTTCATATTTAACATATTTTCCAATTCTCACATATCCGTGCAGAACAAATCAGGACTTTACAACAAAGCATTCAATTGCTGTTTTATATTCTTTTGTTTGGTTTTGTTTTGGTTTTTTTGGTTTTGTTTGGTTTTGTTTTGTTTTGCTCAATTTTCTTACTGTTTTTTATAGTCGAATATGCATGCTCTGTAGCACTTGTAGATGCATATGTGCAACGGTATTTTTACTTGATATATTTTGAAGGCATTTTCGCCAATTTCGCGTAGGAAATTAAGAAAATTAAATTATAAACATGAAATGCTTTCTACGGTAACTCTTCAGCTTTTTTATTTATCAAGCAAACTTTGTATCTCAGAGCTTTCGTCTATGTAAAGAATAACTGAAAGGATTCAGAAGCCATCAGGAACGAAGGAATTGTATTACCGATTCTACTGAAAGATCGGGAAGATTCTTTTCTGATAGATTTGAAAAAAAAAAAAAAAAAAAAAAAATTGTTAGTAAAGCTGGAATCCCACTATCTGCGCAAATAGAACAATTTGAGCCGGTTTATATCGGGTCAGATCGTCACAGAATTAAACAACTTCCACAATCCCCTGTTGAGGGGTCTCATTATCGTCGCATGTTGTCAAAAACTTGTCAGCGCATACCGGGGAACATTAAAATTGGGACAAAAATCGCTCAAGACGATTACACTTGTCAAAATCAGAGTCCAAAAATTTAAGTACACGATGGTTTCACACTATCGGTGCATCAATTGTGGCACCCAACTAAATATGTGTTATACATCATTTATTCGTTCGAATATCCGTTCCCCACCTCTGATTTTTTTTTTTTTTTTACTCAAGAAAGCATTTAAGTGGCAGGATAGAAATTATTGCAAGCATTGTGTTTATTTCTATAGACCGAAAAATAATGCTTTGAATTAGGGATGTGCCGGATAGTGATTTTTCCAGATAACCGGATATCGGATATCCGGTAAAAATATGTAGCCGGATACATAGTATCCGGTCGGATATCTGAAATTTTTTTTCTCTGTATGAAATTGTACTTTCGCTGGCCACAATTGAACAAATTGTCCGAAATAAATTATTTTTTGGCAACGCCGTTCATTGGTATAATAAAGACTGGAAAACATTCGATTCCACCATTGATATTATCGATGTTTTTAAATTTCATTAAACAAATTAATTTTTATCACAAAAAATAATAACCAAATCTAGTTTATGGTAAAAAATAGACAATCGCAATAAAACCTTGGATAATGCTTAAATTAAAAAACATCAATCTGATTGTAAGTATCTAACATCGATGTTTTTCAATTTCAAGCATTATCGAAGTTCATACTACGACCGTCTATCCTTTTCCATAAACACTAAGTTTGTTAGGATTTAAATTAATTAATTTGACTTAATGCTTATTCTACGATCAATCTTCATATTAAAAGAAATTATCAACAAACTTTGTATGTCTCAGCTTTCGTCTATGTATAAATATCTGAAATGGATTTCAGAAGCCATCAGGAACGAAGGAATTGTATTACCGATTCTACTGAAAGTCTGGAAGATTCTATTTCTGACGATTTAACAAAAAAAAAAAAAAGAAAATGTTAGTAACAGCTGGAATCCCATAGTCTGCGTTAATAGCACTATTGAGCCGGTTTATATCGGGTCAATCGTCATAGTATTAAACAACTTCCACAATCCTGTTGAGGGGTCTCATTGCCGTCGCATGTTGTCAAAAACTTGTCAGCGCATACGGGAACATTAAAATTGAAACAAGAAAGCATTTAAGTGGCAGGATAGAAATTATTGCAAGCATTGTGTTTATTTCTATAGACCGAAAAATAATGCTTTGAATGACTTCTGATTAACACTGAGCCAACCGATCACATTGTACATAGCTGTATATTCTGAGTTTGCATTCAACGAAGAGAATTCGTGTTCAATATAACTACTTTCATGAACAGTTTTTCTGTTAACCCTTTAAAGCAAAAGGGACATATAAGTTTAACAATTTATGGCAATATTTTATATAGTTAATGCGTTAATCGAAAAAAATCTATTAAGAGCAAGATAAACAGAAAGATTATTAATTACAAAACGGATTCTTTAGATCTGTCTGCCTCTACTTCTCTAGGATTCGCCGTTGAGGTTTTGTAGAAAATGATTATTAATTTTTCCATATCGTTGCACATATACACATTTCTTTATGTTTTTCTAATGCAATATGAAAAGACAGGTACTTATTAAGTGGTCTGCTTAATTAATCTAATCCATGTGCTTCTCATAAGGACAATGACAAATGCAAAAATGTAAATCAAAAATTTTTTCTTTCTACTGATAAACTTAATACGGAAATAATAATCTGTTTAATTGAATTTTAAAATAAAATGAAACTTATAATAGAATCTTATGATTTTAAAGGCTGAATTACAATAGGGCAGTAGCAGCGGCAGTGACAGTGACAGTGACAGTATTTCAAATCAGATGTTCACTGTCAGTACACAGATTTACTGCCGTAGTAAACACAATACAGCGTCGGCAGTGACTGCGTATTTTGAAATTTTGCAAGCTATCAGGCATGCTCTGAATTTTGAGTAAATTTTTTCATCCATTTCTTTTCGTCTGTCAAGTTGAATGCGATGAAAGATACAATTATTTCATGTTAAGTTGGCTACAATAGAACAGCTGTTCAAAGCAGTGGCAGTGAATTTAGAAATAGGGCTAAACGGAGCAGTGCTGCCACTGCGTTCTAAAATATCAGCTGATTTCAAATACTGCCACTGCCGCTGCTACTGCCCTATTGTAATTCAGCTTTAAGACTTTTAATTGAAGTCTTTTTTTTTTTTTTTTTTTTTTTTGTCTAGATTGTTCATGTCAAACATACCTGATAGCTTCGAATGATCGCTTGAACCGCCAAGTGATCGTCTATAGTTTTTGCATCGGGCGCGGTACCTTCATAACTCAGGGCAGTACCGCCGTATGAGGCTAATGGCAAAGCATTTCTTTGCATCGGGGCCAAGTTTGGTGGTCCGGCGTAAGTATTATTCCGGAAATATGCATCCCACGACTTGAGACGATAGAAAATATAGATTTATATTCAAATTCGAATTCATTTCACGTGTTCATATCGTATTTACCGTGTGTACAGATGCAGGGTCCCGCAACCAGGCGTTATACATTTCTTCAACATACGACGCCGTCGATCCATTTGCAAATGGTTCAGCGGCAGCGGAGTTGTAAGGTCGCATGGAAACAGCTGCCATTGCATTTTTAAGTACCTACGTTTTAGAGAATAAATTAAAATAAATTATATATATAAAAGTATATATACTTTCGTCATTTTGAAATATTTTTAAAATTTTTTTTCAAAATCACTCACCTTCTTATTGGGGCCTTTCAACAACCAAGCAGCGAAGTTTTGACTTGCCATGGGCGTTATAGCCAAATTAAAGGCTGTATTTGCACGATGCATATTGATGGTTCTTTTTTAATTTATTGTAACTGAAAATAGAACAAGAATAGAAAAATGAAAATTTTCGATTAAACAAAAAGAAATTATCTGTTGCCGAAATAAATTGAAACAAACAACGGGCCGTTTTTTGCGAAGAGCGTCCGGATTTTCAAAAGATGTAATCTTAAGATCAACTGTCAGATATTTCAAATTTCACTGCCATTTTGGTCAGTAAGATCTAACAATTTATCATGGAAAGATATACCATACAACAACGTCTACAAATCTTCGAGATTTATAAACTCATTAAGTGTTCAGTTATAAAAACTTATCTCAAACAAAGTATCGATGTTTTGACGATACAATTTGGTGAAAAAGTTGTTTCACGGAACGGACCTATGAACTGACCACCGCGTTCATGTGATTCAACACCTTTTTGATTATTTTCTTTTGGGATAGGCGTCAAGTCATTAGATTATGCAAGCAAGCCAGCCAGCAACTACTGACGCCTACACCGAGAGAAAAAGGTAGTTATATTAACTGAAAAAGCAGGTTAAAATAACCGAGTTCACCGTTAATTCTTAGCTTATGTTAGTAAGCGGTCGATTCAACAGTACAAATACAGTCAATAGGATATAACTACCTGATGGTTGATATAACTGTCCGCGGTTAAATCAACTGTCACCAGCGACTGGGGAAAAAAAATTTTTTTTTGCTTTGACTTTTTTTTTACCTTCTTTTATTAATATTTTTTTTTTTTTTTTATTAAATTATTATATTTTTTATTTATCTTTAAATCTCTTTAAATTTTCTCGCCTCGGCCGAGCCTTGAACCGCAGACCCCACATTCGCTGGGCGAACGTCTTAACCATTACGCTAAACGAACGAATTTAATTTGTTTGTTCAAAACGCTCACTTGGCTTATGGTTGCAAAATTTTTTGCTTGAAAATGAACCATTAAAAAAAAATTAGATAAATTAAAATCTTAAAAATTTAGGAGAAAATTTTTGACTTAAAAAAACAACTACACTCATAACAAAAAAAAAAACTGTAATTAAAAAAAAAAATCCAGAAAAATTCCGCCGCCAGCAGGGGTTGAACCCCGAATCTCACGACGGTCAACTCACAGCTTAAACAACTGAGCTGTTGAAAACTCCGGAGACCGTTGATCAGAATGCGAAGTTATACGTCTAAGTGAACGAAAGCGAATTTGAATATAAAAAGTGACTACTTTTCAACTGTTGATTTGACTTCCTTTTTCAGTGCATTTAACGGGGAATACAGTTAATTTGACCATCTTACTTTAACTGTTCTAAGTGGTTGATTTAACAGTTCTTATTTCTCTCGGTGTAGGATACCCAAATTGAGCTGAAATATGTATGTCCCCAAGTGCTCAAATAAATGGTCGAAAATTGGACTTATATATATGCGCTTTGTAACTCGTAGTCGTGGTAGTTATATGCCCAAAATCATTTTCAAATATTAAATGATAAGAAATCATTAACTGAATAAAACAATATTTATTGTAATCTTGTACTTCAATGCTTCGTTTTTATTTAAATTTAAAATCCGGGCGCTCTAAAAAAAAACCTTTAAAAGCGAGACAGGATCAGGAGACAGGCGAATAAGCCTTGCAATGACAGAAATTTCGATGGACTCCGTACACCATAAATGCTAATAGAACAAGTGGAAACGATGTTGGCTAACAACAGATCCTGATTTGCTAACAAAGTGTTAGTAGTGGTCGAAGGTATCAAAATCTTCGCTAACGAAGATGCCTCCTTAGAATTATACGGAAACGTAATTCCAAAGTTCTAACGTACCGTGTAAATGTAAATTCATAACATAAATTCTCCCTATTAGCTGATACACATATACATATATAAGACTTAATCACCGACAGCCAGACTTGTATTAATTTGCTAACAATTCGACAATTTGTCCAATTAGTAATGCATGCAAAAAAAAAAAAAAAAAAAAAAAAAAAATATTAAAAAATGCTTCGCTTTAAATAAGTGTGACGGGCAACAGTTGAATATACTCAACCGAAATTTCATGGCAAAACAAAACAAGGCGCTACTTGGCTACGTTTAATCTTATTTGCTATTATATGGTGGTGGTGGGCGTTCACTCTACAAAACGGACACGCTCGAACAAAAGTATACTAGGATGGTATATGAGGTCGTATGCATTACCGCCTATGAAATGTGTTACGGTTCATTGCTTTTGTAGGCAGTATTTTGGCCGCTGGGTATTCAATTTCCGAAGACGATTTCAGCTATTTTTGATGAAATTCGCAATTAAATTCGGTCGGACCATTACTATCCTTAGGGGCATCTTCAGTTTTTCGAATTTTAAGGTTCCCGAAATCTTGTTCAAAAATTGAAAAGTGGCTGTGGCAAAGGGCAGTTTTACAAAAATATCCTTACACTCACAATTCAAAAGGGAATCAAAATAAAATAATCTGAGGTTGCCTAGTGCCGAAAAGCGTCACCTATTTCAGTGGGCGTGGTCTAAGGCGCATTTAAAAAACTAAATTTCTCCGTATATATTAGCCCGGTTCGATTTGTAGGAAGTGAAAAAATTCGACAATTTCCTATGATTTCCGTTTTTATGGGTTATTTCAAGAAAATTTGCCCAAGGAACCATACCTCTATCGTTAAAATCGAGTCCCCTGATTTTTGATTGAAGATTTTATTCCCAAATTGACGTTTGTTTGAAATTTTACCTACACGTTCACATCCATAATCAAAAACTATCGATCAGATCTAATCGCCCTAGGGGCGTTGGAAAGGTGAGCTCATTCTGATCAATTTACAACCAAAAAATCTCCAACATTGGTCCAACGGTTTCAAAAGTTACGGGCATTTTGTCAAAATTTTGGACTATTTTCCATCTTTTTATGATTTCGTCCAAGAATATTACTTTCATGGCCTATTTTAGGCTCAATCCACTATTTCATTCAATTTACAATTCAAAACGAAGAGTTAAGCCCAATTTTCGAATTCGGTTGATTATTTGATTTTTTTTTATTTTATTTTTTTCTACAAAAATTCAAATTAAGAGATATTAAAGTATTTATCAAACTATAATCAAAAAAAATCAATTTGGTGTTAAAAGACAAAATGTGAAAAAAACATTATTTTTTTCTGAAAGTCTTTTTACTTTCAAGTCTGGGTGTTTTCGTACGGCCTCTAATGTCGCCGCCATAGCGCCTTCTACATTCTTCTGAAACTCGTTTAGCAGTGGCAGCCAGCATTGGACATGTCTTTCCGTTCCTTGGATGTGTAAAGGAATTTGTGGATCATCGAACGGTGGCACGTCGTAATTTAATATCCCTCCAAATGTTCATACGAATAACTTTGTGTAAACGGTGGTTCGAATAAAATGGTATCGTCATTTAAATCAATCATATTTGTATATTCCGTACAATTAAAGTTTATAAGAGGTTTTTTATAAACCCTAAGTTCCGTTGGGGTCGACAATATCTCTTCGGTAATGTAAAATCTTCTTTATAGCAATGTTTCGTTTTTCCATTCTATCATCAAACAACATAGATAGCAAGATATTTTCTGAGTGTGAAAAATATGCATTATCTTGAATTACTCTATCTACAACTTGAAGTAAATTCGGTGGTAAAAATCGTGTCCAAGTAATAAATTTAAAAGTAATGTACTACCGTATACGGCAGAGCTATAATACTTAACATTGAAATACATTGGCGTGTATACTTTTTATTATATAGTTAGCCAGAATTTTTAAATTTTGAGATGGATTATTAGTTTTCACATACAACCGCAATAGTCTATTGGCCTTGGTGAGCCAACGAGAATGTGCAGAAGATTTTACATTACCGAAGAGATATTGTCGACCCAACGGAACTTAGGGTTTATAAAAAACCTCTTATAAACTTTAATTGTACGGAATATACAAATATGATTGATTTAAATGACGATACCATTTTATTCGAACCACCGTTTAGACAAAGTTATTCGTATGAACATTTGGAGGGATATTTAAATTACGACGTGCCACCGTTCGATGATCCACAAATTCCTTACACATCCAAGGAACGGAAAGACATGTCCAATTGCTGGCTGCCACTGCTAAACGAGTTTCAGGAAAGAATGTAGAAGGCGCTATGGCGGCGACATTAGAGAGCCGTACGAAAACACCCAACTTGAAAGCAAACAAGACTTTCAGAAAAATAATTGTTTTTTTTCACATTTTGTCTTTTACTACACTCAAATTGATTTTTTTGATTATAGTTTGATAAATACTTTAATATCTCTTAATTTGAATTTTTGTAGAAAAAAATAAAATAAAAAAAAATCAAATAATCAACCGAATTCGATAAATTTGGGCTTAAACTCTTCGTTTTGAATTGTAAATTGAATGAAATAGTGGATTGAGCCTAAAATATGGCCATGAAAGTAATATTCTTGGACGAAATCATGAAAAAGATGGAAAAATAGTCCAAAATTTTGACAAAAATGCCCGTACCTTTTGAACCGTTGGACCAATGTTGGAGATTTTTTGGTGTAAATTGATCAGAATGAGCTCACCTTTCAACGCGCCTAGTGGCGATTAGATCTGATCGATAGTTTTTGAGTTATGGATGTGAACGTGTAGGTAAAATTTCAAACAAACGTCAATTTGGGAATAAAATCTTCAATCAAAAATCAGGGACTCGATATTAACGATAGAGGTATGGTTCCTTGGGCAAATTTCTTGAAATAACCCATAGAAAACGGAATCATAGGGAAATTGTCGAAAAATAAATCGACCCGCCCTAGTATATATGTATGAGTATTGTAATCGGTATTGTACTTCCATCATAAAACTATTCAGTGAAAGATATTAATGCTGGCTTTAACTTTTATTAATACCTTTATTCTAAAATCCAAATTTAACGATAGATTTTAATTGAAATTTGAAGCCGGTGCAAAGGGGACATAGATACATAATTCGTGGTATGTTTGAGATTTTTTTGTTTATTATTTTTTATTTCCTTTAAATTTAATAAGCTTGAATTCTAGTAAACGCCAAGGTGAGTTAATTAAACGGACAAGTCATTGAACCAAAGACTCTCTAAGGCAATGAATTAACTCAATCTTTCAAAACAAGTTCGAAATCATTCAATACAAGAATATAATTATATACATACATACATACATACATACATACATACATACAGACAGACATGCATGTATATGTTTTTAATCTCATTTTGGAAGCCTTAAAAATTTAAGTACGCTATGTGATCTTTTAAATCGGACCAAATTTGAAGCAATACTTCAAATATTTGGAGAAATATTCAATAATGACAATGAAAATATGCGCCAAGTACAGTAATCCCCCGTCTTTAAGCATCGTTTGCACATCGAAATCCCCCTTAAAAAAGAACCACCAATTTCGACTACATATTTCATTTCCATTGCATTTTGGATTCACTTTTTATACCTAGCTTCAGCAATGATATTATTTTTGTAATATTTCATTGGAAAATTAACACCAGAAGAGAGGACTTACATGCGTCCGGAGATTACTGTATCGGAATTGAAGGCCACGAAATTCTATTGAGGAGATTTATGCAAATATGAGACGCGAAATTTATTAACTCAAAAATGTGTACACCTATGTTCAAAGCAAAAAAAAAAAAAATAAACAAGTAAGAAAGCTAAAGTCGGTCAAGCCCGACTTTGAAATACCCAGCGTTCCGACATTATTGGCGCTCTATGTTACGAAAAATCTCCATTTGTGAGCGTGGCAGTGGGCGGGCCAGTTAAATTTTTCCCCTACACTTTTCATTCACCTTGGTCAACCTTTGTTGCGAATTTGAAGCGTCTACGCCTTTTACTTCACAAGTTACGATAAGCCCTTATTTGTGGGCTTATTTGTGGGCGTGGCTCGAGGACGACGGCGTCCATTTTTTCCAGGATATGTCCCTTTTTGTAGTTTACCAGTACACCAAATATCAATGGAATGTGTTGAGTGGCTCGCAAGTTACAAGCATTTTACTGAAAACACAATAAATTAATTTGTGGGCGTGGCAGTGGGCGGATTCCTCCCATTTTTACTTAGGATCATACTCGGACCCCGATATACCTGTGTGCTAAATATCGACTTGATTGGTCCAGCCGTTTCGGAGGAGATCCGACCACGGACGGACGGACGGACATGTCTAAATCGATTCAGTTTTTGATCCTGATCATTTCTATATATGTATATATGTCAATATCTCCGGAGCTTAGTTCTCCCTGTTACAAGATTCGCACAAAACTAATAAACCCCGCTTACGCTGGGTATAAAAAGAAGGCAACTAAAGAGGACATTATTTTCAGAGAACCACAGATAGAGGTGAAATCACTATAAAATTTAAAAGAGATCTGTTAATTGAAAATGCATAATGAATATTAAGGTATGGATTTAAATCTGAAATTTTTGCGGTATTATGTTCATTGAGTGCCGCAACTTTTATTTTGAACATAACTGTTCAGTAATGGAATGTTTAACGGAGAGAGAACGAAATTATTTTCGAACGATTATTAATTATCAATTCGATAATTAAGCTATGATAATGTGTGAACAAATGTAACAAAATTACGCTTACAAATTACTTCTAATGCAATTACAAAATGGCAGAAATTTCCCCCCTACTTAATCCGTGGCCAAGAGAAATAATATGTCTGTATGTAACATACATTACAAAACGAAAATAAAATTTAGAAATAATTAATTTCAAAAAATTTTGCCAGTGATTAATCTGATTTCTTTCAAATCTATCGGTCTGGGTGCATGTAAAGACTCAAGACACGAACGTGAAAACAGTGAATAATGCGTTTCAAAAAATATTTGTTTTGAATGAATTTTATGAATAGCAACCACTAACCGATTTTAATGGTTATAGTCTCAAAAAACTCGTCATAGATTGAGGTTTGCGGCATTTGACTAGAAAATTTATTTTTTCCTACTAGGGTCATTATTTGGCCAGTTAGGGGATGGAACCCAAAATTCAGTTAAAAAAAAAAGGCAATAATTATAACATACTATTAAAACATACCAAAAACTAATCCAATATTCTTCATATTAGGCTCGTTTAAAAGGTAATTTTGTAAATTTTTCGAATATGCATACTGAACTTGCTCGTTCTTGTTCCTACGGCATCTATATTATAGATTGAAGTTCGTGAGGCATTTTTATTTTATTTAAGCCTATTTTTGTATGGGGACCCCCCTAAGGAGGGGAGATAGAGGGTGGGTATGTTTGAAGAAAATATTTGGGGTAAAAAAATAATGGGGGTCGGTCATATATATCATCCCCCTAGGAGGGGTTTGACTGTCGTGACAGCCATTTTGTATGAAATTGTGATAAAATTAAGGTAATTTTGTATGGGTGACCCCCTAAGGAGAAGAGATAGGGTGTCAGTATGTTGGAAAAAAATGTTAAGGGGACAAAGTTGATGGGGGTCGGTCATACATTTGACTCTTCTAGGGGCACTCTGGGGCTAGTTACGACGGTGGGGGGAAATTTATAAAAATATTTTTTTTTGTATGGGAGCCCCCTTAAGGAGGAGAGATAGGTGGCATATTTGTTCAGAGAAAATATTCGGGGGAGAAAAATAATGGGGGTCGGTGTTATATTTTACCCCTCTAGGAGCGACTCTGGGACAGTTATAAAGCTTTTCATAGATTTTTTCTCGTTTTAACCCATCTTTGACCCCGATGAGGAGCCATTTGCCGACACCCCACCCTCCCCATTTTTTGGCTCATGCATTTTTATACCAAACCTCACAAAATAAGAGGTTACAGCGTATCGAAATCGAAAAGTCGTGCACTATGCCACCCCTACTGTGCTCGTTTGAGTACAGCGACCTCTAATAGACTGAAAAGGATTTTACCTACTAATTCGAATGGAAAACCAAAGCTTCTATAAGAAGGAAAATAAAAATAAAAAATAAAAAAAAACGTTTAAGTAAATAAAAAATATATAACTAATAAAATAAAATGAAATAAATTTATGTTTACCCACCCTTCCCCCTCAATACGCTCTTGAATGAAACCGCCAGTTAAAAAATAGGATTGAGATAATAAATTGTTAAGATAACTACATTTTAAGCGATCTCATTAGGTTTAACGGCGGCTCCAAGATCTATAATTACCGTTGATGTGATAGCTTTGAAAATAAACTTCGACATTAACACCGCCATCCACACAAACACAAACACACACACACACAAACGTTTATGTATGTAAATTCCTACAAAGCATTTGCTCGACCTTGGCCTTCAGTTGGTCACTATTTTTAGTACAAATTTATTTCGTACATACATATCTACATATGTCTAGATTGATGTATGTGAATATTCGAATATGTGAAATAAAACCTTTTTTATCGCCTGCAATTCCGTGCATTTGATCGCGCAAATCGATCAGAAGGCAATCCAAGAAGTTCAAATTTGTAAAAAAAAAAATAAAAAATTTAAAAAAATACAGTAGACTCTCAAAAAACCGTCACTTTAATAGAGTGATACGTCCACTAATCCGGCATTCTTCGGATTCACCCATTTACAGTCGCTGTAACCACACACGCATGATCACCATACAGTGAGCTTCGGATAAATGCAACAACAATAAATGCAAGACCCCCATAAGTGCAAGGTGCAATTCGACGAAAAAAAAAAAAAAACCTGTTGCAATTATCCTTACTCTACTGTATTAATTTTTGTATGTTAAGCTTAAATACAACACTTCCCTCAACAGTTCCATCTGAAAAAAAAAGGTGAAAGGATTAATGGCGGGTTATCCTTTTTTCTGAATTTTTATACGTTTTTTTACAGAATTTGCGTAACCCCGAATTTGCTGATTATATAAGTTAACCCATTTGCGCCCGCTGTACTATATAAACGACACCATTTGAAACTTCGTCTTAAATTTGGCTTTTAACCCTTTACTGCATAATGTATTAAATATGCGGAAAATTTTTACCTAGTAAATGGTTCCATTAAGGCTTCAAAAATAATTATAAGTGTATCGTTTTTTATCTATGTTTTTGGTTTTTGTTGGGCTGCAAATGGGTTATGGACTCTTCAAGTCCTTCATAGCTTCAAAGCTATGTAGGTAATTAGTAATACGATTTTTTTTTTAATGCTTCAATAAAACCCTCCGGTTTTTAATACTTAGTGCCGCATTAGTGAGATTCCACTGTACAAGAAAGCACAATAGCGAGCGATGACATATGCACATACGTAGGTACCTGAGTACATAGTTTATGTAATGCAAACAACTTCTCGTGGTTGGCAAATTAATCGGTTTCTCGCTCAATCGGTGGACAAGTCAGGTGCCAAATCAATTTTAAACACCAAAGAACGAAAGTTTGTTATATAAAAAATAAAAAAAAATAGAAATTTTTTTGTCAGGAAAATTTTTTCGAAATTAAGAAAAGAATTGAAGACACCGTAGAAAAGCACATAAAACGAAAAGATGAAGATAAAAACAAAAATCAACAGCTTTTTAGATCGCAACATACGAAATTTCGTCTCCGCTCAACACAAACATCCCACCACACCAGCCCCCACCAACAAACATACATACATGTATACTCAAACACCCGGCAGGAAATGTTAACATCAGACACTAAGGACTAGAGGCTCGGCTCTCTGCAATTTCGATGTCTACATCTATTTAGAGTCGAATCTGGATATAACGAATCTCTGAAATAACGAACAGCTCGAAATAGTGAACGCTTTTTTTACACGGACTACTTCAAACACAGTCGAAACTCTCTATAACTAACTCCTATGAAACGAATTTCTCTCTATAGTCAATCTTCTCACAAGGTTTTTTCGATACATTTTCAATGCCTTTTTCCTCCTTATAACGAATTTTTTTTCCGGTCCCTTGAAATTCGTTATAGCACAAAGTTTCGACTGTAGTGAACAAAAAAAGTCAATCTCGCGAATACAAACAATCTGGATACAATGAACAAAAATTAATTCATTATATATCCAGATTCGACTGTATGCCAGTTTTTAAAAGAGAGCTTTCATTTTCCCGACTTTCTCTGTTACTCTCAGTCACTCTGTTCTCATGATATATGCATATATGAAGCATGTGGGAATTTCCGATTGGGTCACATATTTTTTATCTTTATTTCTCAATCGCGACAGAACGTATTCAATGTCAATGAGGCAACGATGACAGCGATGTTATTTATCTACAGATTTTTTTGGAAAAAGTCTCCGAGAAAAGCATTATTCATTTTTGTTTATTTTTTGGATAGTTCCATTTCCATTTGCATTTTGACGTTTTCCTTCCATTTTTCTTTCTTGTGCACATCTGCAAAACATTGCGAAGCAAATGTTATGCGAACAAAATCGTAGGATTACATAAGAATTTTTATTCGGATTTTGGTTATGAAAGCCAGAAGTGATAAAATTCCTTCGTGATTTCGAATGCACACGTTTGAGGAGGGCATCGGGCCACATTTTCGGCATTTTAATATCGAAAGGAAGAACTTTAATGATCTTTAATAATAAACTCGATTTCGAAAACCCGGCAAAGTAATTTTTACTTTTTTAAGCTGAAGCAAAGTAAATTCCGCTCAATGGGGTACGGAAAGATAAGATTGGGAGATGTAGATCCATATTTGGAACTTTTACTAACCGCAAATTCAAGCAGTTACAAACGTTTTTTTTTTTTTTTTTTTTTGCTACAGTTGTTTTTTTTGTTCCTTCGTGTGTGTTTTTGTTATTGCTGCTCCAGTTTGGAGTTTCGAATTTTAAGGTTTTTTTTCTTCTTCTTTTGATTTAGACGCCGACGCCGCTGGTTGGTCAAAAGCTGATGTATTATTTGTAAATTTTGAAGAAAAGAAGAAAAAAACAAAAACACAAAAGCTGAACTGGACGTTTGAAAAGTTGCGCACCGACTGAGCCTATTTATTTCAATGAATTTTCAAGGAACAACACGAGTAGAAAAACACAGCGCAGCGCAGCGCATATACAGCTACATCTAACGTTGCCGTTGCCGTGACTGCGACCCCTCGCGCTCCCGCTACGACCACGTCTACAGTATTGGCCGAAGTGTTTGTTGTTGGTATTCGCGATTGCGACGTTTTCGAAAATGGCTTGAAGGCATGCCACAAATGTGTTGGTTGTATTGAAAACAAAACAATAAGAAAAAAAAAAAAAATAAATCAAAAATCAAAAACTGAAAGCCAACCAGACACTCAGCCTATCTTGGAAAGTGTTTGCTTTGCCAGCCATGTGACGACGATTTCATTCTAGATATTCTTCATATAACAATGCCTGGAATTTCCGTAATTATTTGGCTTTTTCGAAGCTTCGAATTGCAAAAGAATACAATAATTATAGAACGACTGAACTCGAAGCTAGCGCCACTGTCTTCGTTAGTCTGATCTTACTTAGTCTTTAGTTTGTTTTTCGAAAAAGGACTACACCGTATGAAATTTGATTAGGTTCAAGAGTTACACTCAGCGCTGAGTAGGGTTCGAAAGAAAAAAGCTTCCATTAAATTAGTTAACAGTAAAGCAGATTGAAGCACGGTACGTTGGATCACAGCAAAAGCTTTCATATACAAACGGATTTGCTCGCTTTAACTATCGAGATCTTTTTCGTTTCTTTCTTGCCAAAAACACAGGATCATATGGAAAACTCAAGACCGCCTCTAGACGGCCTAACTTCTCTTCACAATTGCTCACATCCCTAAAAACATTTTAACTCTTTTTTTTTTTTTAGTTCGTTTTATTCTTGGAACCCGAAAAATTTGTCTTATGGGACGAAGCATAAAAGAAAGTTTAACTGTTTTTAAGGAAGTGAGGCCTAGAGGGTTAATACAGTTTAATCTCTATGGAACGAACCTAATTACAATGGATTGCTGGAATACGACGGAAACGGAAAATTGTGGTGTTCCCTCAAGATTCTTTGTGTGGATTGTGTTAGTGATGAAGGATAGAACTCATACATCAATGTGTTAATTGGCTATCAAAAAAAATTCCATTCGATTTAGACTGAATTTATATGAAATTGTTGGCTTGAATACCCTCCAACACACAAATATTTATGATCATACATTAATAAAAAATATTTAAAAAAATAAGTAATAAAAATAAAAATATAAAAAAAACAATAAGACAACCGAATTATCCCCGAGGTTTCAATGGTCGGAATATCCTAATTTATTTGACAATGGCGTTTTTTTAACGCATGGATATCGATTTTTTCCCCTCTCTTATTTCGTTGCTCTATTTCCGCTTTCGATAAGCTGATAAAAAGAGGAACTTTAATCGAGCGGTATCATAGCTGTTTTCGCATAGCTGAATACGAATTAATTATATGAAAGGTCTAGGCTTGAGTTAATTAAATGTTCTAACAACTGAAACGACAAACGAGAGAAGAGAGAAAAAAATAAATAAAAAATTGCAGACCACATGATTAAAAATTCGTTACAGACAAAGTGGAAAGCTTTTTTTGCGAGGAGTTGCGTAACCAACATTAATGGTATAGCTGCTCGCCATTTTGTGTGTATGGGTATTTGTTGTTGTTGTTTTGCTATCATTGGATTTTATCTGTTTACGCTATGAAATTACCGTAAGATAGAGGCTGGCGAGTTCATTTTTTTTTTTTTTTTTTGTTTTTTTTTTTTGAAAACAGCATTTTTTGTTTGTTTGTTTTGGGGCCAATTCATTTTGCTGGGCATTGAAAACAAGTCTCGAGTCCGGATGTGGACCTTCGTGGGAATTAACCTTTCGAATAATTCTTGCTTGAATGATTAATAGTTTTTGGACCAAAAACGAAGAAAAAACATTCAAAAAACTCATAATGAAAGTTATTCCCGCTTGAATGATTCATCACAACCCAATCTATTGATAAGTTTTCATCGACCAAACTCAATTCTCTTACACATTGTATAATTGAAGGATATTAAAGGCAATATGTCTCAAGATTTTGCATTCCTTATAGGAAGACCTGAATGCGCTTCTCTTCAAAAGGAATTCAACGTTCCCATTTACTCATTTCGATTTTGATGGAGCTCTGGAACGACAACTGTTCCACGAAAATGATTCTCATTATGGATTTATGGAGCGCGAAACCAGTTCGAATGTTATCAATTCTCGATGAGACTCCTTAGCTGCCGGTACATTCTGGCTCATGCCAGACCATAAGCGTGCAACTGCTATGAGTCATGCACTCGAGTGACCCACGTTGCGTTCGTTCTTTGCTTGCAGGCCAAAGTGCCGATGATGTTGTTCTTCCACTCACGTTCTGTTCGCAAAGTGTAAGATGTAAGGTGGTTTCCATTCAAGCTAATCTTGCTCTTGCACTTGACCCGCGTTAAAGTTCTTCAACAATTTTTATCTCGCAATAATCGATTATACTGATGAAATAATACTGCTTTGAAATTTTTCTTACCTGTGATGCTGACGGAACTTCCTGGAAACTCTTAATCTTCTGGGGGAACTCAAAGGCAATATTTTACGTAAATGTTGACAGCCAAAAACAAAATTGGTTTTGCCACTTTTCATTTTTCTTTTCAAAGTTGAAACGGCAACGCCAGAAATTTATTGACAGTCAAACAGTGCTGCCACATTTCGCTAGATTTGTTAAATAGCTGGACGCCATTTACACGTTAAGACATTTCGATAATGACACACTTTCTTTTTGATCTAAGGACGTGCGGGGAGATGTGGTTTTGGGAGCGTTTTTTTGTCTTCCCCCTGCGTCTCTTCCCGGTGCAAATTTGTAAATAGCGTACTGGAATCATAGAATATTATTTTATAAATGTATTTCATTTAAATTTCTAACCAAGGGGAAGAAAGACCTGTAAAGAAAAGAATCGCTACTTTTTAAATATTATTTCATCGTTTTGTGGAACATCTACTATAGTGATATACAAATTAATCGAAAAATTCGGCTATTTTCATTAAGGCCTTTTACACCAGCCACTTGTTGATCGTCAATTCCACCTTATATCCCTACGTCGAAAAGTCCTTATCTCCATATATCATTTCCAAGTTCCATTTATTTATTTTCAGAGATTTATTTGCTTTTGGGAGTGGCATTCGTGTTAATACGAAAGGAAAGATAGCACGAAACGATTGACCGAGTATGTGCAATAAAAAAAAAAACTATCAATTTTTAATACTTCCTCGTACTTCGCTCGCCGGAAAGTTATACTACTGACACACATAGGTATTTATCAGAAGTCTACCTTAGCCAACATATAGCACTGACAGACATAGGTATTTTACACCGTGATGGTATGAAATCTAGGTGACACACAAAGGTATTTCTCAAAAGTCTACCCTAGCCAACATAGACTTTTTATAGACTTCACACTACATTGAAAGGGAGGATTTATTGTCGATTTCTTAGATTGATATGGCAACGCTGCACAAAATTAAACGAAATATCGATTATTTTATCGGAAAGCAGATGTCTAAATTTCTTATATCAAGAGCCAATTTCACCAAGCATACTTAAGTAAAAATCGTCGTTTAAGTACAGATTTTCATTTTCATCAACCTAAATGGCAAGTCGAACTTAAGTGATCCATATCGGGCACTTAAGTAGAGTTTATGCAACTCTGTGTTGTTGTAATGGAAACAGCTGATTTAAAAAGAAAACTATTTATGTATATGGAAACTTGTTTTATTTATCATGTCCATAGCTCTTGCGTTAACTTTATCAGTTTGTTTGCACTCAATTATAGATTTCTTGCTTTGAACGCACGTGCGGGACTCCATGTCTTATTTATTTATATTTTAAATCAGCTGATTACGACGGTGTTGCACTAAAAATAAAAGGTGCTGCCGTACTTCCGCGTAACTAAATTTTTTATTTGATGAAACGGGCTGAAACTTAAATGCGTACTTAAGTGCCAATCGGTACTTAAACTTAAATGCCTTTGGTGAAATTGGCTCCAAGTAATATACAGTGGGGTCTTGTTATAAGTCGTTTCTCGTTCCTAAAAAATCGACGTATAGCGATTCGACTTATAAGGAATCAGTTTTCTTCATATGATTGTATGAAATAATTTCTAATTGGTTCCTCAAAGCTCAAAAATTGATACACAAATTTTATTAAAGTCAATAAAATGAAATTTCCCTACAACTGGCATCACTGCTCTAATGTCTGATTTCCAATTATTCGTCGGATGCAGAAAGTTTTACGCTGCGTCCACAACAACGCAATTGATTTGAGCTGCTTCCATATGCTTGCATGGGTTTGCCTCAATTGACGGAACGCACCTGACGCGTCATTGGAGATGGCACTTAGGGGCGCAAAAGACGAAAAAAATGTTCCCCCAAACTTTTAGACGTAATTGCGAATCATTTGCGACGTATAGCGAACCAGGGTGTTAATTGATACGTGACGTAAGTGCGAATCGACGTATAACGAGGCGACTTATAACGAGACCCCACTGTATGCGAAATGCATGACATTAATTCCATCGTATGGATTTATATAACAAACAAACGATATTTTCATGGATTCTTTTGAGATAAAGCCGAGGCCAAATGCCACCAAAATGTTTTCATTATTATTTTTGTTGTTTTAATTTTCAATTATCAGCTGATTTAAAGAAGTCCACAATAGAAATCCACAACCAATTTTAGTGTGTCACCCCAACATAGACTTCTTACATTATAGTGTGAAGTCTATAGACTTTACACCATATGTCTGTCAATGCTATAAAACGAAGCAAACTGAAAACCAATTGCCATAAGAGATCGTTCGGTCAAAATTGTTGTGTCTGAAAAATGTCTCGCCGATAGCTGAGTAAAACAAAGGAAAATCGGCGAGTAAAATCGGCCAATAATCGGTGTGTCTAACACTGCAGCAACAGGGCGCCCGTTCGTCAATATCGTTCAACAAAACCCAGTTTGTTGGAGAGACGCTAGCGGGGAGAGGAAGTTGGTTTTTGTTAAACGTACTCGGCTATTCTCTTTGCGCCTATATTCTTAGCGTGAAACTAGAAAACAACCCCTGTGCGATTTTTACATTTGCTTCACATATATTTGTCATTCGAGCGGAAAGGTTCGAATGTCTTCGCTAAAAATTTTATTTATTTTTAATTTAGCATCTTTTTTGATATTTTTCATTTTATTAGCTTTTTTATAATTTTTAATTCAAACATTTATTTTTATTTTTGAACGAAAATTAATATAAATCAAGCAATAAGGATTATTTTTGATTTTTTTAAATAAAACTTATAACTGTTACAATCTCTCCTATTTATACATTTAGATGAAAAAAAAAAAAAAAACATATCCAAGCAATATTAAATAGTTTTTGTTTTTTGAAATTGCATTGTTAGATTTGCGTTCAATACATTCGGGATATCAATTCTTTTTGAGAGATGCATAAGGATTTTATTTTCTTTCATTTCTAACATCGTTCCTACGCGCAAGAGGGAAACGTCGAAATATAAAATGTTGAAGCATTTGTTGAACGAAGCAAGTTTTGGCTGTGTGGACACGAACGAAACATGAAAAGGGAATCTGATAATTTGTTGAACGATGTTGACCATACGTCTAAACGGGCGCTATGTTTTGCATGGGTTAGTTTACCATATCGTAAAAATTAGGAAAATTGTCGAAAGTAAGTGGCAGCACCTAGAGCTTTATTTGCAAATAGCTTCGTTATTCACGACTTATATTCGCGACTTACTTATTTGCGAATAAGAATTCAACTCAGAGTTTATGTGGGGAAATTTGCTATTTGCAATATTTTTATTTGCACATAAGGCATACGCATAAACGTAGTATATGCAACGAAAAATTCTACATATTAGTGATGTTGCGAATATTGGCATATTTGTGGACATTCGTATTCGCATTCGCAAAATTTTATGCGAATATTTTGCGAATATTAACGTTCGAAAAATATACAAATCCTATGGATGTTATATATATCTTTTATGTAGATTGGTTTGATATGTGTATTGATTTGTAGATTTCAAAAAAATATTTAAAAGTTATTCAAAAAAAGGCTTCGAGAACAAATTTAAATTCATTTTCCTTACGAAAACAGAATAATTAAATAACTTCTCTTTTTGGATCATAGGGCAGCACTGTAACAAAAAATATGTGGGGTTTACACGGCACGTCAGCTGTCAATACGAAAGCATAGATAAGTAGCGCTTAATTTAAAACTGAACATTCGCATTCGCGAATATCGGCGACAGATATTCGCATTTGCATTCGCATTCGCAAATGTTTAAAAAACCGTAACATCACTACTACATATCGAGCCCTAACAGCGAAAATAACGTAAGCGAGAAAAATCAAATTTTACAGGAGAGCGTTTTTTCTGATCTCCTTTGCATTGACTGGCATACAAATTATAAAACTTATAGTGCAATATCTCCGTTAATATTGAGCATATCGTCGTAATATTTTACTAGGTGATGAGTTTCAGGCTGAAGAACATATTTTCATCAAAAAGTCAATTTCGAAAAATATGTCGCTTACGTTATTTTCGCGGTTAGGGCTCGATATATTCGGTTACATGGGAGTATGCTATATGCTTAAATATGCTAACGTGGGCGGAGGATAGGGGTTGCAAATATCCAAAAAGTCCCTTAAGAAATTAATGGACAGTTTCTAAAGGCATGCAATGTTAAAAAGGAATACGAGAAACAATGGGCTTCGGAATTTTATGGAGTAATCCGTTGCTCGCAAGCGAGCGATCAAAGACTAATCTTTGAATGATTAAATTTGTAGGTTAACGAAGTTGCGAAGGTCCTTATCGAAACAATTTTACACTTATTTTGTCATCAGCGCACTCCCATGACGAAATTTGTGCTTTAGGCTGAGAACACATCGGATCAAACGAAACGAAACGAAACAAAACGTTTTCGTTTGGTTAGTCAAGAAAAACCCTTTTCTTTCTTAGTCAAAACCTTTTCGTTTTCGTTCTGACTAATCTGGTGTGTTCGCTCACACAAGACACAATAGCGGTACTCACTATCCAGTGCATGTGCATGTGCATTTGCAAATTTTATTTTGCATTTGCAAGAAACTGTGAGTGTACTTTCGAAGCACACGGTGCATATTTTATCAAGCAGGATTAGCGATGCTCATTGTTTTATAATTATCGATGTTGCAAGCATTCAGAACCTTAAAGCGATGTCCAGTTTTAATCAGAGATAAAACTAAGATATTGCCAAAAGCTTATTTTATGGTTCATTTACTCCGAAAGTGTAGTAACTCTCAACATTATAAAACAACAAAGATGTTTAAACTTTGAACAACGATAATCGTCAAAAATCGATATTTACCCAGCATCGCTAAGACAGCTGGAAAGTTGTGCACATGCACGAAACTGATTTTTGCACTAGGATTAGGCGGAGCATTTGTGCAAAATCGGAGCATATGCATGCGTGTACATTTTGTTAGTGTAAAGAGCAAAAAAGCATAAATATTTTGCTCATGCTCAAATGCACGGCCATATGCACTGGATAGTGAATACCGCTAATACCGTTTTTGAAAACGTTTTGTTTCGGTTTCGTTTTATCTGGTGTGTTCTCAGCCTTAGGGAACTGTGCCACTGTGGAAACGGGAACTTAAATTTGAATTTTACCCCACTCCTTGGTGGAAAACTATTATTGTTTCTGATAGTTCGGATGTTATATGTATGTACAAAAATATGCTGGGCACCTTATTCGATAGTTTGGCGAATTCCGCAGCGTCCGATCATAATTATGATGATGAGCATTAATGCTCTGTATCTACATACATTGTTGTAGTGTGCCTGGCATTGTTGTTATGATCTTTACTGACGGCATAACTAATTCACGCTGCTCTACCGCTGCTCATGCCGATGCCTGGGAGACTCGAATTTGTGGAATTCATAAATTCATCTCTCGTGTTATAGAGCAAATTTTAGCTTATTATGAAAAAATGATTACATGAAAAAAGTGCAAAAGCGGTTTTCTGTTTTCGGTCTTCTTTTTGTACCCACCTTCAGTAGGGAGCGTATTCATTTTGTATGGATCTTGTAACAGCTGGAACTAAATTGCAAAGAATGCGAGACGTCTGTCGGATTGCTATCAGATCTCCTACAAAACACCTCAATCAATGCGAAATTTCTAACATAAATAATTGGAACTTCGAAGGATAATCCTTTTAAAAATGCATACATAGCTTCAAATACGCCCACCGCCACGCCCAAAAAAATTCTATAAATACACAGATAAATAACGGCCATACAATTATACCGCAAAACAATTTTCAATGGAATTTATCACAGAGATGATGGACGAGAAGCCATGCCCACACAGCCGCGAACGGTTATAAGATTTCTCGTAACTTTTTCATACAAGTTTTTTTTTTAAATTAGAAATTTGAATCTTAAAACTTGAAATCCACCATAGAGTTTCATAGGTAGAGAAAATAGTGTAGAATGTAGAGAATCTACATACCTTTGTTGTGTTCATTCAAGATCGTCTCGGCAATTCTAGAGTTCTACGTAAAGCTGCCGTCGGCATATTAAAGTAGAAACACTCACGCACTGCGTGGCATGGCATGGCATAGAGAAAATTTGTAGTAAACAGTGACGCACAGCAAAATAATAGGGAGATGAACTAGAAAGGGCAGCTCTCCAAACAATGCAGGCCTCGGTGCAAGTCTCCAAACAATGGCAACACTACAGCTGTCAAATTAGCATAGAAATCTTAAATCTATAGAACGCTATGCCATGCTAATTTTTTGAGTGTCTGCTTTCATGCATTTTCATACATTTTGAATTCTATGTGACAGATGGCACTGCGGCGCAGTGCGTGAGTGTTTCTACCTTAAGAGTAGAGCTAAACTATGTGCTCCACGACTGTATACACTATAGAAGTTACTTTCTCTACTGTAGAGTTGTAGAACAAACATTCTTTTGCAGTGTAAACGGTCGTAGAGTACATAGTGAAGCTCTTCATTACAGTGCGACTCAACATGCGATGGTTCATCGCATACCATCTGTCAAATTTTATGGTATGCGATGGCAGCAGGTAGAGAGATTTTTTTGAGTGGGCAAATTTCGGTATGCGATGAGCATTTTAAGATGGAGTTTAGCCAGAAAACTCGCTGCTTAGAAGCGCTAAGACATTGAAATTTGTTAAATAAAGAGTAAAAATGAAAAAAAAAAAAAACCGAAAATCTGGGTAAATCCGTTCTTGCAGAAAAGAGAACAACATAGAAAAACTCAAAAGTGACAGCCCATCGCAAGCGATATATGGTATGCGAGATATAGCATACCATCTGCCATGAGCGGTCTCCACTTGCGATCTATCGCATACATTCTATCGCATGCTATGCACCATCGCAGGTCGAGACGGTAAGTTAAATATCTCGACGGTAGCTCTATGATGAGCTATAGAATTGTAGAAACGATCTTCAGTGTACACAACAAAGGTAGATTGTGTTCACTCTACATTTTTTCTCTACGTAAAAAGCTCTATAGTGCGTTTCTGGCTTAAGTATGACACGTCAAATGAACTGTGTCGGTCTCATTTATAGATCTCGATTTCGATTATTTTTTCCAACGTTGGGTAAATCATAGTCAGGGTAGACCGAACTTTTGCTTTCTGACATCCATTATATCTCCGTTTTTGGCATTTTTCAAACGTCAAAGAGCAGTTGCTTTTCAACTTTAGGAATTCCGATTCGGCTGAAATGCGTTTCAATTCAATTTGATTTGTATTTTTCTCTCCTTCTGATATCAACGATGGTGAGAAATAGATTTCAATGAAAAAGAAAATTTTTTCCGACTGGGTTAATGGATTCGTTTCGCAAGGTTAGTTAAGACAACTGCAACATTACAGTAGGTAATTCGAAAAATGAGAGAAAAAGCCTAAATATAATAAAAACAAAAAACTTTATTCTGGGGAGTATTTGTTGATCCCACAAAGCGTGGGTATAAAGTGCAACCATATGAAAAAAAAAGAAAAAAAATAATTTTATCTTAGCAATGACTGGATATGAATGGGTTAATAGAAAAACAACCGCTTGAATGTCGTACAAATTCGAAAAGTAAACAAATCGACGCTATCAGCGATATGAAAGAAAAGTACTTATAAAAAAAAGGACACCAAACATGGAAGCTCTTAATCAGGCACGCTCTAGAAATCGAATCCGAATAAAACAAGTAAGGGTGTAATAGTCAGGCGAGCCTGACAATACAATACCCGACACAGACACACATGTTTAAATAATTTTCAAAACACGCCCAAAAAACAGGACCATTAAGAAAGAATATTCAAGAGGTTTTTAAGGCCATAAGGGGCCCCATATACCGACTTTTGTTCATTTTTTATGAAAACCGCCCCCTTTTGCCACGCCCAGTTTTCCAAATTTTTTGAATTCTAATCGGAGGCTTAAATATACGCTCAAATTCTAAGATTTATTGAAATATTTCGAAAAAGTCCGATTTTGGGGCAGTTTTGAGATTTTTGTGACAGACCCTAGTACTGGAGGTACCCTTAATAATAGACCGATCAAGGAAATTTTTTGGGAGGATGTTTATGGCTACAAACGAGGCATAAGTGCCAACTTTCGTTCAAGTCCCATTTGAATTTCGGGTGTAGGAATTTTCGAAAAACGCCCTTCTGCCACGCCCACTTTTAAAATTTTTTTAAATCGTATTACTTGCCTTAAAACATGTTCAAATATCAAATTACATCAAAATATGTTGAAAAACTTCGATTTTAGAGCAGTTTTTGTGATTTTCGTAACAGACCCTAGTACTAGAGGTACCCCTAAAAATGGTCCGATCGGATCCATTCTCGAACTTCTTGTCCCCGTGAGCACGCATACCAAATTTCGTCAAGATAGCTCAACTCCTTCGATAAGAAAACTGTATACAGACGGACAGACAGACGACGGACATGTCTAAATCGAATCTCCTGGTGACGCTGATCATTTCTATGTATATTTTGTATGGTCTATCTCGACTGGTTCTGGGTGTTACACACAACCACACAAACGCTATATACCCTCGACACAGAGTGTGTCGGGTATAAAAAGTCGAAATCAATAAGATTTCAATAGAAATTTTAAGCTATTTCGAATTTTGTATGGGAATTCGATTTCCAGAGCATGCCTGATTACCTTTCAAGACGGTTGTACGTTTTGACCCTCTGGCTGTAATCGAAAATAGTAAAAGTTACAAGAGCAGATAATATATGCTCTCAGCATTTACCTATTCTTTTTTCTCTCTTTATTTATTATTACTTTTTTTTACATTTTACATTACGTGACTTGGCGATTACGATTTAAAATCGTAGAGTCCATTAACACCACGACGCTATCGAACTTTAAGATCAAATTGCTTCATAAAAAAAAAAAAGAAAACAGAAAAAATAATAAAAGTAAATAAGGGAACAAGCAAAAATGAAAATAAAAGCCTTCGAGGAAAGCTTTGTACATACCGATCGTTATTCTCCCTAGCCAAAATTTTAAGTTCAAAAGCTTTGAACTCTGGCAGAGTCGGTATTGAATTGTTTACAAATTACAAAGCCGACGAGGGAGACGGAGAGTGAGAGAGCGATGTGCATGATGTAAGCGAAGTCAAAGCATTTTCATTTTGAACTGCAGCTCCCTATGCACTTTTTCACATTTTTTCTTCTTCTATGTATTTATGCACATCAATTCACATGCAAATAGGTGCAGAGGAAGTGATAAAGTTGATTTAACAAGGTCGAAGGTTTAATGAATATTTATTTGGCTTTTCTTACAATTTTATAAGGTCAGAGCAGAGCAGAGCAGAGCATCATTTTCCCTAATCTTCGACATGGCACACTTATTGAAAGAGGTTTTGAAAAAGCTAGATTTTGTTGAGTGGCGTCAAGGCTTTTCTAAAAAATTCCTCCTCACAGAGGAATAGGTTGGAATAATCTTCTAATTTTATATTACAAAAGGGAAAAAAAATTTAAGTACATATTTATTTTATATAAATATTAAAAAAATAATTTAAAAAATGCAACGAGCTTCCTCCTCCGGCCCTTATTTCTACTTGCCATTTTCTTTCAGAAATTTAAAAATAACTTTTATTTTCACTCCCTGATTCAGGGGCGGACTGGGCAACCGGGCAAATCCCCGGTGGGCCCCCAGTGCGCTATGCTTTTTAGTTGTAAGGTTTTTTTTTTTTTTTTCTTAGGTAACGGGGCCTCATTTTTCAAACGCCCGGTGGGCTTTTTGACCCCCAGTTCACCCCTGCCCTGATGTATACTATTGGTAGGTAATTTTAGTAGTTTTAGAATTGCAACTAAAAAGGTCCCATTTAACTAATTGAACCCCATTTGACTTGATTGTTCATCCATTTGATGAGCGAAGAAATTTCTCACAAGTAATCGCTAGAATCCTTGTAAGTTCTCAGAACCGGATGACCGCAATATTGCCTGCAGCTAGAAGCATCAAACGGAAGGAATTTATTTGAAAATACTATATCCAACTTTAATGCATGATTGCACCAGAGCTTTTCGGGTCAATGTTAAAGTCGAAATGCCAACAGAATAAGTCGCGTCATAAATTTCGTGTAAGCCGCAGCTAACTTATGTGCAGCTCTTTATTTATGTGGCTTCCAATTTGAGTGCGTAATGCGTTCATTTTTTCTTCTTTTTTTGATGGTCAAGCTTGAAGAAACAATTTTGTTTTTTTTTTGTTTTTGAAACAAGTCACCCGGTTTTACGTGATTTTCACTACAAATTCAGCTTGTCGCATTCAAGATTAATTGCGAGTATCAAAGCTTTAAATTACGACTCTTATCAGTGTTTTTGTCGCAATCATTTCAACACGTCGCATCATGATGAATAATGCATTGATGCACGCTTAACGATGAACCATCCCTCATGACGTAGCGTTCCCAGGCTGTCCGGGCTGCTTAGCCCATTTTAGACCACTACCAGAACGAGGCGGAATTTTTTAAAAATTTTGAATCGCATCGGATTTTTTTGATGAGCCTGATAGTACATAATGAAAAAAAATTTTTTTTTTTTTTTAACCCCATTCAGAGATATGCCCTGTACGAAAAATCGTACGTTGTTGCATTTCCCAGTGAAATATAATAAATTTCGATAACTATGATACACAATTTATTAGTTCATTTGTTGTTAAATCTTATCTTAGCTTTTATTAAGAAAAATGAATCATTATTTTTGCAGAAACAAATTTTTTTTAAAAGAATTTTCCTTTGGAAAAATATTCCAAAAAAGTTGCTTTTTGTTATTAAGCTTATTTTTATAAAAATTCATCTTCAATAAAAAAAAAAAAATTGAAATAAATTTCAATTCCAAAAACTTCAAACTTACTACTTATTTCAAGAAGAAAATAACAAATAAAACCGTATTCAGTATTGAAAAAGATTTTCCCAGCGGCCAACAGTGCCTTCGAAGCGAACTCCCTATTAATTGCTTACAAAGTATAACATCAGAGACTGTAAGCGAACTATCTACCAATAGCTTACAAAGTATACGAGATTGTAGGCGTGGCGGTGGTAGGCGTTCACTCTACAAAACGGCCACGCTCGAACAAAAGTATCTATACTAGGATGGTATATGAGGTCGTATCGCCTACGGCCTACAAAATGTGTTGCGGTTCGTCGCTTCTGTAGGCAGCATTTTGGCCGCTGAGTCTTAACTTGCTGCACGAAAATTCGTACAGTGCTCCGAAATGCGTTAAGTAAGCTTACCTTTGAATTTTTTTTTCATTTAATCTGTGATCCTTGATCTCTGGAAAATCATCGAAATCTATGTCGTATCAACTCAATTCTAAACCAAATAAGTATCTTTATTATATTTTTCTAACATTTTTATATTTCGCTTAAATATATTTATGTATGCAATGTTCTTATTTAGTCAAAAAAAAAAAAAAAAAAAAATTAATAGAAATGCACTTAAAATTGTGCTGTTCAAAGAAATAAAAAAAAAAACGAAATCTAATTTATTAATTATTATGTATAAGATCTACTTCTTCTTTTGAACTTTACATTTACCAATGAAAATATGGCAAATTAAAAGATGGAATTAAAGGATTAAAGGATATTATTGAATAAGAAAGATTACCAAAAAAAAAAACACAAAAAAAAAACGAAAGAGTTCATAAAGGTAGGTAGGTAGGTTGAAGTGGCTGCCACTTATGCCGTTAATCGGCCCATTGTGATACCAAGGAGGTTTTCTTGTGTTTGTGTGAGTGTATGTCTTTTTATGTAGTGTGCCCCCTAACATGCGATTTTTGAAAAACCAGTGCTAGGCTTGGAACATTACACTCCGTTTCGCCTGTGCCGGGAATCGAACCCCGTAACCGAGGATCAAGAGAATAGCACGCATCCCCTACGCTATCCCAGAGCCACAAGAGTTCATAAAAGTTAATTCACATTAGTCTTTCGATTTTAACATGCATACAGCTGTGCTCAAACGAATAAAAGTGCTTAAGTGCCGCGGTCAGTTGAACAAATTTGCGATTTATTTATAACAGTATTATGATTTAATATATCATGAAATATTTTTTTGTTTTTTTGTTCGAACAATATATGTACATACCTACGGTCTTAACATCACTTCTATTGTATTGAACACAGATGTTCAAAGATAAGCGGATATGAAATGGATTCCATCATTTGAATAATCCAAAATTTAATGTCAAAAACATTTCTTTTTCCCTAAAATTGATCGAAACCAATCGATGGTAACCTATTTTAACCCTTTCTAGCCGCTTAGTCTTTTATTTTAAAATATTTTTTTCGTATTTTCGGAACTCTTTACTGAGAAAATAGGTCATGAGATTAACAAGAAGAAAAAAAAAATGATTAAAACACTACAGCATTCCTTTAATGAACAATAAATGTACAGTGTACTCTATCCTTGCGGACACTCTTCTTAAGCGGACACACCTCTTAAACGGACGGTTTTTGGGAATGTTCTAGTATTCCTGCTTCTCAAATACATAGTTTCCTCTCAAGCGGACATATTTTTCGGTCCCGTAGGTGTCCGCTTAAGAGACAGTGCACTGTATTATCGGGTTAAGGGGAGAGGTTTAAGTTCTTAAGATCTTTACAGCTAAAATGGATGGGTATCAGAAATTTTCTATCCCAATTCCAATTTTAACCCATCTATTTTTTGTGTTTTTTTCCTTATACAACATAGTGACTAACATATTACCTTTATATAAACATATACATACATTCATATTTTTATATATACTCTCAAAGGAAAAAGGTGTGAGAATTTTTAACCCATAATATCTCAATGGTCTCGCTAGGAGCCAGACACAATTAACAAGTATAAAAAATGAAAAAAAAATAAAAATAAAAATAAAACAGCTGAACCAAAGTAGTGCAGGGTTTTGATATTCATGGGAAAATGTTGGTAAAAGTAATAATGTGAATAAAAAAAAATCCGGCTATTAAGGGTTAACTTGTTGAATGTACGGCAATGCCTTTGTAGTCGTACATCCAAAAAGGAACTGGGTTTGATATTTTGGTCCATGCTTCTCATCAATAATCATAATTATTATTGAAAAAAATCAGGATAATGGGTCCCCAAACATAAAGAAAGTAGTGGGACTCATGCAGCTTCGCAAATGCCTTCGCAACTTTTCCCATCGGTAATTTTCATATAAATTTTGACAGTTGTGTGACAAATTTCTCATTTCCCACAATTTGCGAAGCTGCATGAGTCCCACTAGTATTTTAAAGTACAATACTGCGAGACCGATATCAAGATCTTTCTTTCGAAAAACTTTACATCCTCGTAAAAATCACTGGGCACCTATCTAGCACCCATTCCCCTCGACGGACCTGAAGTTATGAGCTATGTCCATTTTTTTTTTTTTTTATAATATAAAAATAATTTTGAACATAATGGACAATGAATTTGTAATTTTATACTCGTGTAAACCCTGCGTTACGAGGCACATTTGTAATGGTTCTTTTAGAGCTACCTTAAATGATTTACAGATATCATTATAAGTATGTACCATAAGATATTCTCGTTGAAAATCATTTGGAAAACAAACTGTAGCGTATTTACATATGTATTTATGTAGTTGTAGCTGTAGCTACCCAGCAGTTATTTAGGAAGTGCATTACCAAAGTAATGCATTTTTTCATCGATGAAATAGGAATGCAAAAAGGAATGCAAAGTAAATTGAACAAATTTGCATGGAGAGGTAATCGAAAAGGTAATGTATTTCCTAATATGTTCACTCCCAAAGCAAGGCGTTACATACTTCTATAGCATTACTTGAGAATGCAAATAGTAATTCATTACAAAATCAAGTATTTTCGATTACTTTTCGTACAACTGGTAATGCAAATAGGCATGCATTCGCTAGGACATCGCCGTGTTAAAAATAATCGATTCTGTAATGCATAAACAGTACGCCTTTTGAATTACTTTTTGCATTACCATCGGTTACAAATAACTGCTGGGTATTCTTGAAAACGGAATTACACGTAGATACACATAAAAATTCTCGTATGAATCTTAGATTAGAGGAAGAGGTTTCGAATTGATCTTTCGATCTTTTGGCAGTTTACCATTAAGAATGGTGGCTTGTACTCTGCGTATTATTTTGGATTGCATTGTGAGTCTTCGTTGGGGAACTGAATTTTTGACGATCTTTATTCTGTTCATGCTGGGACACGTTCTGTTTCGTTGGCTTTTCATCTGTTTTGCTGGAATCTTTGCTGTGAGCGTTCTTGGCTGCGACGACCGGATTCGATGTTCCCCCGGGCAGTGAATTCGTGTGTGTTACATTTGATCTTGCAATGAATGACGCTGGCAGTTGCGATTGTTGTGCGGCTCTGGACTCATCGTTATTAAATATATTTCGGTAGGGTTTCTTGTCGGGTAGGGCGAATTCATTGAATGGATACTGAAATGAAATGGATGGGATTTCAAAGTGAAAAAATAAACAATGAATCGAGCCATGATGTTGAACGTTTGATTCGAAAAATGAGTATGTGAAGGATGGCTAGGAATGAATGCTAATGAGCGTGGAGTTAGATGATAATAGATGGAGTGAGTGGTAGAAAGAGAGAGAGAGAGAGAGAGAGAGAGAGAGAGAGAAGAGAGAGAGAAGAGAGAGAGATAAGGAGGGAGATAGAAGAGAGGAGAGAGAGAGAGAAGAGAGAGAGAAAAGAGAGAAAGAGAGAGAGAGAAGAGAGAGAGAAAGAGAGAGAAAGAGAGAGAAAGAGAGAGAAAGAGAGAGAAGAGAGAGAAAGAGAGAAAGAGAGAGAAAGAGAGAGAAGAGAGAGAGAAAGAGAGAGAAAGAGAGAGAAAAGAGAGAAAGAGAGAAGAGAGAAAGAGAGAGAAAAGAGAGAAGAAGAGAAAAGAGAGAGAAAGAGAGAGAAGAGAGAGAAAGAGAGAAGAGAGAGAGAAAGAGAGAGAAAGAGAGAGAGAAAAGAGAAAGAGAGAAAAGAGAGAGAAAAGAGAGAAAGAGAGAGAAAAGAGAGAAGAGAGAGAAAGAGAGAGAAAAGAGAGAAAGAAGAGAAGAGAGAGAGAAGAGAGAGAAAAGAGAGAAGAGAGAAGAAAGAGAGAAAGAGAGAGAAGAGAGAGAAGAAGAGAAGAGAGAGAAAGAGAGAGAAAGAGAGAAGAAAGAGAAGAGAGAAAGAGAGAGAAAGAGAGAAAGAGAGAGAAAAGAGAGAAAGAGAGAGAAAAAGAGAAAGAGAGAGAAAGAGAGAGAAAGAGAGAGAGAGAAGAGAGAGAAAGAGAGAGAAAGAGAGAGAAAGAGAGAGAAAGAGAGAGAAAGAGAGAGAAAGAGAGAGAAAGAGAGAGAAAGAGAGAAGAGAGAGAGAGAGAAAGAATGAGGGCGAAATGAAAATTGAGACTCAGGAAAATTTATAGAGAGATAGACATAGAGTGAATTTGTGAAAGAGTCCGGGATATAGTCACATCAGAGGAAATATAATGTTCTGAGAATAAAAGGAGAAACCCCCACATAAGTGCTGGTATACACCTTATTATTAATATTATTCTTATTAGCTTAAGTTCTTTTCCATGTGACTAAATCTATTTTAATCGAAATGTTTGTTTTAACGATTGACCGTTTTGATTCGGTAATTTTTTTGAGTTTTGTTTTTTTTTTTTGTTCGTTCAAAAGATTTCTTAGCTTATAAAAAGTAAGGATGCTACTCGACTAGGCCTGCAAAAGTCCCTTACAACTTTGTTTACTTATAACTTGTTATAATTTTAATATCTTACATAATTTGACGGCACGTATTTGACCTTTTCGTACGATTTGTACTTTTTCGTTTTCGCATTGTTTTTGCTTTTTAATTTGTCGTTGCCGATGTAGTAACCGTTGCTTATCTCATTCGCTGAAGGGCTGTTCGATTTCCAATTGTAATTATAGCCATTGCTGTTGTTGTTGCTATTGTGGTTGTTGTTGTTGCTATTGTTATTTGGTACGAAGGCGAAATATTTGAAGCCGACGTTCGGAATGTATTTGGGAGACAGGCCGGTAACTTGATTGGACCTTTGATAATAGTTTGGAGCATTTTGAACCGGTGGCAGGAGATTTCCATAGTTGTTTTGATTGTTGTACAAGTAATAATTTTCCTGCGTAACTGGACGGCGATCGGCTGTTAAGTAGTTGTTAGTTGGGAGTCTCGGTCTTGACGGTGGAGGTAATACATAGCTGTACAGCGAAAAAGGCGCCAATGGAAGAAGAAAAAGGAAGAAAAATCGTATTAAAAAATTTAAAACGATTATTTGTTGGAATATTTAGGATGAATTTTTTGGGGAACCAAATAAGAATTCTCTTTGCAGTTTGAAAATTTTATGGATTTTGGATTAAAAGGTTAAATTTGTGGATGAAATTTTATCATTATATTTAATCATTTTATAATTTAATCATTATAGAAGTAGTATTTGAGTGGGGCTCATAAGGGCTCTATTTACTAACTTTGAGTGGGCGTGACAGCATATCCCTGAAACTATTGAAGCACATGTGCGATATGTTCTACTTTATCAGTGGCGTAACTATCGGGGATCTTAGGGGTGACAATCTCCCGGGCTCCTAACCCAAGGGGCCCCACGCACTGTGTGAAACGAAAGATATTTTAAAATATCGCACTAATTTTTCCCCCCCACATAATTCGAATCAATTTCGAGCATTTATGAACGAGCTTTCGATACATCTAGATTCTAGATGTATTCTTACCTATTAATACGTTTTTATATTTAAAATAAACATTATAATATATGTTCGTCTCTTTTTTTAATTGGCCATGGATAGAGGGGGGCCCCCGAAAAAGAATTCTCCCGGGCCCCGCAAGGTGAAGTTACGCCACTGTACTTGATGTACCTACATAAACGCTTAAAACTTACTAAACGATCAAAATTTCTTAGCGTAATTATTACTTACACGTATGGATTTGGATTCGGAATGTCATTGCTCTGATCTTCCCATACTGGTGCTGGATCGCGGTATGGTTGTTGTGGCCGTTGTGTTGTACGTGATGTGGGCGGAACAATGGGTCCCTCGTTGGTGTTCCAATAGACACGTACCGAGCAACCCAGTCGCGCATTGAGAAAGCCAATGACTAGCAAATACAATATGCTTGCGAAATCCTGCAAAAAAGCCGGAGAGATAATCACATCACATTAATAAATAAGTTAATGTAAGAAATTTAAATTAAAGAATATCTTAAGATGTTAAGTCAAAAAAAAATTTTTTTTTTTTAACATAAAACTCCCTGTAGGAAGTTGAACTAGTAACTAGAAGAAGTATTCTTCGACTACTTCCCAAATCAACAGTACTACTCGCTCGTATTTTCCCCGCCAATGCATTGAACTGTAAACTTTTACTCTGAGGTGCCATTCGAAAATCGACAGTCGCGTTTGAACTAGTGCAGAAGTAGAGGCAACAGGGCCAATTCAGTAAATTCGCTATACTACGTTGATAGATGGGGGACCGGCCTGCGCTGTCGTAGCTCACAGCATAGCGCGTGCACCCCGCGATCCGTAGGACCCAGGTTCAAATTCCGGGCCAAGCGAACGCCGATTTTTTTTTTAAATTATTAGTAAAAATTGGAATCCTAAGAGGAATAAAAAGCAAATATATAAAAAAGAAAGGTTTCAAATTGGCAGAAAATGTTGAGCGAATTTGTGCGCAAGGTTGTGAGACAGCATTGGTGAAGACGTGTTTTTCAATCCAATTATTTGAGTATTTCGAAACATGTCATTCTTCCAAATTTTTTCGCCTGAGACAGGAATCGAACTCGAGCCCTTCATATTGCCAAGCGAATACGCTTTCACTACGCCACGGATCTATTTGACTCACGCACAGCAAATATATTTGATTAATGTGTGGGCAAAATTGAACTGTTGAATATGCCACTAGTTAGGTTCTACTGTCCGTGTCTCTACTCGCGTACTAGTTCTTTTTCCTATACTCGAGAACTGCTCGCTAGGGCACAATTGACCCCACTCTTCCTACAGGGCTATTACTGGAATTGAGCAGATTTTCCTTTTAATAATTATTAATACACATGCATAAATACATGTGTTTCTGTGTATATTTGACCAAAATGCTTCGTTTTAACCCATTATGGTACAGTAGTATGCAATTCAAGATTTCATATGGATTAGGTTAGGTTAGTGTGCCTGCCACCATAAAAGGTGAAACACTTAGGCCTCACATTGGCCCTTTGTGATACCATGAGGGAATTTAGACAACGCAAACATCCACGACCGAACTGGGAGTTCAGCCCAGAGCCTCTCGCATCGCAAGTTGGCATCTCAACCAACTACGCAACGGAGGCCGTCTTCCTGTGGGTTAATACAAAAACATTTGTACTGCATTTGTTGCATTTTGAAAGAGAAAAGTGGAGGAGCCTGGGGGACCCTAATTACGATTTTTTTTTTTTTTTTTTTTTGCATAACGATTGGAAAAATTTTCTTTTTCTGACAGAATGGTGCTCTCTTCCATCTCTTCGGGCAAAGCCGATCGATTCAGGTCTTCCATCAGTAGGTCTGTTCCCGTACTGTACGGAACTGCCCGATTTTTTGAAAATTGTATGAAAATTGGGCAAAGTTGGACAGTTTTGGGCCATCGAAATTCAATACAAAATTTTGACAGTTCCGAGTTGAAAAAAAATAAACGAAGAAGAAGAGCTCTTTCAAGGCGTTATTTTTATTTAAATATGTACACCTTGAGCTGTTTCTATCGCCAGAACCGTGTTAAACAAGCCTCGACTCGCAGTGTGCCTTTCGTATTTGAATTTCGAAGGACTCAGTTCGAATTTAACTTCAGATTGTATTGGATAAATGTCGGAGCAGCTATTCAATGAATTTATTTTTTTTTCAAAATATATTTTTGTTGTCTAGAATCGAGCAAGAAACGATTAATTTAACCATTTCTCCAAAGTTGGCAAAAAATTCATTTTATCAATTCCAATTCAAAAAAGCTGCAGCTTTTCGGAACCAAACGTGACCGTGCCAAGAAGACCAGCGCTGTTTTGGTGGTAAGAAATTTTCTTTTCTCTTTCATCGTCTGCGGCGGAAAGTTGCGAAATTTGGAATATTTCTGGAAAAAAATGTACACAGATATAGAAAACGGAAGGCTCAATTTAACTTGATGGACTTTTATGGGATTTCGCTGATATCTTCGGAACTATCCGCGAGCCCTGGAAACTGATTTTAGAGTTAAACTGAAGGGTGCGGGGGATATAGTGAAATCGTATTAGAATCCATAAAGTGGAATTGTTCCGCAATAATTGAGGTTTGTCATTTAGAAACTCATTGTTAACGACTGAATTTTTTGAGAGTTTTAGCCAACTTCTCCATCGCTCCCTCAATATGAGAAGAGATATGATGGAAGAGATGCAGTGACATCATTCCATTCAATTTATTTTTATAGTTTTCCATTAAAAATAACAACGAATGCGGCTGAACTTGACCCAATAAAATCACGAAAGCATGAAAACCGAATTTATAAAAGCCTTATCGCAGTGCTACCATCTTTTCGCAAATATCATTCGCTTTAGAATTGAAATCCTTCTCAACGAGTCGATGCTTTTCCATGGGTAAAAAATGTACAAGATCTGCGAAAAATGAAAAAACAGCTGCGGTCTACATATATAAAAGCGTAGCCATCATTTAAAAAAAAAAAAATTGGCTGGCAACCATTAAAATCATAAGTGCGCTCCTCCTTTAGACGATAAACTACTGAAAGACATATTATTGTAACCACAAGGAAGTGAGTAGCCCCAATATACATAGATTTCCTTCTGCATTGAAAAACACGCCCAATTTAATACATACATACATATATATGTATACATACTAGTGATGTTACGAATGGAAATGTGAATATCTGTCGCTGATATTCGCGAATGCGAATGTTCAGTTTTAAATTAAGCGCCACTTATCTATGCTTTGGTATTGACAGCTGACGTGCCGTGTAAGCCCCACATATTTTTTGTTAGAGTGCTGCCCAATGATCCAAAAAAGAAGTTATTAAATTTATCTGTTTTCGTAAAGAAAATGAATTTAAATTTGTTCTCCAAGGCTTTTTTTGGATAACTTTTAAGTATTGTTTTGAAATCTACAAATCAATACACATATCAAATCAATCTACATAAAAGATATATATAACATCCATAGGATTTGTATATTTTTCGAACGTTAATATTCGCAAAATATTCGCATAAAATTTTGCGAATGCGAATACGAATGTCCAGAAATATGCGAATATTCGCCGCATCACTAATCCATACATAGTATGCATCCTTTGCCTAGGGCTCCATAGTGGGTCGGATTAAATGCGTTTATTTCGAACTTCGGAACTCACGAACAGTGAAATTACGCAATCGTTTCTCGATTCATTGTCTTAGCCCGGTGTGACTACCCAGTTTCCTTATGGTAAGACGTCGAGTTCAATACAAACGTGGAGAGGGTGCGTGCACAAAAAATCACTTCGGGAAGGGTTTTAATGCATTAAAATTTTATCATCTAATGTGAGACTATTTTCTCGTGTTCCTTCGGGGTCCTTCACATTTCGGAGGTGGGTTGAACAGCCGCGCGCCGAAAACCATCACCACCCCCTGCGTACGCCATTGAACATTTGTTCAGTACACAACGTGTGCGAAGAGCTACCCAGTAGTCAGCGGAGCCACCACAACACTAGCGATTTCACTAGTCACTGGGTGTCGGGGATCGGTCCCTTTCCTATCCAAGACACTGGCGAATTTAACATTACGATCTCATTGCCGGGGACAGGTCGTGCTTTTATGCGCCACCTTTAACCAGTCATTTCGCTAGCGAAAAGGGGCAGGAAAATGGCCTAGCACCAGCGACTGAGAAAAAAGAAAAATTTCATTTTTTGTTTTGAATTTTTTTAAATTTATATATTTTATTAATTATTATATTTTTTTTTATTTATCTATTTTTTATTTTAAGTCTTTTTTATCTTACTTCTCTTAAAATTTTCTCGCCTCCACCGAGCCTCGAACCGCTGACCACCAGATCGCTGGGCGAACGCCTTAACCCTTACGCTAAACGAACGAATTTAATTTCTTGGTCAAAATGCTCACTTGAGTTTAGCGTTGCTCAGATTTTGGGAAACGTATTTAACGAATTTTTTCACTCCAAAAATTGTTTACTTGAAAATGAACCATTAAAAAAAAAAATAATAATAAAACTTTAAAAATTTAGGGGCAAATGTTTGTCTTCCAAAATAACTGAACTAAGAACAAAAAAAAAAACTCTAATTTATAAAAAAAGTAAAAAATTTAGGAAAAATTCTCGCCGCCCGCAGGGATTGAACCCCGACCCTCCCGGCTATCGAGTCATACTTTGAACCACTGCGCTATCGAACGCTTGACGGGCAAATGATCAGAATGCGACTTAAAAGCAGACAACAGCAAAAACAATCATACGCAGCGAATAGGGAAATGTGAGCTGAGGCCTATCTACTCTTTCAGGTTCATGTGGTAGGTGAAATGGCTAGTCATCAAGGACTGGCACTTTGGCATGTCACAAATATCGGGGGCGACCTACTGACTACTGGGTATTTATTGAAAACAACATTCCGACAATTGACACGCCTCATAATATGTATGTATGTATGTAGGTATATATGGATGTGAGTGTGTACACATGTGTGTACGTATGCTACGTGCAGATGCACCGAAGCGTGTCTATCATGTTATGATGCTGAAACATCGAAATAATTACTTCCAGCTGTGTGTTGAATTGGAGATTGCGTTTTTCTCGAATGCAATTAAATCTGAAAGTATGCATAAATTTGCAATATATTGAGAAAATGCATAGCTCAATTGAATTTTCAATGTCAATTGGACAGATTTTGCTGCAATTAGCAGCAGATGAGTGCATTTACTGAACAATATACATATTATGTACATATATATGTTATATTCCCCATATTTTACTTAACATATCTACAACAGATGAACGTATGTGTGTACGTACAGCGTTGCCAGATGACTTTTCTTACAAAGTGGGGATTTCTTTCTAAATTTGCCAAAAAAAAAATTCGCCTTACTAAATCTATCTATCAAACCTCTTCACATAAAAAAAAAAAAAATAATAATAATAAAAACATCCCATACCTTCCTCGAATTTTTCAAATCTGTTGACGTCATCGACGTTGTCAGGGTGACTTTTCCTGCTGGCATTAAACAGCTCGTGAATTCAACGTTGGAAAGTGCTTCTTTAGAAGATAAATTCAGACCCTTTGGAGCCCACTCATAAGTTTTCTTAAATTTATTTTTAATAAACTCACAAAAAAAATTATCAAAAACATAAAAAATAATTTGGTGGAGAAATAAATTTACGGGAAAAGTCAATCTCATCAATCATATTTACTCAAGCTAGGCATTCAATTCATCAATCAATCAATCCACCAATCAATCCATCAATCAATCCAATCAATCAATCAATCCAATCATTTGTCGTTACTCTTTCAAGTAATGCGTACAAGATTTTTGAATTTTCGAAAGACCTCTGGCAACTCGTTAAGTTCAAGGTTTGATAGTTAAAAATCGTTGCTTCTATTTTTTTTTTAGTGTTTACAAACAAAGTAAATAATTCAATATCGGCCACGCCGCCATGAAAATCCCAAAACTCAGAAATGACGCTTCACTTTAATCCAAAAATTGTCCCAACTGCCCAGATCGGATCGCTTTCAAAGACAAAGAATTGAAATTTAAATGCCGTACAAAATCGTTGAAAAAAATTAACAAATAAAAAAAAACATATTCCTATGATTCGAATTTTTTAAAAGTTATTTCTTCATCTTTCGGCGTGATGAGAATGAACTTTAATAAAATTCTCACCAAATGCAGGAATACCGAGCAGTAGCGTACGCAGGGGGTGATTGAGATTCAAACCCTCTCCAACATTCAAAGAAGCACAAATGAGTTCGAGCAATTAGTCTCGGCAATACAAAGTTTTGTATCGCCCAAAATCCTTCCTGAATTGATTTTTTGTGTTCGCGCCTGATATCGGGAGCATAATTATGCTATATGTGTTGTTAAATCGAGAAGTCCCGTTATAATTAAAACGAATGATTCTCTCATTTTCACACTCTCACAAAAGGTGTCCTAAATAACATAACCCCCAAATACGTGTCTTGTATTCCGGTTCAGGTCACGGGCTGAGTTTTTTTTTTTTTTATGTTCGCTCTCACTGAATATAGATCTTCCATGATATGGTATTCATTCTCTTTTTGGATAACTGCTTTGGTATTCCCTTTCCATTTCATTTATGTACAGCCGTGTCCCTCTAAATAGAATCAAGCGCCATAAATAATGCTGTCGACGCAAAAATTCAACAATCGCAAAAATCATGATATATAGGATTTTATAATTATTGCCCACAGTTATCTTGAAATACATACATGCGAATATTACAACTTGACCCCATGATGAGTGCAATATAATGCTACGCGTTAAAACTATAACGACGAACGACGCTCGACGACGATGCGACCGACGAGACCGACGATGACGACCGACCACCGACCGCACCGACCGACCGACCGACCGACGACGACCGGACCGACCGACCGACCGACCGACCGACCGACCGACCGACCGACCGACCGACCGACCGACCGACCGACCGACCGACCGACCGACCGACCGACCGACCGACCGACCGACCGACCGACCGACCGACCGACCGACGTACACGACCGACCGACCTGACGACCGACACGACCGACCGACGCGACCGACACGAACCGACCGACGACCGAACGACCGACCGACGACGACCGACCGACCGACCGACGACCGACCGACGAACGTCGACCGATAAACGACGAAGCGTTACTTTCGTACCGTTTAACGTACCGACAACGATCGACTTCAGAACGAGACCTGCTACATTGCATCCAACATAACAATGCCATACGACCAGACGTACACTTGACTCAGTTAAACACTTGACGATCCGACCGACTCGACCGACAGACCGATGTCTTTAGATATCGTTCAAATAACGCGACACTTACCATAACATACCGTACCTTTACGACTACGTATTAGCGTTAAACGAACGCTTGCACGAAGTCATAGTACTTTCTCTCGACTGACTGCATCATACATGACACCTGCCGACTGAACGTACGCTGACTTTCGTTATGCTTTATTGACTTCGTATCAATTAGACTAGGACCGAAGAACTTTGAGGCGAAGATCAACTCGACATTCAGACTAGACCTTAAAGAGACATGTTTTACGATGAATAATCGACTATATCTACATACCATTCTACGACATGCCTAATACACTGACGAACATCTGACATATCGTACATCACATAGATGGTTCAAAGCAAGCCCTGAAAGAAATGTTACACTACATGTGAACTATACGATAACTTTCTCATACATGATGCTCAACATAATGTAATATATCTCAGTTAAATCCAAAGACATTGATCAGCAATGCTTTGCGTTATTGACATTTAACATTGACTTGTCCAAATTGAATAGCTACAACATGTAGACCGAAAAAACTATATGACAGAACTATTGACGTCGGTACTATTATGTAGTACAAAAGTGAGTACTCTTTCGCTTTATAAGGAGACATGTTGTTGACATGGTCAATAAAGATGAACTATACCTCTTGACAGTACAGTTTCTATAATGACACCGCCTATAATAACTGTTGACGTTGGAACTAGTTCTCTTGTCTATATTGACGTCAATATAGACATGGGGCCATATGGCGACAGGCTTCCTGCAGGGAATGTTCACACTTCTTGACCATGTGCCCTTCGCAAAAGGCGTTTCATCATGTTGGCCGACGATGAACATGCAATCAATCATTCCGATTCACAGCAGAATGCAGAGCGAGAAATTGAATCAAGCAAAAGTCTCACTTTCATTTATTTACATATGTACAGCTGTGTGCCCCAAAATAGAATCAAGCGCCATAAAAAAATGTTGTCGACACATCAAAACAATAATCGCAATAATCCAGCATATCATATCGGAACTTCTAATTATTACCCTCAGTTATCCAGATATGTTATATGATAATATCTGGACCTAATCGAGATTTAAATGAAAATGTGGCAGCTTCATTTACAATAACAGCAAAAACAATCGGAGGAATGCCTCAAAGGACATTATTGAGGGATAAATAGGCTCAAAAATTCATTCAAAATTTAGTCTTCACACTGGTCGTTCGTGGCTTCGACCAAAAGTCTATGCCAGGGGTTCTCAACCTCTTAAGTCAGCGAACCACCAATCGGAATTTTTTCATATCGCGCAATACTTTATGAAAAAATTCTATCATATCCTGTGTGGGCACGCCTTGAGCTCGCGAGCGAAGAGCTTTCACATGTACACATGATGAGCTTTTGTGCTTTCACACATACGGGACAGTCCGGTATTTGCTTAGAGATGCCACATTTTTCCGAGAAAAAAACCCCTTAAAATTATTAAAAAACCCTTATCAAAATTTTCCGAAATCAAAAAACCAACGAAGAATCCCACAAGGATTTTTTTGGAAAAAATAGGAAATGTAAGGAGGTCGTGGTATATACTGTGATTGCATGAATGTTTAAATTAAGGAAGTTAGCTTGAAAATATAATTTGTAGAAGTCATGTGAGCCGTAATGGTAATGTTGGCTACTAATTCGCCAATTGGAGAAAAAATTTGGCTGTTTTAGAGGTATTTCCGTTTGTTTAGCGACTTCTCTTACTGGCAGCCCTGCTCATATCTGACAATCAGTGTGTCCACTTAATTTTTTTTTAATGCGGTAGAATTCCCCAAAAATGTAGGTAGATTTCAGCAAAATGCGGTAGATTTTTTTTTATAATAAGAAATTGTTTATTTGAACACTATATAACAAAAAAGAATAATAAAATAAAGTAACGAAACAAACGTATTCTTGGTTTTTAAGAAACAATAACAAAATAAATATTTTCCCTTAAAAAAATAATAAGGGTTCTCATGTAATAGTGCAAAACATGCAAAACTGACATTTGAATAAATTTATCCGGCAAGTTGCATGAACGCACCTTCGAAAAATTTTACGCGCAAGTGAAGTTAAAACAGCTGATTTTATACTAAACGAGCTTATACGCTTTATATATACGTTTTGCGCTACCATATCGTAGTGAAAAACGCAGAAACTTACTTTCATACAAAATTTGACAGTTGATATATGAGGGTAAAAGTATATCAGGTTTTCACTATTAGATGAGAACCCTTAATATAAAAGTTCCATTGCATAAAGCTAGTATTACACTGTTTGGCATTTGACCAAATATTATTTATGTCATTTTGATGAGGGACAGAAGCGCTACCAGACTCGAGACCTCATATTTCACTCATCTAATATTGAAATTTCAATTAAAATTAACACTTAATAAGTCTCCCAATTCTTCAAATCGATGAAGAGTCTTCGTTGAAGCAAAGTCCCTAAATCTTGTTCGCGTGCATTTGAATATTTGCTTCTACAATTAATAAATTTGTGCTGCTGAAAAGTAGGTAGATTTTGGGCCTTGTGCGGTAGAATAGGTAGATTGCCAAATTTAAAAAAATATGCGGTAGATCTACCGCATATGCGGTAGAAGTGGCCACACTGCTGACAATCAGTTGTGTTTGCCGAATTATCAAAAAGAGAGCTTTTACGCGTATCCAATCCAATCGCAAAAATTGCATACATTCACATTGCTCACCTCTGGATTAAAGTTTCTGTGTAAGCCGTGCAGGAAGCCTGTCGCCATATGGCCCCATGTCTATATTGTCGTCAGGCGGTGTCATTATAGAAACTGTACTGTCAAGAGGTATAGTTCATCTTTATTGACCATGTCAACAACATGTCTCCTTATAAAGCAAAAGAGTACTCCTTTTGTCTACATAATAGTACCGACGTCAATAGTTCGTCAATAGTTTTTCGGTCTACTGTCGACATTCAATGACAAGTCAATGTTAAATGTCAATAACGCAAAGCATTGCGACGGGTTTAACTGGTCAGTAGTACTGTTGATGCAGTCAGTAGAGAAAGAGTATAGATTCACTATTGACATTTCCTGCAGGGAGCCTATTATCACTTAAAGCCCATAAGACTCATATTTGGAAGTTTTGTCGTGTAACCTCGTCTTTTCGGTTAAAAATAAACGTAATTTTTCAGTTCTTTTCGACTGAATTTCTAATGTTTTGTTCGTTTGGCTCACGTGCCACCTGAGGAGGCTTCTCGTACTATCAAGTGGAGGCGTACCATAGGTTGAGAGCCGCTGGTCTATGCACTGATCTATTCACCCTGGACCCATAAAAAGTTCATCCTCTAAACAAGCCCTGAGTATCGTGATTATTCCTCCTTGCCGTCCAGAAAAACATCCGTAATCGTTGTCTTCAGCTCAATTATTTTACTATTTTTTTTCCAAATTCTGGAAGACCTCTCCATACACTATGGGAGAATTATAATCCAGCGTAGATATTATTGATTAGACATTGACTGACAGCTCACTTGAAAGATTGCTGTAAAAAAAAAACAAACAAAAAAAAAAAAACAAAAAAAAAGCTGCGACTTCACAAGGTCGCAATTTTCAATTTCGAAAATCGATTACAACCGATAAAAATTTAATATTTTACTTTCTTGAATTCAAATTTAGGTATGCGACGACTTTTTTGTGAAGCAAAAAAAAGCACGAAATTGAAATTTACTTCATGCGTTCAGATTAAAAATACAAGACACAAGAAAAGATCTAAAAACATTCGAACGGAAAGCCCGAAATTTCAAGGTTCAAGATTCAAATAATTGATCCGCCCAATTATTTCGCTCGGAACGAAATATTTAAGACCTCGTAGAACGATTGCCAAAGCCCAAACTCTCCAACGCCCCAAAGCTCCAAAGACAAGGGACCAAAGATAATTTCCCATTTCGAATTAACTGGTACGTTTTCTGGGACTCTTCCTGTGCCCTTTTTCGTTTTTTTTTTTTTTTTTTTTTTTGTTTCTGTTCTGTCCTTTCTAGGCACAAGCAGTCCGCTGAAGGAAATTCGAACAATTGAACGAAAAAGCAAAAAAAAAAAATAATTTTGTCCACAAAAAGGGAAAATGTATCGTAACGTAGCAAGTGCTCCGCGTCAGGTGCCGCTCCATTGCAATGGCCATACGCGTCCCGTCGTCCATTTGGACTTTGGGGCAGCGAACGATCGTAATTATTTTTTGATATCGGGAAGCAAAGATGGCCGGCCAATGCTGCGACATGGTGCGACCGGCGATTGGATCGGCACCTTCGAGGGTCACAAGGGAGCGGTCTGGGGTGTTGCTTTGAATACGAACGCCTCGCTAGCGGCAACTGCTGCCGCCGATTTCACATCGAAAATATGGAGCACGAGCACGGGCAATATACTGCTCGATCTGCCGCATGGCCATATCGTTAAATCGGTATCGTTTGACGACAAGAGCGAACGTCTAGTCACCGGCGGCTACGAAAAGGTTATTCGTGTCTTCAATCTTGCGAATCTATCGATGGCACCGGAAATTCTGAAGGGTCATGATGATACCATCAAGAAGGTTGTCTTTTGCCGTAATGCTCGCTGCATTCTATCGGCGTCCGACGATCGCACTCTACGCCTCTGGGATCTCTCCGCCGGCAAGGAGGTTATGCGTCTGAATTTCCCCAGCACAATTTCCAGTCCCGAAATGTCACCCGACGGCAGCCTATTTACATTGGCGTGCGGCAATAAAGTCTCCTTTTGGGATGTCGAGCATTTCGTCGAGAATAAACACCTCGAGCTACCAACCAAAGTCGTATCGGCGACATTGCATCCAGCCAAGCATTTGCTCGTCTGCGGCGATGCCGATTTTAAATTGCATAAATACAATTGCGAGACAAACGAGAAGATCGACACACTGCGGGGGCATTTCGGCGATATTCACGCGGTTAAATTTAGCCCCGACGGGGAACTCTTCGCAAGTGGTTCCGAAGATGGCACACTTCGTTTATGGCAGACAAATGTCGGTAAGCCGTACGGTCTATGGCAACATGCTTAGAATGACGGCAATAAACGGTGAAAAAAAAATCGACGTATAAACTAAATGAATAAATAATTAATTAAATAAATAAACGAAACAACAGTGAAGCCTCGAAGTGCGCTGCTGCGTCGTCGCTTAAAAATTTCCAGTTAAGGCAATCGCGTTCGAAATTTTATTTTAATACCAATTCACTATACATTTTTTTTGTTCGTTTAAATGTGAGAACACACGAAAAAAGCATTTACCAAAATATTTTGTACGTCTTTATGTTTTTATATATATATATTTGAGTTATCTATGCTTTATATTTGAAACTTAACTTATTGTCCATTTTAAAAATACACAGTTAAATAAATGAAGGATAAATAAAAAATAAATAAAAAAATATTCTTTGCACCTACATATGCCCGATCATACAATCGCTGCAATCGCCGCAATCGCTGCTACACAGCGTAACAAAGCAACTTGGGGCCCGGGGCGGCAGAAAAAGTTAAGCCGGGACTTTATGCGTTGCATCGCCAGCAATTGCAAGGCCAGAATTATTTCTGAGGACCGGAGACTGAAGCCCCCAAGCAAGTTAGTACTAATATAAACGATTTAATTGCAATTATTTGAAGTATTCTTTGGAAAAAACGACAGCTCATTGACAGCTCCTACAAATATGAATACAACAATCGAGGGACCACCCACTACCCACCTGATTAATGCCATTTTTAGTTAGTTGAACGTCACGGCACATGAATGCTTTCAATTGAAATCTGTAGGAAGACCTTAAAAAGTAGATGATGAAAAAATAATTGAATTGCTCTTCAAATTTGTTAAGCTTCGGGCAATTTTAAGTACACAAGGTCGATGGGGTCTTTTGGGAAGCAAACGGACAAGGTCTACCTGCGTACTGCGTACTGCAGTGCAGTAATGGGAGTAATAGTAAATAATAGATCTTTCGCTATAAAATCTGAGATCCTGCTTCGATATGCGCGACAGATGATCATTGGGAGGGTCGCTGTTTTACTTTCATTGTCAGTCCTATTCTAAATGAATGTTCCTCGGGAATTTTTCCCCTAGAAGTTTTTCTCTGCGGTAATATGGAGTGTTCTTAAGCTAAGGTCTCAGTTCGGCTAGGAATGAAAAACTCCATATGGTTATTTCCAAACGGACGCGACAGTTACTTTAACAATTTTAAGTCCCGAATTGAAGAATGTGGAAATCGGTAATTTTTTTTCCTTCTAACTATTGTCGCGCAGCTCTTCCGGACTTTTATACTTATGCAAATTTTATGCAGATCAGAAAGGCAATTATGTAGATATGCTCGGACGTGACAAAAAGTTTACTTTTTTCTGGAAATACCCATATAAAAAAAAAGCTTCAGAAAATTTCTGACGGAAAATTCACGCGGCATTTCGAACGGCTGGCCTGAGTTCAGTAAAAATGTATCATAATATTTTAGTGCTTTTTCCTCCAAAAATGCACAACGAAACCCAGTCTTTGCTAGCGGAAATAATTGACGTTGAATTGTTTCTCGCAAAAAAGCGACACTTGATGTCAAAATAGTTTGAAAGTGGCTTAATAATACTTCCAAATACAGTACAGTCGGGATAACGTCAACTAATTAAAATCGCGAGTGTTGACGTTTATGATTGTCCTCATTTTAGATCAAAACATACTCGGGACTATAAGTTTTACACGATTTTTTAGTATAAACTAAAACAAACCAATAATCTGATTCAAACAAATGTTTATGTATTTGTAAAAATATTTTATATGAGTTTTTTAGAGCTCATTTTATACGCGCAAAATCAAAAATTTCGAAACACAACTGAACAAAGAGAGCAAAAACTACATTTTTCGCACAAAAGGAGGTTCCCGAAATTCTGAGAATTCGTATTCTATACGTAATTCCAGCTAAAATTTTCTATTACGCAGAGTTTACCTTTTAGAGCTTTTAGGTTTTTTTGACGTTTTAGAATAGTTAATGTAAATAAAAAGGTGTTGACGTTTTGGGGTGTTGACGGAATAGGGGGTTGACGTTATCCCGAGTGTACTGTAACTTTCCATTTCGAAATTCAAAGCTAGTACACAAAGACAAAGGAATTCATTGGCGGAATTGAGGCTGAATAAATTTTATTTCCGCGAAGGATTTTCAGATTGACAGATAGGTACCATAAGGCGGTAAATTTGAATTCATACTTATATCACGAAATCCATGTTACGCACTGTTACAGCGTGCGAATTATTTTAATTGGTTTAGCTAAGTTTTTTTTTTACAGTTATAAGAGGATTTCCTAGATTACACTAGTAGCTATTAGTGTTATTTGAGAAAAGAAATTATAAAACAACTTTTTTTAACTTTAAACACCGTTACGCACATGTAACATCCGTTACGCACTGTTACACCATGTGTTCATATGTATTAAAACCTTAAATTCTTTACATTCCCTAATATTTTTTTTTAAATCTCTTTTATTGGAAATGAAAAACAAAATGTTTCGCACTTTCTTGCCATCCAATTTCTAAAATTTTTGCACGTTTGTATCGAATATTAGTACTGGGAGCATCTATTTATGTGCACTTGCGTTTTTCTAATTATCTCAAAAAGTAACCCAAGCAGCAAAATAGAGCGATTCGACCAGCAGCAAGTCGAATCGACCTATTTTGGTTCAAAATACCCTATTTCTGACCTATTTCCCGGCCTTAAATATGACCTAACTTAAAAGTCCGTTTCGAAGGTCCAAATTACCTCTATTCTATCTATTTCATGACTTCAAAGTCGCTTCGACTTCCAAGTCGATTTTTGGTCGAAAATAGGTAAAAAATTCCCTATTGAGTGACTTAAAATTGACTTAACTTTTGAATTCCAAATTAGGTAATTTTTCAAGGCAAACAGACCAATTTTTTGACTAAAATTCTACTTTAAAGTCCGTTTGACTTATAGGGCGAAATAGGGTCAAAAGTTGACTTATTTTGTTGCATGCTTCGACTTCAAAGTCGAGCGGACTTGATTTTTGGACTTCATAGTCGGTTTGACTTTAAAGTCGAAATAGGTCAAAATAGGTCGAGCTCCGCCATGTTTTTCGAATGGCAAATTGAGAATTATTCTTCAGCATATGTTTTTTCTTTAAGAAAAACAATTTTTTTCAAGCAATATTTATTTAATTTCCATCAATGAGAAAGCCCCTTAAAAATGAAGAAGTAGATTGAACACTTTCACGAAAAATCTCAGCGGGCATATGTTTTTGGGACTTATTAAGCGCAAAATAATTTTTAATGAAGTCCATATTTTATTTATTATTTATTTCTTAAGACACACGAAGAAGAAAATCTCTCGTTCATTTCTGCTTTCGAGTAATACGAATGACTGAGTAAGATATTATATTATGTATTTATATCTTTCTCTGTTACTCTCTCTCTCTCACTTTTTTCGTTTCCTTTTACGTTCTCTTTCGTTTTACTCATAAGTCCAATTAGGTCGAAAATTGGTTCATTGCGACTTCTTTTCGACTAATATTAGGTAAACGGACTTCTTTTCGCCCTGACTTTGAAGTCGAAATGCCCTATTATGACCTATTATTACCGCCAATCGACTTCAATCTATTCCCCACTTACGTCGACTCGACGTCGAATCGACGTAATTTCGACCTATTTAGGTTAGGTCAAGTAAATATTCTGACCTAATATAGGTAAGAATTTACCAATTTTCGACCTATT